>CM034151.1:360098920-360458747 GCA_019776745.2 Taxus chinensis
TGTTCTCATATAGACTCATAGAAGAAGAAGTATGCTACATAAGAGAAAACTTTGTCCATTCAAGATAAAAATGTTTTTTGTAGTAGAATATATTCAAATAATTATGTTCAATATTGTTCATTGAATGGGGCAGATTCTTGTTCTCACATAGAATCATAGAATAAGAATATAGGTTACATACAATAAACATTTCCCAGTCAAGATAAAAATGTTTATTACCATGAGATGGTCATGCCCATATAACACAAGAAATATTAAACTTAATCATTTATACCTCTATAAATGTTTTGATAATGGGAATTCCCATTTTGAAAAAAAAAAAATTGTCTATATTCGGGTCTTCTAAAAAAACATTATAATACATAAATATTGGAACTTAAATAACTTCAATTCCTCTGTAAAGTGTGATAATGGGAAAATTTCCCCATTATAAAAAAATTTAATTTTGGTCTATAAGTATGGCCAATGACTCATTCAATTCAAGATAAAATTTTGTTTTCATAGAATGGGAATATGCCCATTCTAAATGCAGCATATTGGAACTTAATCTCTTAATAACGTCTATAAAGGTTGTGATAATGGGAAACTTTCCCAATTTTTATATTCGAAAATTTAATTTTTTTGATATTATTATGTCGATGATTGTTATATGATAATGGAATATTCCTTCATACAAGCAATATTGAACTAATCATTGTAATACCTCTTAAAGGTTGTGCTAATGAGAAACTTCCTATTCTAAAAATATTTTTTTTTTTTTCTATAATTTTCCTTCTTCTTAATTGCTATATGAGAATGGGCATATTCCCATTCAATACAGTAATATTGAACTTAATAATTTTAATACCTAGATAATGCTTTGATAATGGGACTTCCAAACATAAACAATGTAAATTTTATCTTTATTATTCTTCTATGATTCATATATGAGAATGGACATTTGACATCAATACAATACAATTTTTGTTTTATATTAGAATGGGTATATCCCCCTTTGTAAGAATTATAATAAATACATGTTGACTTAATCAGTTTTATACCTCTAAACATTATCACCATTTTAAAATGAAGAGGAATATGTTATTGCTTATTAAGGTTAAAAAATTTAACCACTAATTTTTTTTCCAAAGATATTTTCCATAATATGAGAATGTGCAATATCTATATTCTAAAACATTATTCTCTATTTTTTCATATTTACTAATGAGAACAAACAATGCCCATTTGAATAATTTCAATTGAAATATAGATAATGTAGATTATAATTTTGACAACTATAAGAATGGCATTTGTCTATTGCATATCATTTTGTGAAAACAATTTTTAGGAGAAAAACTATATGAAGGAAATACATCTTAATATTATAACAATTAATTTTTTTAAAGAATGGATATATTTCTATTCTCATTACATAAAAGATACTAATATATAAAAACACAAAAATCATAGATGTTATTCCCTATAGGCGTGGTTAGTTATTTATATATTGTTGAAGGATGATCTCTTGGTTAGGATTATCAACCACATAGATAAGTGAGGTCCTCTTTATATTATATGTTCCTAAATAAATTTGTTCCCACCATATAATATTAATAGAGGGAATGAATCATAGTTTAATCTCTCAATCATGTGCTCACAAAAATTGACAGATCTATCATATTTGAAAGGATGTTCAGGGATGAAAAATATAATTTCATTTGGTTTGATAATATCCAAGGGATTGGCATGTTTCCAATCTAGTTCCACTGCCACATCTTCCTCATCTATATCAGTTGAATCATTAACACTATAAATGGATAAAATCATGACATCCCTTGAAACCGATATTGTACATTCATAATTAGTAACATCCTTATGAAAATTTTGCATTTAATTTTCTTTATTTCTTCATGTACGTTCTTACAGTATATGAAATAAGTAATATTGTATTGTTAGAAGTATAATATGAAAACAAAAACTCATTGTACAGACCCAATGATGGTTAGAAGATATATACTATCTTTTGTGAGATATTACTCACAACATTACAAAAATCAGCAATTAACAACTTCTAAAATGAGTGTAGGAACATGGTACTCCAAACCTTTCAATGTTTTACTCAACAAAACATGAAAAGAACATTGACATGTGAATTCATATGTATTATTCATCCTCGGTTGAAAATTTGTATTAACTGAAGATACATATAATTCACGTAGTCTAACATCATTTTTTGAGTAATTTGACATATTTACTTGACTCCCTTTTTTTATGGAGTAGTTTTCTTTTTCAATTTTATCTTGTCATCTCTAAGCTCTTGACATAGTTGAGAAAAATGGGTGTCGCGAAATGTCAAATTTTTCAACACACATTTGATGCATTGCATCCATAAGAGAAAATTGTTCTAGAACTCTTTGCTGCATATAAGATATAAATTTTTATCTTGTGTCTCTATTCTCCTTTACTATTTTACAACAATCAATCTAGAGCTATTCAATTACACCAGGTTCTAGTTTTCACCAAACTTCACATCTTATACATTTATCAGCAAAGACATCTAATTCTTCATGTGTCATAACCTTTTTACCTCTAAGAAGTCCATGCTATAAGAAATTTATGATGAATAGGATTGAAATATGGGTCTATACTTTTTGGGGGTCAACAAACCAACCCCGTTTTTTTTTTTTTTTTTTTTTTTTTTTTTTTTTTGTTTTTTGGTGTTTTCAATTTTTTGTTTTTTGGTTTTTTTATTGGGGGGTGTTGGGTTCCACGAACTTTTTTATTTTTTTTATTTTTTCTCCTCTTTTCCACCTCAAACTCATCATCCTCCCTTATCGCCAAATTTTTCATTTGGAAGAAGAATAAATGGAAGCTTATCTTTCAAACCATCCGAATGATTTCTTCTTACAAATAAAGTATAGAATATTTTCTTTCAAATGTTTTTATTTAACATTACCTCCCTTTCCTTATTTTCCCATTTTATCGGAGAAAAAGATAAGGATAGTGTGGGCGCAAATGAGAAGGGTAAAGGGGAGGGGATATAGAGGTAAGAGAAGAATTAGGACAAAGATGATAGGATTGATTGAGGACGACTCAAAAGCACATAGAGTGGAGAAAGATGAGAGGGGAAGGGCTAGAGCATAATATCCTTAGGGGTTAGGAGAGGCGAGAAAAGGGAGTGCGAGAGTTGGAAGCGGGAAGAACTCCCCTAATTTAAAATTTATATTTATTTGACTTCTATGTGCAATAAAATTAAGTATAAATATAAATACCTTCCAACTTCTTGTATTTTATAAATAGAAACTAGGACGTTGGTGGTCTCTATTGAAGGATCACCTTTGACTCTATATTTTTACAACTATCATAAATATTGTGTGACCTAGGTTTTGTTTTTCGCATATTTTGTTGTTTTCTATGGAAGACAGAATATGAACAAACCTTTATTTCATTCTATCATTAACATATACAAAATCCATATTTGTAAGGATTTTTTTTGAGCTTCAATTATATGTTTCCCATAGATAATATAAAATTGAGTCTCATTATCACGTGTTTGATGCTCAAAATCCATGTTAAAAACATCATCAGTAGTTTTTTAAGCAAAGAAAAATTACATCCCATTAAAGAGGCATAGGATTGCATAAGATAATGTAGACAAGGAGACTAACACTTAATAAATCAAGTGATCGGTATTGGTATTTTGAAGGAGCCACATGGTAATGACCAATATTAATTTTGAAAGACTGTTCATTAAATTAAATAAAAAATTGAATCCCCTCAAATATTGTAGATTCACTTTTTAAAATTCAGTTTTTGTCAGGTTTAATAAAGATTTTTTTTGCAGATCCCTTCAACTCTTGAAAGTATTATTCTAAAATATTATTTTCCATCTTACATAATTTTGTCTTCTAATAATTTTAAACATTTTGGAATGTAATATTCTTTGGCTCAATACCTTATCCATATTCAAGTAGTGGGAAATAGATGAAGTAAATGCATACTGATAAAGATTTTTGTATGCATTTTTAATTATAACACAAATAACTTGATTGATTTTTACACCACTCTTGTCCCCTTCAATGTATGTCTCTATTTCCTGCCATAACTATAACATGAATCTTTGTTATGTTTCACAGACCATTCCATGCCATCTTTTTTTATATAGAGAAACATGTAACTCCATGTGAAGTATTGAGCATTTTCTTATTGTGTTGTCTATTTTTTCCACTTGAACATATATAATAGTATCTGATATACATTGTATGCTTAAAAGGATACCAATTGGTGTATGTTTATTTGAAAAAGAATGAACTAACCACAGATCATTGTAATAATTATCAAGATTGTGAACTTCAACAAACCATTCTTCATCCCTTCTTTCCTAATATTTTGCATCATCAACAAACAATTTTTTTTTTGTATGAGCTAGTGGTAATAAGAGTCATTTTTACTCTTACAATTTGTTTTAGTGAAAGCATGTATACAAAAATCTACCCATTCTAAAAAATTTATAAAATCAACATACATACAAAATGTGGAATATACATTTATGTAATTATTTGCATATAACATCAACATTTAAATATATTTCATTGATATATCTTTTCAATACCTCTATAAAGTATGTGAGAATGGGGAACTTCCCATTATAAAACAAAATAAATTTTAACTCTATACTTCTTCTATGATTGCATCTACCCATTCAATATAAGATAAAGTTGTTTATTTACATTCAATGGGAAGATGCATATTCTCATGTAGGAATCATAGATGAAGAAAGGAGTTCAAATATAATTTTTCTTTAGAATGGTAATCTCCCTATTCTCATAGCATTTATAGATGTATTATAATTATTATTTTCAATATTTCCAATTTAATACAAGATATAATATAATCATTTTAATACCTCTATAAATCATATGAGAAAGGATCATTATAGGAATCAGAGAAGAAGAATACATAAAAAAAATTTACTTTGTTTTAGAATGGGTAGTTCCCCATTCTCACAGACTTTATAGAGGTATTGAAATAAATATTTTCAATCTTGTATTGAATGGGCAAATGTTTGTTCTCATATAGGAATCATAGAAGAAGAATATATGTTACATAAGAATAGGAATATGCCCATTCAAGATAAAAAAAAATTTGTATGAGATAATGGGTTATTTCCCATTCTAAAACAAAGTAAATTTTAACCCATTCTATACATTATAAAACTAGAAATATCGAATCTAATCATTTTAATACCTCTATAAAGATTATGAGAATGGGAAACTTACCTTTCTAAAATAAATTAATTGTTTTCTATATTCTTTTTCTATGATTGCTATATAAAAATGGGAATATGCCCATTCTAAACATTCTAATAAAAATTATAATTTGATTCTATTCATCTTATATGATTCATACATGAGAACGGGCATTTTCACATTCAATTCAAGATAATAATGTTTGTTTGCATGATAATGGGAATATATCAAATCTAAACATTCTAATATAAGAAATATTGAACATAATCATTTTAATACCTCTATACCTCTATAAAGACTATGAGAATAGGAAACTTCCCATTTAAAAAAAAAAAAATTCTATATTCTTCTTATATGATTGTTATATGGGAATGGGCATAATCTGATTCAAATTTTAATTATATTATTATTCTATGATTCATACATGAGAATGGGCATCTACCCATTCAATTTAAGATAAAAATGTTCGTAATTTTATTCTTATTGTATGATTCAAACATGAGAATGGGTATCTTTCCATTAAATTCAAGATTAAAAAATTATTTGCATATCTCTATGCAGGTTGTGAGAATGGGAAACTTCCCGTTCTAAAATAATTTTAATTTTTTCATTTTATTCTAAACTACAAAATATTTAAATCTTAGAGTTTACTAGGTATCCTTCATTGGACAACTTGTATTACACTAAGAGAAGTGTTTCAATACATGTTTTATTAATTGGTCAAGCCTTACATAGCTCTTATTATTTTGTTACCAAGGTGTTTGTAGCTATATTAAATTATTTATAAATGTATCATATTGGCTGGACTATCCCTGGTAGAGCCAAGTGTTGCACTACATATCCTTGAGATGGATCAAGCCGTATGTAGACCAAATCATTATTCGCATATAGGAATCATAGAATAATAATAAATTTTAAATAAGAAAAGACATCTTCCCTTTCAATTTAAGATAAAAATGTTTGTTTTCATTAGAATGGCCATCTTCGCATTCTAAAAATTGTAATACAAATAATATTCAGCTTAATCATTGTAGTACCTCCATAAAGGTTGTGAGAATGGGAAACTTCCCATTCTAAAAAATAATAATTTTTATCTATACTATTCTTCTATGATTTCTAAATGATAATGGGAAACTTCCCATTCTAAAACAAATTAAATTTTATATATATTGTTCTTCTATGATTACTATATGAGTATGAGCATATGCCCAGTCAATATAAGATAAAAATGTTTGTTTATATGAGTATGGGCGTCTACCCATTCTAAACATTCTAAAACAAAGTAAATTTCAATTTTATTCTTCTTCTATGATTCATACATGAGAATTGGCATTTTCCCATTGAATTCAAGTTAAAAATGTTTGTTTGCATGAGAATGGACATATACCTATTCAATAAACTCAATATTGAACTTAATCATTTTAATACCTCTATAAAGGTTATGATAATGGGAAACTTTTCATTCCTAAAAAAATTTCCTTTTTCTGTAAAGGATAATATTTCATTAAATGGTATTATACCATGGAAAGGGGTTAATACTATGTTTAAAATTTATAATTGTCTTTGACCATGATGTAGAGAATTTTCATTATTTAGTTATTAATTATTAGTCATAGCTAGACCGCTATGAAAACATATTGTTATAAAACATAGCCAGACCACCATTTAATTTTAATTAAATGTAATTGTTGTAAAAAACGAGTCTTTTACCACTCGTTGTAACTGCCATGTAAGTGGAGGGAATGTGAAAGAGAGTTTATGCATGCCACTACATGGCACATTGGAGATATTAATGTTAGTGAATTTTTTCAAAGACAGTGGAGTTATTTTGAATGGTAAGCTTCGCCACGAAGCTATTACATGTGATCTATTTATTTGATTATTGTTTATTTTTTCACTTTTGGGATCCCTCTATTTTGTTGGACTATTTTTCCTTGTGAAGCAAAATATACCAAGGAAATTTATAAGAAACAAAAATTTGATCATATACGTGGATTATTATAACTCCTCTTTGTTGATTTATTTTGAGAATGGGCATATGCTTAATTTAAAAATTCTAAAAATAAATAAATTTTATCTCTTTTCTTCTACTATGATCCTCATATGAGAATGGGCATATGTCCATTCAAGACAAGATAATAACTTTTTTTTTGTATGAGAATAGGAATATGAACATTTTAAACATTCTAATACAAACAATATTAAACTAACTAATTTTGATACCTCTATTTATGATATTAGAATGAGTAACTACTCATTTTGAGATAAAGAATAAGTTCCCTATTCTGAGATGAATAATATCATCTGGTTTTATTTCCCTTGCATGGAATCTAGAAATATATGTGTGTTAGAAATATTTGATAGAAAACTTAATGGAATCTATGATGTTAATGGGTAAGAGGAATACACATTATTTTAGTTATATCCTTATCTGGGTTAAAGATAATGGCATATTTTTTATTTTTTAATTTGTTTCCTTGCATAAAACAACCCTTAATGTCAAAAAATACTCTATTCGAATAGAAAACTAGTTTTATTCACTATTTTTGTTCTCATAAATTAGATTATATGTCCATTCTCGTACAAATTTTTTTTAATTTTTTATTCTCATATATTCCACCTCTATATACCTGATGCACCAAAATTAGCAGGAACTTGACAAGGTCATAACTTGAGCTTCAGGTGTCTGTTTGAGTCTTTTTTTTTAAACCACATGTTTTAATGAGACAAACACACCAAAAACTAAACCTATTGTTGGGGAAAGTTTTGGCACATTTTAGGACCCTAAATCTTCCATCTTGAGGCCAAAAACTAGGATTTAACTTGTAGTTTAGTTTTTTCCTATTTTTGGGCATTAGTTAATTTTAGTCTATTAGTTGCATTATGAGTTAGAAATATAGCAATTACTCTAATTTAGGAATGTAGAAGATGTGTGGAAATTTCTTTGCCCGTACGAATAAGCATGCGAACTTACTAAGAATAACAAGTTCTAGTAAACTATTAAAAATAGTAAATTCCGCCACCTATAGTAGATTTAGTAAAAAATAGTTAGGGTTTTCTTGATAACTCAAGTTGGGATTTTTTTTCCTATTTAGGAAACATTGTAATTGATGATTTAATAATGAAGAAGGTGATCTATTTTATTTTGGATTTCATATTATTTGCAATATATAAAGTTTGTCTAGAATTTGGCTACATTAATACCATACAAACAAACTTTTTTATTTTCTATTCTCATATATGAATCATATATTAAGATTAAAGATTAGAGTTATTAAAATGATTAATTTCAATATATCTTCTATTAGAATGTTTAGAATGGGAATATGCCCATTCTCATAAAAACAACATGCTTATCTTGATTGAATGGGAAGGTTACTATTCTCATTATGGAAACATAGAAGAAAAATAAAAATAAAATTTACTTTTATTTAGAATGGTAAGTTACCCATTCTCATATAGGAATCATAGAAGAAGAATATAGATTAAATTTAATTTTTTTATAATGGATAGTTTCCCATTCTCTCATATAAAAAAACATTTTTGTCTTTCACCGAATGGGCATATTCCTATTTTTATACAGTTATTATAGAGGAATAATAGAGGTTATATTTATAATTTTCATGTAGGTAACCTCCATTTTTCTTTCATATTAATTACATAAGAATCAACATATACTCATTCCAACATTTCTTATAATAGATTTTTGTTTTATCATGTTAATATAGGAAACATATTCTTTCTCCATATTTATTGAATGAGAAAGTTCATATTTCCATTTTATACAAAATAAAAAGGTCACATCTATTCATAATTAATATATCTGTATAATAATAGGAAGACAACATTCTCATAAAATCAATAGGGATGTAAAAATGATTAACCTCATTATTGTTTGTATTGGTTGTATCAGAATATTTTGAATTACGTTCAATATTTTTGTTCTTAACATGTTTAGAATGGGAATATTCCCATTCTCATACAAATGAACATTTTTATCTTGTATTCTCATATAGAAATCATAGAAGAAGAATAGAGATTAAAGGTATTAAAATTATTAAGCTCAATATTTCTTGTATTAGAGTGTTTAGAATGGGAATATGCCCATTCTCATACAAAAAAAATGTTTCTTTGTATGATAATGGGAATACCCACTCTCATTTAGTAATCATATAAGAATAATAGAGATAAAATTTACTTTGTTTTAGAATGGGGAGTTGCCCATTTTCTCACATAAACAAACATTTTTGTCTTTTATTGAATGGGAATATTCATATGTTCAAACAATTATAAGAAAGTACATATTCCTATTCTATAAAAAATACACAGGTAACATCTATTCATCATTAATGGCCATTAACAATTGCATCCCAAAAATAGAGTGCGGAAAATGTAAAATTTGAATTTATCATGCCATAATAAATACATCGTAGCTACCAAACACTTTTTAGATGAAAATCATATTTATTATTTCTGTAATAAGTACTTGACACATAAAAATGTGAAATGCTTAAATTTTTTTAAAAAAATCCAAATTTAAAAATTATAAAATTAATGTTTGATTTTATAAACATATTGCAAATTTAATCTTTATAAAATTAGAAATTGAAATGTTTGTTTATATGAGAACATGTATATGCCCATTCTCATATAGAAATCATAGTATAGAAATCATAGAAGAAGAATAGAGATAAAATTTAAACTCATCTAGTTCAATATTACTTGTGTTAGAATGTATAGAATGGAAATATTCTCATTCTAATATAAACAAACATATTTTATCTTGCATTGAGAGGGCCTATATACAGGTATTAAAATGATTAATTTCAATATTTCTTGTATTAGAATTGGCACTTGTCCATTCTCACCATCTTTATAGAAGTATTAAAATGATTACGTTCAGTCTTTCTTCTGTGAGGATATCTATAATGGAAATATTCTCATTATTATACAAATGAGCATTTTTTGTCTTAGTTTAAATGGAAAGATGCCCATTTTCATATAGGAAACATAAAAGAAGGATTATTAGAGATATAATTTACTTTGTTTTTGGATGTGTAGTTTCCCATTCTCTTAGCCTTTATAGAGGTATTAAAATTATTAAGTGCGATATTGCTTGTGTTAGAATGTGTAGAATGGGAACATGACCATTCTCATAAAAATAAACATTTTTTATCTTGTAAAAAAAACATTATCTTCCCATTCTCATATAGGAATCATAGAAGAAGAATAGAGAAAATTTAATTTGTTTTAAAATGGTTAGTTATCCATTCATTTTCGGAGCCTCTATGTTCAATATTGTTTGTATTAGAATTGGCATTTTCCCATTCTCACAACCTTTATAGAAGTATTAAAAAGATTAAGTTCAATATTTCTTTAGTTAGAATGTTTAGAATGGGTGTATGCCCATTCCCATACAAACAAGCATTTTTTGTCTTATTTTGAATGGTTAGATGCCCATTCTCATATACAAAATATAGAAGAAGGATTATTAGAGATAAAATTTACTTTGTTTTAGAATGGGCAGTTTCCCATTCTCCAATCATTTATAGAGGTATTAAAATGATTAATTTTAATCTTGCTTGTGTCATTCTCACAGTCTCTATGTTTAATATTGCTTGTATTAGAATCAGTAGTTGCTTATTCTTATAGCCTTTATAGTAGTATTAAAATGATTAAGGTCAATATTTCTTATGTTAGAATGTTTATAATGAGCATATGCCCATTCTCATACAAACAACATTTTTTTTTTGGTTCTAAATGGGAAGAATCTCATTCTCATATAAAAAACATATAAGAATGATTATAAGAGATTAAATTCACTTTGTTTTAGAATTGGTAGTTTCCCATTCATCCAGGATTTATAGAGGTATTAAAATGATTAAGTTCAATATTTCTTGTGTTAGAATGTTTATAATGGGAAGATGCCCATTCTCGTAAAAAAATATTTTTATCCTGTATTGAATGGGAAGACGCCCATTTTCATATAGGAATCATAGAACAAGAATAGAGAAAATTTAATTTATTTTAAAATGGCCAATTTCCCATTCATTCTTGTAGCCTTTATAGAGGTATTAAAATAAATTAAGTTTAATATTGGGGGTATTATAATGTTTAGTATGGGAATATTTTCATTGTTATACAAATAAACATTGTTTCTCTTGTATCGTATGAGCATATGCCCATTCTCATATAGAAATCATAGAAAAATAACATAAATAAAATTTGCTTTGTTTTAGAATGAACAATTGTCCATTCTCATATAACAATCATATATGAATAGAGATAAAATTTAAATTATTTTAAAATGGGTAGTTTCCCATTCTCATATAGGAATCATTGAAGAAGAATAAAGATAAAATTTACTTTGTTTAAGAATGGCCAGTTTCCCATTCTCTCATACAAACAAATATTTTTGTCCTTTACTGAATGGGCATATTCCTATTTTAATAACTGTATATGTCCATTCTCATATAGGAATCATATAAGAGGAATAGAGCTAAAATTTACTTTGTTTTAGAATGAGCAATTGCTCAGTCTTTCATACAAACAAACATTTTTTTCTTTTACTGAATGGGCATATTCCTATTTTCATACAGTTATTATATCCTTCATTTTAACTATATAAGAGTTGGAATATTCTCATTCTAACCATTCGTATAATAGAGTTTTGTTTTATCTATTTCATATAGGAAACATCTTCTTCCTCCATATTTATTGTATGACAAAGGACATATTCCCATTTTATACAAAAAACAAATGTAACATTTATTCATCATCAATATATGCCCATTCCAATCATTATAATTAATAGTGTATGTAATTAATTAATTAGTTTTTTGATTAATTTTAAGTTTTATTATATTTATTATTTATTTATTAATATTATATATTTTTTAATATTGTTCAAGTTAAAATATTATTTGAAATTTATTAGTTACAATAATATTTGATAGGATATTATTTCTTGTAATTAATGAGTATTATTAGTAATTAATGCTATTAATTAATTATTTTGTATTGTTAATGTTATTATTTGTATTTAAATATTATTAATATCATCTCTTAAATAGAAATCCTTTGATTTCTAATTTTATGAACATTAAATTTGCAATATATTTATAAAATTGAACTTTTATTTTCTAATTTTTGAACTTGGCTTTATATTTTGGAAATTTAAGCATTTCACATTTTTATCTATCAAGTACTTATTAAAGAATTAATAAATACACTTTTCATTTTAAAAATTGTTTGGTAGTTGCGATGCATTTATGATGGAAGAATTGATTCAAATTTTACATTTTCCACTCTATCGTTTTTGGAGGGAATTGTTAATTGTTATTTAGTATGACAGAATTGATTCAAATTTTAAATTTTCCACGTTGTATTGTTGAGAGGCAAACATTAATGGTCATTTATTATGGTAGGATTGATTCAAATTATGAATTTTCCATGCTCTATTTTTGTTCCAATTGTTAATGTTCATTTATTATGGTAGGATTGATTCAAAATTTAAATTTGTCGCACTCTATTTTTTATAGTCAATTTGTAATGGTCATTTACATTATAAAAATATTTATTTTGAATGACTCAAATTTTGATTTTTTTCTCTCTTATGGCCAAGGTTTCTCATTTAGAGATATAATTGGAGAAAGACGAAGTTAAGGAGATTCAATAGGAGAAATACAAATATACAGAGATTTAGCAAGTGAAAAATGAAGATATATCTACTAAGAAGTACATTCCATGGATTTTAGCTCTCTTATGGCCATTTTTTTTTCATTTAGAGATTTAGTTGGAGAAAAATGAAGATACAAAGATTTAGCAGAAGAAATACCAAGATACAAAGATTTAGTAAGAGAAAGACGAATTTTACACAGTTTTCTCACACATAATACGTCAATTGCAGAGGAGGCTATCCAGGATTTTCCCTATATCTCGTTTTATTAAATCATCATAAATCCAAGTAAATATTCCTTATTATTTTGACGTCTTTCCTCTTTTTCTGTTTATTTCTCCTATGACTCATTTTTTTGTCTTACTTCTAAAGCCAAAAAATGTATCATTTTTTTGTCCATGTTTAAATTTAACAAAAAACAAATACTTTTTATGTTTCCATGCTTACACTTAATAAAAAATAAATACAAAAATCAATAGTGTTTCATTCTTAATGAGATAATGACTATAATAAGTACCTATGTATAGTGCTCAAAATATGATTTGATAAACACAATATTATATGTCTATTTATGTATCTATCTTTGTAATTTTTGTTCAAACTGAGTTATGTGTTTAGCTATCTCTAGAAATGGCTATCCAATCAAGCCAAATCCTTTCCCATTCACTACAGCAATTTAATTTTTCTATAATCTATAAAATAATTGACAAGGTTAGTTTAGTAGAAATTATAAGTTATCATTGTTCCAAATTAATTATTAGACATATATGAAAGCACAAATACTTTTCTTTATTCCTATTATCTATTGTAAATACCCTGAGAAATATTCGTTAACTATATTTTAAGTATGAAAGGGTACATGATTTAATGCTTTAATACCCTTTATATCAATATCCTGAGAAATATTGTTTAATATACTTTATATCAATACAAACAAGCATCAAAAGTAAAATAATTCTATAAATGGTATTAAAATGAAAAATAATAAATCCACTTATTAAGGTGTATTTTATTTTATAATGTTTAGACCCATTTAAATTTTTTAAAGAGGTATTAGAGTAATGAAAAATACATAATACTATTTATGTATATACCTTTTTATAGGGACATTACCACACTCAAACTTAACTCATAATATGATTTAAATTTATTTTTTATAGAGGTAGTAAATTGATTAAGTTCAATATTTCTTGTATTGGAATGTATAGAATGTGCATCCCATTATGACAACTTGTGTAGAGGTATTAAATTGATTAATTTTAATATTTCTTGTATTAGAATTTTTAGAATGGGCACATGTCCATTCATATATAGGCATCATAGAATAAGAATAGAAATTCCCATTCACATATAGGAATCATAGAAGAAGAATAGAGATAAACTTTAATTTGTTTTAGAAAGGGGATTTTCCCATTATCACAACATTTATTGAGGTATTAAATTGATTAAGTTCACTATTGCTTGTATTAGAATCTTTAGAATGCACATATGCCCATTCTCACACAAACAAACATTCATACAAACCAACATTTTGTGTCTTGTATTGAATTAGTAGATGCCCATTCTTATATAGGAATTACTTTGTTTTAGATACGCCCACTCTCACAAAAATAAACATTCATACAAAGCAACATTTTTGTCTTGTATTTAATTGGTAGATGTTGTGGACATAAAATCACACTTGGGTACATTTCTTGGTCCTAAAATAATACTAACATTTATATGATTCATAAGAAATGAAACTAGGTGTCAACAACTATCTTTGGCATTCTTTATTTCTCTCTTATTTTCTACTTTTTCTTACACACCCTACACTCTAGTTGAAACTTTTCTTGTTTATATTTTGTGGGTTCAGACGTCAATACCTAACCAAGAAAATAGTGCTCAAATGCTTTTGTCCCCTATGGGCACCTGACCCTTTCTTATATCACTCACTTATTTTGGGTATCTTTTATCTTTTTGGCATACTTTTCACTATGGGTCGCCTTCAATTTTTCAATTATGAAATTCAAACAAGAGAATCATATTAATACATAATTATGTGTTCAAAATGAAGGACCGAGAACTAAACATTACTATCATCACCTAAGATTGCATTCAAAAGGCACCTAAAGTACTCAAAATCATCCATCTAGCATCCATTCAAGGGATAAGAGACTGCATACTCTACATACATAACATAGGAAAGGGAATTTCATTTTATTCCATCCATAGATTCTACTAAATTACTAAATTCTATTTACAACCTGCTATCAAGTGCAACTTGCACAAGGGCATCCTAGGGATCAATTTATACACACACTCATAAGAGACAAGAGACTACATAATCTAGCATCCATTCAAGGGACAATAGACTGTATACTCTACATATATAACATAGGAAAGGAAATTTCATTTTATTCAATCTATAGATTCTACTACATTGCTACATTCTAGCTACAACCTTCTATCAAATTCAACTTGCACAAGGGAATCCTGGGGAATAATTTATACACATACTCAGAAGAACTACATGGAGTCTGAGATGTAGCATGATGCTCAGTTGTAAGTTCACTCTCAGGGTGATCAATGGGGTTAGTCTGACTCCCCATTCTACAACTTGTTTTTAAATTTGATGTGGTTCATTGTTTTGTGTATGTGAACATCTATTTTTTCATGTTACAAGTACCTTCAGTGATCATAGTGAAAACAAAAGGCGATCAATTGAGAATAATTGCAACACCCTAATGCCACAACAAAAACTAGATCTAGAGGTTTTGCGTATTCACACATGCGTAGATCTAGTGATCTACGCCCATGCACCTTTTCCCTACTGCAGGTGCCCCTATCTAGCATGGTTCGTGAGCTCCATAATTTATAGAGATCAGATACAATGTTTCTCACATCATGTTCAACACTTTTCACTGCTTAGATCACTCCCAATTTGCACGTAAATTAGATAATTCCTCTTATCTCATCCTCGTGCTTAGGGTTTAATATTTACATCTTATTTTTTGTTTCATTTATGTATTCTATCATTTTACATATCAGTTACTCTATAATAATTATATTTAATAATCCAAATTAAATTAAATCATTTGGTGAACCCATCCAATTGGACCCAACCTTAATTCTAGTAATTCTTACAATATTTCTATCATGGCTGAAACTTATCCACCCTTTGCCTATGATGACCTTCATGATCTCCAATCTCATCTTGTTGAACATTTGCAAGACTTAGATATTCTTTCATTTTTTACTCGTGAGGAGGCCACAAACTTAGTTTAGCTTATCCCTCCCACCTCTAATGTTTCTTCCATTCTTATTGCAACACAACCTCCCTTTTCTACTTTCCACCTACCTATGTTATTCCCATGTTTATTCCTACTCCTACCAACAATTTCACTTTGCCTCTTAATTATCACACTCAGAAAGTACCTTATTTTGGCACTCATAACCTAGTTTCATTATATCATGACCTACAAGCTTAAATCTATCAGATACAACAAGCTACTTCACGCTCCTCTCCATCTCTTGATTCTTCCTTTCTCCTTCATACTTTTTTTACACCCACCATTTATGCTTATTCACTTCCTCCTAAATTCATCACCCATAAGCTGCCCATTTTAAACGACCATGGTGACCCTCAAGAGAACCTCTAATATTTTCAAGTGGCATGTCTCGATTATGCGGATGATCATACATTGTTAGTTAAGGAATTTCATAGGAGTCTTCAAGATTACGTAATGCATTGGTTTTATGATCTTCTTATTCATTTGATAACTTCTTTCACACATTTATCCAATGATTTTCTTTCTCACTTTTCTATCAATATCAACACCAAGATATTTTATGTGTAACTAGCTCAAATAAAATAAAGATCTAATGAGAATCTAGCTAACTATTTTTTGAAATACAATAATAATCTCGCTGAGATGACCAATGTACTTGTTGATTTTGAATTATATGATATTTTTTTTCAAATCCTCTTACCACCATTTCAGGAGAGTGATATCTTTGAGATCTCTCCTTCATTTCATTAATCATGCCATATGCTCAAAATGCGTCAAGTCAAACTTCTATCTATGGTAAATTAAAAATACTATGACAATGCTTCATCTTCTTCTTCTAATCATTTTCAAGGAAAATCTACTTTCAAACCATCTCCTAAGCCCACTAAATCCAAATCTATTGTTAACATTATTTCTACTCCTAACAAGATTCAATTGTAACCTCCTAAGCATATATTTACCAAGTTTCCTTATGCACCTCACTTCTTCTAGCCACATCTTATTGAGAGAAATATTATCACTCTACCTTCACCACTCAATCTTGATCATGCTCACCCTCCTGGCTATAATTATGATGAAAATGCTAGATATGAATATCACCAATGAATTGGGAATTATATTGATTGTTGCTTTAAAATAAAGCATATCAGTAAATATCTTATTGATAATAATTCACTTGAGCTCCATGAGCCATCCACTTTTATGCCAATCAATGATAAATAAATGTCACAACCCAAATATTATGTAATTTTATTTAATTATGGATGAATGTAGTTGTTATATGTTTTGAGATGAGTTATGCATGTTGATTATTAAATAAATTATATGACCATGGTTAGACATGAAATGATCAAGTTACCTTATTTAAGCCTCAAAAAAGTATTAATTATTATTTTGAGTTTATAAGATATTTTATTTCTTAATGCTTATTTCCTAATGCTAAAAAATGTATGAATGATATGTTTAGTGGTGGTGTGCACATAAAAAATTACCCTCCGAAGGAGGGAGAGTATCATCGAGAATAGGTGGATAGAGGATGGAAAACAATGTGGCAATGAGATGTAAACCATGTGACTAGGTCATGTCCACTTTAGGGAAGCATAAATATTTTTACCTAAACTTGCATGGCCATAAGAGTAGGTAATGACCCTTTTTATGTCTTAATGGAAATAGGCCTATGAAGTTATCAGTCTATATATGTAGTATATATATGGATTTGGTCCATGTGTAAATATTAATAACACAAAATTATTATTGAAGGCACCTTTTAATAAAATTATTAAATAAATAAATCACGTGAGGGATAGTAATTAAGTTCTTAGAAATAAATAAATAACACTAAGATACAAGTATTAATATATTGTAGTTAATAATAAAATAACTAATACTTTTAAATTAAATAAATAATATGTAACACTATGTATAAGAGAGATACTAAAAATGGGTGCCAAAACTTTGAGGAAGGATGGTCATGTTTTAATTACATTCATAGGGTCCAAGGAGAACTTTTCAACTCCAGATACACTAGTTAGAAAAAGTAGTTTCTAAATTTAATAAAATTTCCTATTTTTTGAAGATTACCCACCTTTTATGGAGGATTCAATCCATTAAATACAAGTTCTCCACATTCACATGGAGGATGTGAATTTTATTAAAAATAAGAGAATAGAAGTATTAAAGAAAAAGGAGGAAATAAAAGGAGATGAAACAAACATTCATTCATGGGAACAAAACAAAAGGAGAAAGATCTAGAAGAGGAGGAAACACATAAGGAGCTTGGAATTTTTTTAGCATCAATGAAAGATATGGGGATTATCCTATTAGAAATATCATGAATTAATTATATTTGTTCTTAGTTGGGTTTTGGGATAAATAAAAACATACTCCCAATTGATAATCTACAGGTTTATCCTCCTAAAAATATCAGGAATTAATTATATTTGTTCTGATTTTGGGTTTTGGGATAATTAACAATTTCCAGCTAATAATATACGTCATATTTCATCCCCTTCCATTATATTTTTAATCATCTTTAGCCTCTTATGAATTTTTTTTAATTTTCTATCATTAAGGAAGGATTCATAGTAGCACCAATGACAAAAAGGAAGGATTCTTTATCACTTTAGTAGGATTAGATTTCATAATAACACATTTTTTAATCTTTCCTTTAGAACCATACTGAACCAATACTAATGCAAGACATTTCCAAACTCAATTACAATCTCGCAACATTAGAAAGAGAGGGTTGGTTGTATGAAGTGATGCACAACCAACTATTGCAGACCTGCATTTCTAAGAAATCCTTATCTCCTATGTCAGAAAAATAAAATAAATTATTGTAGTTGATACTAGTTGTTAGTTTTATGGCTTGTTGTTTTTTCCCTAGCTTTAGGTTTGGAGATGTCTACTGTAAATTTAAATTTTTCAGTTTTTCCTTTCTACCAAATGCATTTATCAACCTCCTCATATGATTTTATTTCTAGTGATTAGAAGCTAATCAAATTTACTCACCTCATAGTAAATATGGAAATTTTCTTTCCCATTGAATCTAATCAATATTAGTTGAACGTTGATGTATTTTCCATTACGTTTTTTTATGTGCTAATCTATAATCATGATCCTATCCAATTGAAATAACTAAATTGAAAAAGATCCTTCTTATTTACGCAAATTCTTAAAAAACTGAACCAATACAAATTAATGAGATAATAATAAATATTTAATTATTTCATTACACGATCTCTCGATAAAATAGTATAAAACTACAATCTAGTTTTTACACCCTTGTATTATTTTAAACTTTATGTAATAAATGAATGGGTTTTCCATCTTAAATTTTAATGCATTTATTTATCATGATGTTGAAATTCTTGTACACACCCAAAATTACATGTGCTACATTGTCGGGAAATGGTTACAAGAATCTCTAATGATCATTCAAAATCCTTTCAAGAAGGTGTTCAAGCTCCAAAACCCACTTGTAGTGTATATTTATAGCCTAGATGGCCTTACTTAACTTTTTCATCCATTTTTTCATCTCTTTGCCTCTTTATGTGCTTGTTTTAGCCTTTAGTGCTAGGACCACTGCCCTACTTGGGCGGCGGTTCTCAAACCACCGCCTAGGAAAGGTGGTGGTCTTGAAACCACCACCTTGCATAGGGAGGTGGTCCTGCCCACTTTTTTCAAATTCTTCATGCATGTTTCAACATGAGACAATTCACTTAAGTTTTCTTTTAGAACGCATCTGTGAGCCAAATTGGCTAAAAATAGCTTTGTTTGCTTAGTTCTCCTTGCTCCTTCTATTTTGAATAATATTTAATTAGTTGGAACTACCTCTTCTTGCCTTGTGCATGAAGTAACCTCCTAGTTTCCATTCCTATATATTCCATGCTTTTACTCAAGTAAAAGGACTGAGAATTTTTTATATCTTTCATTGTATTGCTACTACGATCTTGCTAGGAATTGCATAGCCAAGCTCTATTCTCTTGTGTTATTTATCTTCTACTTGTATTACATCCAGACTACCATCAATTTTCCATTACTCAAGCGTCATCCTCCTTCTTTTGTTCTTACATTCCCAATCCCTTTGACTCATATGAATGCTCGAAGAAAGAAAGGACAAAGTGAGGGGACAAATTACTACACAGCTGGATTTACCTCTATTCTTTGAATTCTAGGTTGGATTTATTTTTTTATTTCCTTCATTCTTAAAAATTATCATCATTACATCATATCAAAATAGATTACAAATCAATTTTATTTCATTTGCAAGTAATTAGTTAATTTCCAAGAGGGTTTGAATCTTTCATAGCAGCTCCCAGTGAAGGATCCTCTTCTTCCTGTCCCTGTGGAACTGAAAGAGAGAATGTATGTAGGAGGTTATCTACACATCATAGATCCTTTTGAAAAGTTTTTGTTTTAAGTTAGTTTAGTTTCAATACACTCAGCAAAGGTGAATAACCACACCAGGTTATTTTTCTTGTTTAGTTTTAGTGTAGAAATATTTTAATTATTTAGAATAGAAGCAAATTGTTGTTTGTGATTGTCATATTTTAGTTTTGTGATTTGTTTAGATTAGTTTCCTTTCAGCAGTAGCATAGATCTTTAATTTCATTCATTTTACATGGACACTTCAAACTATTTTAGTAATTAGATATGAGTTAGGTAAACAAACCATAGGGAATTTATGCTACCTGTTCATAGCCTCTAAATCTCTCCTTTGTCAACTCAGCTACCAAGATATCACACTAACAAATCTTAGTCACAGATCCTCCTATAGTTATCCACACACATTTAACATCGGCTGCTCTGGCATGACCTCGGGGGGTCAAGCACGGTTGAAGATCACGTGTTCATTTTCATCCATAAAAATTAGTGAACCTGACCTGAAGGATTAATTCATTCTTTTTTCCATTCTTTCATTTCTATTACCTCATCTTTATGATTTTTCCCCTATTTTGGTAGGTACTTTACACCTTTTAAAATATATCTGGAATAGATTTTGGTGGGCCATTTGGATCTGATAGATATTATACCAACGTGAAACCACAACAATCCCCATCTTGTTCAAGGTGGGGTGACAATTACACAAGCAACGTCCAAACCTCCCCTAGTTACACTTCAAACCCTATTAGTTATGTAAGGATGGAGGAGGTTGATTAACCATTAAACATTCAAAATGATCAACCTAATGAAAACCATTTTCTCATCATGAATGAAACAAGTTCTTACCATAGGGTCTTGTCAAGACCTCACATTGTCATGCAATCAATAGAAGATTATATGTTTACACGAATACTATTCCTCTTCGTTAGATAGATGATTCTTTGGATATAATGAAAGCTTCATCCTATGATATTTCAAATACCTATCCTAAGATTCTTACTTCTGAGGAAGACAAGAATTATAACACTGAACAATTCATGACAGGGTATCATGAACCTTCTCAATCAAACCCTATGCCACAAGCACCCCAACAAGGGAATCAATCCTCTCCCAAAAATCTCATTTCTACTTTAGTACGAAGGATTAGAGAACTAGAAATTTCCTAGACTTCACAACCAACACATGTAATAGGGAATAACATGGGGTATCCAGTTGACAACAAAGGATACATCCCTTCCAATGAGCAACCAACACAATATCCTATACAACAAGGTTATTGGGTTCATTCAAATCTAGGTGATATTCTCACAGGGTTAGACACTCTAGAGATGGTTCAACATCCTTCTCATGCTTATCCTATGCAGAGGATGGCTGGAAGTGTGTTCTCGAATGCTACCATTATAGGAAAGGCAATGTTCCCTAGTTTTACGCTTGTTAGTCCATATCCTGGTACTATCCCACCTTAAATGCATATTTATTCAAAAACTCCCCAAATGGACCCATATACAATTCCTTCTCACTACATGCCATATCAAAGGACCCCATACGTTCCCGTTAACGCTTATAATGTAACTTATCCAACTCCTCCTCCTCTACCTCCTCATCAAGGATCTTTAATGGTGGAATCTTACACAATGGGTACATACGCTGAGTACTTAAAGGATCCTCTTGACTTCACAATATGTGGTGTCATGCTTCTATGCCCATTTCTGGATCTTACAAAATTTAAGGGAGAAGGAGACCCAAATTCTCATATCAAGGCTTACACCAATTCTATTAGGGAGTTACTTCCTTTGGATGTTGTAGTGGCTAAGATATTTCCAAAGAATCTCGAAGGAATCACACTGGATTTGTATTACTATATTGTGGAAGCTTCTATACATTCCTTTAAACAACTCTTTTATAATTTAATCAAATAATTTGACATGAACAAGTTGTTGCGTACAGGGATTAGGGATTTATTGAATATTAGAAAAGAGCAAAATGAATCTACTACTCATTTCATCCAAAGATGGCACCAAGTTCTTTTTTCCTCTACAAGTACACCCAACATGGACTAGATGGAACTTTGTGATCTTTTCCTTCATTCACTCAATCGAGAGACTAGGGAAGAGGTCTACAAGTTTCCTTTCCATAGTTATGAGGAAGTATTAGAAGGAGTGCTTCAGATTGATCAAGCCTCTATTGATAGTGGGCATAAGACCTATGGTCCCAATGGGAAATTGGTATCCCCAAATCAAAATAATGAAATTTATAAAAACAATGGTGCCAACAACCAAAGACCTAAGGGTGTGAATCACAATCATGGTGCTACCACGAATAGTGATACTGATCAAGCCAAGAACATTGGTTTTCCAAAAAACAACAATAAGAACAATAACAGGTCGATCAATCAAATAGGCCCTAACATTGTGTCTTATGTCAACATGGCCTATGTTAATCATCCACCACAAATACAAAATCAAAACCAAGGTCTAAACCAGTATCAAAATCTTGCCAAGGGGCAACGAATCATGGTTATAACAACCAATTCCAAAACTACAATCAAAGTTATAATCAACAACAATAAGATGCTTATCAAAGGCCAAGAGATTATGACCCTAATATATAGTGTGGTTTCCATAAGGTTCGAGGCATGATGATAGGACCTTCCGTGATTGCAACAAATTTCTGCAAAGACTTCTAAAGAACCAAAGGAAAATCTTTGTAGACATGTTCCTAGCAAAAGTTGAAGCAAACTCACAATCTGACTATACATGACCTGTAGCTCCTAGAATGCTAATGTGAGCATATTTCAAGATCCACTCCCTATACATCCTAAAATTTTCAAGGTGAATTCACAAAACACAAACAAAGACATTCCTATAGGAAATAATGACCATGAAGCCTCAACTTCTAATAACTCTCAGGTCACTCCTAACTTTGGTTCAAATGATAATACAAAAATCTTGGGATTAGTTGACCTAGAGGTTCAGTGTGAAGTTAATGTAACAACTCATACAAAGGAGTATGTTTCACAACCCCTACCCAATCTTTCCTTCCCATAGGATGACGCTCTTATGGTCAAAAAACCACTAGGAGCCTATGATTTAATATCGGGTTTGAACGAGACCTTTTCTCACATTTCATTCCTATATTTGATGAAGAGTTCACCTACGCATCACTCTATGTTTCTCAATGCACTAGGTCTTGGTCATCTAAACCATGTTACACCACCTACTAGCACTCAAATAAATCATATTGACTTTGACATAGATCCTATAGGATAGAACGATAGGGATAGTGGGTTTGTTTTCGATATAGACAAGATGCCATCTGACACTGAAATTTCCTTAAGAGGTGATCTTTCCTTATTTTTACAAGTCTAGGTTTACAACAATTGCATTAAGAAAGCCATGATTGATGATGGGGTTGTTGTAAATGTGGTTCCCTTGTCTTTCTTGCATAAGTTAGGATATGGAGAGAAAAATTTCTCCTCTACAAGAAACATTTTATGCGGGTATGAAAGTCTTAAAGTGACCTCGATTAGAACCACAGTTCTTCCAGTCACACTTGGTCCAAAAACCATCTTGACGGAGTTTTACATTATCGAAAGGGATACAAGTTATAACATGATCCTTGGGAGACCCTGGATTCATCGAATGAAGGCTATCCCTTGTACCCTATTCCAGGAGATTATATTCCTCTATTTGGGGAAGGTATTCATTGTTCAAGGGGATCCTAAGCCCTTTGATATACACTTATAAAACCTCAAGAATAAGAAAGGAGTCCATACGGAGTATGAAATTCCTACAAATAAATTAAATAAACCACCTCCAATGAAAGAGTTAGTCCTAGTCACCCCAAACATTCCAAAGGTTGAAGTCATTGACCCAAAAACATTTGAGGTGACAAAAATAGATAAGGGTAAATCTATATCTATAGAAATAGTGTCCACTAAAACCATAGTGGAAATTATGAAACTCTTAGAGAGTGACGATATGATCTTCCTCTCATTTGAACCATAGGGAATGGGTATTCTTCTCAGTTTAGCATCTCTTCCCTCTGAAGACCCAGGTCTGGGTGTGAACATAATAGAATTAACAAATGAAGAATTATAATTTGAGATTGAAACAATGTCCATCAAAACCATCTCTAGGGGTTATTCTATTATAAGCCCTGGTTTTGACCCATGTGCATCTGAAACTAAGTTTTCCATATCCATGTGGCAAGGCCTCATCATTCAGCACAATTTACAAGTGAAAAAAATGCTCCACATAGGAAACAATGCCAAGAAGCATATTCATGCTCACCCACACACCATATCTCAAGAAGGTGATAAAGATTTTTATGAATGCATCTTTCAGAAAAACTATTTTAATGATTGGACATATACACTTATGGGCAAGGGTTTTAATTTTAAACCTATAATAGTAGTCCCTTTTCAAGAGAATAGAAATTTTGAGGATAATGGTTCTCCGTTGTGTACTTTTAGGGGTGAAGAATTTGATATTCATCAACTTTCTTCACCTTAGACATCATGACATGTAGTTTCACCTGCATTCCCATATGTACATTACTACATCCTCACTGCATTTTCATCTTCCATTTCATTTTGTAAAATTTGTGATTAAGGGACTGATTCTTATAGTAATTCCTAAAAACTTCTAAAAACATTGGAAAAACATTCAAATCATAACTCTTCAAACCTTCATAGTATCATCAATTATTTCTAGATTATTTCATGAGTTCAAGCAAGATAAGACAAATTTTTTACCATGATCATACCAAGGCCTGCATACTTGGTTATGCTTATAGTCTCTTTCTAGATTAGGTGTTTTACCTACAGTTTGTTCTAGAAGATTCATGTTGTCACATCTATCCCATAAGAATCTCTTCGGAAATAAGATCATACTAAACATTTTTCCTAGATGAGTAAGTAAAATGTAAATCTACAGAAAAAATTTATTTTACACATTTCTTTTCCCTATCAACCTTCGGTGTTGAGCTTGCATATCTTATTGGTGATATAGGGCTGGGAAAGGAGAGAAGTGCCCTTACTCACCTATTCCTTTTCTATGGTGATGAGCCCATACTTCCTACTAGTAGCATGGGGCAAGGTGTAGGGGGTCTCTTTAATAAACTTGAAAGCTAAAAATAATTCAAATGTTTTGAAATCATAAGTCAAAAGCAAAGTGAGTTAGATGTCTGAAATTTCAAAAGATTTTAAAACCCCAAACCTATATTTTTTCAACCAAGTATCCATCTATAGATCTAAGTCTAGATAAACTGGAAAGTAAATCACATTCTACGGTATGAAGTAACTTTAGTAGGGTCAAGTTGTAGTGTCCCAATTTGGTCCTGTCAAATCCTTGTCTCTCTCTCATAATTATCATTCAATAATTTCTCATAATTTGTGTCATTTCTATCTTTTTGTGGTGAGCCCTTGCATCTCAATAGTTTAATGGAGTTAGGAGTGGGGCAAGTTCATTCACTTATCAAATCACTCTTTCACCACATTTTGCCAAAGCAATACGAAGTACCAAAATTTTCTTAGAGAAACTAAAGTTCAACATCAAAATGTGATTGCATTATCATATATAAACATTACATAGAAAAAAATCATTTTATTAGCATTCATGTCCACTGCATGCATTTTGAAACCATAGAAAATCAAAAATTCTAAACATTTAATAGTACACATGTGATTCAAATCATCAATGTAAGCCAACTCTATGAAAGGAATAACTAATCCAAAAAGAGATATATGTACATATCATAGTGTTTCATAGTTTTTTACAATGCCATCGCACACTAGGTATAGTAAAAATGCTCAGAATGAGCATGAAATACCAAAAAATCATATATGCCTCACAAAATGGAGATTAAGCAATAAAGGCACTCCGCCTATCTGCCTCTTTGAGGCCCCTTATGAATACTCTAGTTAAGAATTTCTTAGGATTTCTTCTCAAATGTATTCAAATAGCAAAGGGCCAAGCCTAATGCAAAATACCATTCCCAAATACATTCCAATTCATCCATACTCAAAAATGAAAAATGGTCACTGTGGGCCCATAGCTCAAAAATCTTCAAGTTAGTATGCACAAATGAATTGAAAAATGAGTTTGTTTTGGTATATATATGTTTATTTGACTTCATTTTGAGTCTATGTGTTCACAGGGCTAGAGCGTTAGCATAGGTATATTTCTACATCCCTACATAGGGTGTAAGTCCTCCTGTCATTTTAATTTAGTGTTTATTTTTCGATATTTTATCTATATGCACTTGAGTTTTCTTTTTGTTTTACAAGTATCAGAAGTTTGGACTGTAACATTTCAACACACGGGCATGTCAGGTATAGCTTCTAACTCCCTATTTCAAGAATACCATACTCGGACTCTACGTTTTACGTGTTTTCATGGCTAAGATGCTTCTCCGAGGGGGTGATATGTACAAACCCAAAATTACATGCGCTACATTGTCATAAAATGGTTACAAGAATCCCCAATGATGATTCAAAATCCTTTCAAGAAGGTGTTCAAGCTCCAAAACCCATTTGTAGTGTATATTTGTAACCTATATGGCCCTACTTAACTTTTCCATGCATTTTTCCATCTCCTTGCCTCTTTCTGTGCTTGTTTTGGCCTTCTATGCCAGGACAACCACTCTGGCAGGGTGGTGGTCCTGAAACCGCCACCCTGTACAGGGCGGTGGTCCTACCCACTTTTTCCAAATTCTTCATGCATGTTTCAACATGTGATGACTCACTTAAGTTTTCTTTTAAAACACATCTATGAGCCAAATTGGCTAAAAGCAGCTTTGTTTGCTTAGTTCTCCTTGCCCCTTCTATTTTAAATAAGATTTAATTAGTTGGAACTGCCTCTTTTTTTCTTGTGCATGAAGTAACTGTTGTAAATATCTTCCCCCCGGGTAGATATAGACAAGTAGAAGAAAACAGAAATCAGATAAAATCAAAGCCCGATATTTATTGCATCACCAATAGCCCAGGGCGCATGACATAATGTGTCGACATGCCAAAAGTTGTGCCTATGGCGTAGGTCAGAGGTGCACAGCAAGAGGTGTCGACATGAAAATGGATGCACCCATGGCGCAAGTAAGAAGATGTCGACACGCCAAAATTTGTGGCCATGGCACAGGTCAGAGGTGCATAGTAAGAGGTGTCAACATGAAAATGAATGCGCCCATGGTGCAGGTAAGAAGATGTCGACACGCCAAAAGTCGCGCCCATGACGCAGGTCAGAGGTGCATAGCAAGAGGTGTCGACATGAAAATGGATACACCCATGGCACAGGTAAGAAGATGTCAACACGCAAAAATTCACACCCATGGTGCAGGTCAGAGGCGCACATCAAGAGGTGTCGACATGAAAATGGATGCACCCATGGCACAGGTAAGAAGATGTCCACACGCCAAAAGTCGTGCCCATGGCACAGGTCAGAGGCGCATAGCAAGAGGTGTCAACATGAAAATGGATGCACCCATGGTGCATGTAAGAGTTTGTCGACATAAATATGGATTCACCAAGGCACACCTTCAGGAGGCACAACATTTTGAGCGCTGACAGGAAGTAGACCCTGGCGTAGATATTCAGATGGCCATAACTTTTAACAGGGAGCTCAGATTCATGCAAAGTTGGACTTTTCGGATATCTTTAATTGGGTGGGAACAAGTTCTTAAAATTGTAAAATATAGTTTTCCACTTTTTGGGTTTGCTAGGGTTCTCACCTACCACCATAATGAGATGAATTAAATACAACCTAGAGGTGGTTGGGGTAGATGTGGAATTCCTCTCTCTTTTCTCTCTCATTCTTCCTATAAATTGTAAGGAGGGGCTTCTTTCTAAAGGTTGGAAATTCTTGTTTTTCCCCTCCCTTCTTCTCTTTGGCAGGTGAATTTGTGGAGTTCAAACCTCCCATCTAAAATTGTAATGCAACTTTGCCTCTTGGCATTTTGTAGTGTATTCTATCAATCTTTGGAGTAAATAATGCATGTTTTCTGGATGATTCTCAACCCTCTTTGTGTTCATTTTGCATCCTTCTGATCTTTCACTACAATTTGGTTATTTGTGCATGATCTTGCATTTCATTTTATTAGTTTGTGTTTATTGGCAAGACAGGTGTTCTTCATTCCTCGGTGTATCACCTTTGTTAGTTTAGGTTTTTTTTTATGCATCTTCTTACCCTGTCTCCTTGAAAATTTAGATTAGTTTTTTGAGTAAACCCTCTACATTTTTATGTGTGCATCTGAACAGAGGAATAGGAACTGGCCTTCATCTAGAGAGCTTTCCCGATTCACAAGGTCCCACACTTGGGAAAAGCTCCATGTTATGTAATCACACTGAGAGTCTCAACCCATCGAGTTGCAAACATTCAGGGGTGTTGTGATTCACCATCAACAACTTTGGCATGCCCAGTGGGACCAAGAGGTCATTCCACAAGATTTGAAGGAATTTTCAGAAAATTGGACTAAAAAATTACAGGTTTTACAATTTCAGAGTTTTCACCTTCCAGGCAGAACTTTGAAATCCATTTTCAAGGACTTAACTTGCTCAAAACAAGTCAAATTTTCACCAGTTGATAGATTTGGGGATAATATTCAAAAGGGTATTCTTATATTTTTGATATTTTGAATTTCAAAATTTCATGGTTTTTAGTATTTTAGGTTTTCCCAGTTATCTTGCATGACCTGAGTTTCACCTGTACCTTTCGGGGATTAGTAGCTGCACAAAAATACCTGATAATTGAATTGAACAACTTAATCTTTCAGGTCCTTCAAATTTTAAAATTATTTTTTAATATTGTCAGGTTTGGTGTGTAACTTGGTAGAATATAGCCTTTTGAGGCTCACTTTCTAACACATCTGGCGACTCCAAAGGATATAGAATTCAGTGGTTTAGCAGCAATAGTTACCCAGGTGCATGAGAAGAATTTGACCCAGGTCTGATACTCGAGAAGAGGGGCTATTTTTCCACTTGCAACTATCACCAGGAAGAGGAAGGAGAGGAAGAGGACCACGAAGATCACCATCTCCACCTAACCAAACTTTGTCTACACCTCCACCTGGTAGACCTTTTCTCGCATCACCTAGAGTTCTTAGGCCAATCATAATGGCACATCTACCACCAAATCCCTTTTTCAATTTCACTAGCAGCATCCCACTTGCCCTCAATGCACAGAATCCAATTCCAATTATGGCATTAAAGAACATTCCATTTTTTACTGGAGAAAATCATACCACTCCTGGTGATCATGTCAAAGACATCACCAACGTTTGTGCAATCCATGAGATAAATGAAATGGATGTTGCTCTCAAATTTCTGACATCTTCGTTCAAAGAGAAGGCATTGCAATGGTTTAGGAGCATTGGAGCTGGTTCTATCCAAAATTGGAATCAGTTATGCATAGTTATCCATGAGCAGTTTGGAGAAAAGGGAGATAATTTGTCTCTACTAGAACAATTGACAACTATCAAGAGAGCTCCCAATGAACAACTGACTGACTTCAACTTCAGATTTCAAAGGTCTTGGGATAGAATTCCAGTGGCCGTTAGGCCAACAGCTGAAGGTGCTTTTCTATACTATCTTAAAGCTTTGAATTTTGGTATTTCTATGTTAATTCAATCTATGGGAGGCACGACCTTACTTGCTGCTTATAGCATTGCCATTAGGGCTGAAAACTATCTTATTCAAGCTGGTAAGCTAGCTCCTAGGCCTCCCATGCCCTTGTACCCAAACTTAGAAAATCCAAGCACTAGTCAAGCACCCACTTTGGCTCCTATTCCCACTCCTATAAATTAAAGTTCAAATGAAACTTCTACTTCATCCTCTAGTGCTTCAAATGAACTCCTAGAGGTTATGAAACAGTTGCAGAACCTTGGAAATGAGCTAGTGACTATCAAAAGACAACAAGCTCAAAGTGATAGACCGTATCAGCCTTAAGCGCAGTACCAGGCTAGGCCCCCATACAAACAAAATAGGTCACCAGCTCAGGCTGCAAATCAAAATCAAAGCCAAGTAAGGCCTCCCGCCAATAGACCATTTCAGCCCTATAACCCCAATGTTGCATCTGCTTCTAAAGCCTTAGTGCCAGTGCAAAACAACATAGCTCAAGAGTATGATTGGTGTTTCCCATGCAATGAACCTCACAACCAATCTATGTGCTTCAATGGTGCTTTGAACCAAGCCTTAATGGTGACAACTACTGGTGTAGAGGGTGAAGTGAGTCAAGAAGCAAATCAGCAACAAGGGACATCTCAGCAAAACACAGCTCCAAATGATACCGCACTGGTGAATTAGCAAGCTGAGGAATTTTGTGGCATGAATCAAACAGTTTCTCAGAGTGTAGAAGCTAACACAAGATCAAAGAAGAGGAATATTGGTGAAGGGTAGTCATTGGCTCCAAGTGATCTACAACCTTCCATCACTCCACAAGGTGTTGGTAAGAAAAATACAGCTCCAAACATGCAAGGACAACCTAAACCACCTTCTAAACCAACTCAAATGCCAACTATTGTTGCCTATGTGCAAGAAAGGAATGTGCAGCCTAAAAGAAATCAAAGAGATATTTCATCCCTGTTGTTGCAAATCAGCAACACCCCTGGATGTAAATCAAGGTTCTGAATTGATGTTTTAGGCATCCAGTGTGATTGCACAACATGGAAACCTCTCTCCAAGTGTGGGACTTGTGAAAATGAGAGAGGAATTTCCAGATTAGAGGTTGGTTCCTCAAAATCCTCTGTTTTAGATCTATAGAGGTTCAGATCCTAATCCTACTCTAAATTGCAAGGGGACAGGGATAGAAATGCAAAAATTGAAACTAACTAATGATGGTGATGCACCAAAGGAGTGGTGAAACTTTTTTTTCCATGTAAATAGACACAAATTCATGAAATGCAACAAGGGAAAACATACACAAGCTAATAGATGCAATTAGGGGTCTTAAAATGAAGTTAAACAATACAAACAGAGGACTGAAAGCATTCACAGAGTTTACACTGTCATTTCCATGTAAAATCTCTTGCATTCCACCCTCAAAGAGGTATAAACCTACTACAATACTTGAAAAAGGTCTGACTCTTGCAACAATCACTTGCTGGAGGTGAAAGAAGAAGTTTTCTATGCCAAAAAGTGTTCAACCATGAAGAAATGAGTCAAATCTAGCTTTTACAGTACATGGGTCGAGCCCAGGAGAGAGAAAACATGAAAAACACATGGGAGCCATCCCTCATTGAATGAAACTACATTAAAACAACATGGAGGTCCTTACAAACCCATGCTCTAACATTTTTTACCATGCTGGAGAAGAATGCGACCCATTTCACATTAAAATTGGTTGTTGAAACGTCAATTCTATCCATGGGCACATACCAGGAGCGTTTTTTGATTTTAACCCTCCAAAATGAACCAAAATTCAAAATTTACCATGGAATCTTGTAGATAATTTCACCATCTTTCCATTGATATAAAGAACGCAAAAATCTGAGCTCTGGATCGAATGTTATGGTGATTTGAAGTTTTAGGGCAAAAACAGGCCAAAATCGGATCGGCGGGCAAAAAGTTTGAATTTTTACCCATTTGGTCTTTGGAACATTTTTCAAATTTTCCCCACGCTCCGCCACTCCAGGTGCCACATGGCACGTTCTGATTGGGTGCAGGCCCTTCCTGACCATTTTTTCCTTTGTGTCACTTGGTGTTTTTTCGCCCTTGGACACGTGATAGCTCCTGATTGGCTGTGGGCCTTCTAGGGGAAAATTTCCCACCAAAACTCCACTGAGCCATAACTTGAAAAATACGTGTAGTTAGGAGGAAAACTTTACCTTTCTAGAAATTTGAGAAAGAGCTCTATCCAATGGTGCCATTTCCAAAAGGTTTTGAGTGCCTGGAAAACAAAATATTCTGATTGAGGCACAAGAGAAGGAAAGAAGTAAAGGAGTTAGCCACAAAATGAGTAGGGGGAACATTTGGGATAACAATCCCCATTTAGCATCATTGATCAAATGAAGAAGACAAACATGAATATATCAATGTGGAAATCTTTATCTATCCCAGGCCAAAGAGATCTTCTACAAGCTACCATGAAGAATTGGTCAACTTCAAACCAACAGGTCCATATGTAGGAGAATGTCCTCACAAATGCTGCTCAGCCTGAAGGGAATCATGGAGGACAACAAGGTAAAGTTTTGAATCCCCCTCCATTCTATGTTTCATTAATCATTGGGGATAAACTAGTACACAATTGCATGATTGATTCTGGGGCAAGTAGTTCTGTCATGCCCAAGCAAATAGCTGATCAACTGGGTCTCCAATCTGAAGTAATTTTTAAAAGGGTTAGTGTAATTGGATGGGACAATAGTAGCAATAGTGGGAGTGATTAAAGGTTTGAATCTTATCTTGCATACATGCCCCAATGTTACCATTTTGCAAGATGTGTCAGTGATAGGTTTGCCACCACTCTTTGCCCTATGCTTATCAAGGGATTTCACAGCTAGAATTGGAGGCTACTTATCTACTGACTGGTCACACATGTTGTTTAGAACAAGATAAGGTACTAAGGTCATAATCAGATCTGAACCAATTACAAAATTTCATATTGAGCCTCATACTCCAAGCCAAATCAATGCAAACTGTTCAACATTTCATCAAGAATATTATCGAAGCACATATGAAGCTGACACCAAAGTTGGAAGCATCCCAGATTTTCCTCTGGATGAATGGGCAAGAAAGGTACATGCTTTTGATCCCTACCAAGAAATAGAAGAATCTGAGCTAGGAGTCTATTGCATACATGAAGAAAACCAGCCTATTCCTAGCATCACCAAACTAGGCCATAAGGATGACAATGAGGTATGGCATTTATTTTTTGATGGATCAAGGAGTAGGCAAGGTGCAGGAGGAGGAGCTATGCTTGTTTCACCTCAAGGCATCAAATATTATTCAGCTTTCTGTTTCCAATTTTCCTGTTCAAATAACACAGCTGAATATGAGGCCTTGATTCATGGACTTCATTGGGCTAGGAAAAAGGGTATAAAGAACTTGCAGGTGTTCAGGGATAGTGAGCTAATCAGCAATCAAGTTAGGGGACAACATGCTACAAAGAATGACCTATTGAAGAACTACAAGAACAGGGTATGGGACCTCATTGAGGATTTTGAAGCTTTCAACATCGTGTCCATACCTAGGAAGAAAAATGAAGCCACGGATAGGCTCGCAGTAGTTGGAGCAACGTTTGATGTGGTTGACAACATCAGAAAGGAAAAAACACAACCACATATCCATGTGATTGTGAGGCCAGCAGTTCCGGATAATAACACAAGCTAGTAGGTGTTTGAGAATGATCAACAAATCGTCAATTTCTTACAAGAAGAGGCTGAATTCTTAGCTAGGAATCAAGACAGATTAGAGTAGCAGTATGGGGATCAAGTAGTGCAGTTATGGACAAACAAGCTTCCCAAGGGTTTAGTAACATTGGAGTCTATCTTCAACCCTAACGACCAATTCCATAAGGAAAAGGCTAACATACATGTCAAGAGAGAAGATTCAGAGCCAATTTCGGTTGGGGAAGGAAAAACACTTCAAATTGGTAAAGTGGCCACTGAGTAGGAGAAATCAAATTTCATACAGCTTTGCCAAGAATTTCCAAATGTCTTCACCTGGAGCTATGAAGACTTGAGAGGTTTCAATCCGAAGTTGGCACAACATACCATAGAATTGGATCCAGATGCTAAGCCCATCAGGTAGAAGCAGAGACCAGTCAACCCTCACATTGAGCCTCTAATGAAGAAAGAGCTAAACAAGCTAATAGAGGAAAGCATTATATACCCGATCAAGCACTCAAGCTGGGTTGCAAACTTGGTTCCGGTCAGGAAGAAGAGTGGAGAAATCAGGTTGTGTGTGGACTTTCGAGACCTCAATAGGGCATCTCTCAAAGACCATTACCCACTTCCTTCAATGGAACAAATATTAGAAGTAGTATCTGGTTCAGAGAGATTCTCTCTCCTAGATGGCTACTTAGGGTATAATCAGGTAATGGTAAAAGAAGATGACCAGTTCAAGACATCTTTCACCACCAAATGGGGCACCTATGCCTACAAGAAGATGCCATTTGGGATATCAAATGTTGGAGCCACTTTCCAAAGGGCAATGGATATGGCATTCAAGGGATTGATCAATAAAATAGTTCTGATATATCTTGACGACATCACTGTATTCTCCAAAAATGTAGCGGATCACCTCTTTCATCTGAGGCAGGTATTTTAGAGGTGTAGAAGATTTGGGGTATCATTGAATGCCAAAAAATGCATATTCCTGGCTCACGAAGGAAAGCTTATAGGCCATATTGTTTCAAAGGAGGGATTGACGATTGACCCAGAAAGAGTTGAAGAAATTCGAGCGTTGCCATTGCCAAGTCATAAGAAGGCTCTTCAAAGCTTCTTGGGAAGGATCAATTTTGTCCGCAGGTTTGTTCCAAACTTTTCAACTCTCGTAAAGCCAATAACGATGATGTTGAATAAGAGCATGGCATTTAAGTGGACATCTGAAGGCAAGGCAAGTTTTGAGGCAATAAAAGAGGCTATATCTAAAGCTCTGACTCTCGTCAATCCAGAATTCTCCAAGGACTTCATGCTATATTGCTTCGGTGGTGGAGACACCATTTCTGCAATCCTAGTACAGTAACAAAAAGAAGGATTAGAACAACCAGTTGCTTTCTTCAGTCAAGGCTTGGAGGAATACGAAACTAGGTACTCTTTCATTGAAAAACATGTCCTTGCAGTGATTAGAAGCTTAAAGAAATTCAAACACCTAGTCCCAAACAATAAGATCCAATTATTGGTCTCTCATGCGGGAGTCAAGGACTTCCTTCTAAACAAGGATCTAAATGAGAAATGTGCAGGATGGATCACTCATTTCATGGAATATGACATCGAAATTAAGGTGACTAAGCTACTATGTGGAAAAGGACTATGTGAACAACTAGCTTTTAGTCAGAAAGTTGAAGCAAGTGATGAAAAAGAATTTGTTTTGGTACTATAGGATGGCCAATAACAAGAGAATGATGATGTTCCCACTCCTTTTTGGACTCAGAATATGATACATTTCCTACAAGCAGGCCTATGCCCTCCAGAAATGAGAAAAGCAAAAAGGAGATACATCAGATTACAAGCCATTCCATATGTGCTTGTTGATGGTGTTTTGTTTAAAAAATACATTAATGGAATTCTATTGAGGTGCATTGGGACAGGTCAAATTGAGAGGGTGTTACGAGATTTTCACGATGGATATTATGGAGGACATTTCACCCCACGAGTAATAGCTCTCAAGATAATGAAGGCAGGGTATTATTGGCCCACAGTGTTTAATGACTGCTATACATGGATAAGAAAGTGCAAGAAATGTGCACTCTTCATGGGAAAAGAAAGAATAACAACACTTCCATTGCACCCAATTTTGGTTGACCAACCATTTATGTAATGCGGATTGGACTTCATCGAGGTCATCAACCCAAACTCAAGCCAAGGCCACAAGTGGATTCTCATGGAAACAGACTATTTCACCAAGTGGACCGAAGCAGTAGTGCTCAAAGAAGCAAATCAGTGTAACATACTAGACTTTTATGAAGGAATAGTGACCAGGTTCGGTGTGCTGACCACTATCATATCAGACAATGCATTGGCATTCATAGGTTCCAAGATTACAGAATGGGCTGTCAAGAATGGAATCTATTTGAACACCTCTTCAAATTATTACCCACAGGGTAATGGACAGGCAGAGTCCACGAACAAGAATTTGCTAAGAATCATTAGAAGGACTCTAGATGAAAATCAAAGGACATGGCATACCAAGCTAAAATCAGCATTATGGGCTGACAGGATAACACCAAAGAGATCTATAGGTAATTATCCCTACAAGTTGGTCTATGGGAAAGAGGTAGTATTGCCTATATCATTAGAATTGCCAGCATTGGAGCTCATGAAGCAGTTGAAGTTGTCTAAGTTTGAACCAATGGAGGCCAGGTATGCAGAGTTGATGGAATTGGAAGAAATAAGAGAACATGCAGTTCTGATGATTGAAAAGGATCAAACCTTAGTAAAAAGATGGTTTGATAAGAAGGCAAGAGCAAGGACCTTCCAAGAAGGGGACCTAGTTCTGAAATGGCATGCAAATCGGGCAAAACCAGGAAGGCATTCCAAGTTTGATGCCATTTGGAGTGGTCCCTATATGGTCATGGGATGTAAAAGTAGTAATGCCTTCTAATTGTCTACATTGGATGGAGAAGAACTCCCAATTCCGGTTAACAGAATCTATCTTAAACATTGCTACTAAAAGGAAAGGTTTACCCTTGTAAATATTAGCCTAGATTTCAATTCCTCTAAGTGTGTATGCACATTGTCGTGTTGTATTTAGGTTTCAATTTCCCTAAGTGCTTCGGCATAGGTTTTTTTGCTCTCGAGTTGAATTTTTACAGTTCAGAGTGTTGTCGGAGAAGGAGTTGCAATATCAGGCTCGGGATCAAATATCAGGTTGGTTTCAGGTTATTGCTTATGACTCCATGCCCAATGGATTGCTAAAAGGCCACTGATCTTCTACCTAGCAGGCAAGTGATCCTGTTGAGTCACCAAATTTTTGTAAATATCTTCCCCTCGGGTAGATATAGACAAGCAGAAGAAAACAAAAAATCAGAGAAAATCAAAGCACGATATTTATTGCGTCACCAACAGCCCAGGGTGCATGACATAATGTGTCAACACGAAGAAATTTACACCTTGGCACAGGTCAGAGGCACACAGCAAGAGGTGTCGACATGAAAATGGATGCGCCCATGGTGCAGGTAAGAAGATGTCAACACTCCAAAAGTTGCGCCCATGGCGCAGGTTAGAGGCGCACAACAAGAGGTGTCGACATGAAAATGGATGCGCCCATGGCGCAGGTAAGAAGATGTCAACACGCCAAAAGTCGCACCCATGGCGCAGGTTAGAGGCACATAAGAAGAGGTGTCGACATGAAAATGGATGCGCCCATAGCACAGGTAAGAAGATTTCGACACGCCAAAATTCACGCCAATGGCGCAGGTCAGAGGCACACAGCAAGAGGTGTCGACATGAAAATGGATGCGGCCATGGCGTAGGTAAGAAGATGTCGACACGCTAAAAGTTACGCCCATGGCGCAGGTCAGAGGCGCATAGCAAGAGGTGTCGACATGAAAATGGATGCGCCCATGATGCATGTAAGAGTATGTTGACATAAAGATGGATGCGCCAAGGTGCACCTTCAGGAAGCGTAACATTTTGAGTGTTGATAGGAAGCAGACCCTGGCATAGATATTCAGATGGCCATAACTTTTCACAGGGAGCTCATATTCATGCAAGGTTGGACTTTTCAAAAATCTTATGAAGTCCTCTATCCAACTATGACTGGATATCTTTAATTGGGTGGGAACAAGTTCTTAAAAATGCAAAATACAATTTTCCACTTTTTGGGTTTGCTAGGGTTCTCACCTACCACCATAATGAGATGAATTAAATGAAACCTAGAGGTGGTTGGGGTAGATGCAGAATTCCTCTCTTTTCTCTCTCATTCTTCCTATAAATTGTAAGGAGGGGCTTCTTTCTAAAGGTTGGACATTCTTGTTTTTCCCCTCCCTTCTTCTCTTTGGCAGGTGAATTTGTGGAGTTCAAACCTCCCATCTAAAACTATAATGCAACTTTTCCTCTTGGAATTTTGTAGTGTATTGTATCAATATTTGGAGCAAATAATGCATGTCTATGGATGATTCTCAACCCTCTATGTGTTCATTTTGCATCCTTCTGATGTTTCAATGCAATTTGGTTATTTGTGCATGATCTTGCATTTCATTTTATTGGTTTGTGTTTATTGGCAAGACATGTGTTCTTCATTCCTCGGTGCATCACCTTTGTTAGTTTAGGTTTATTTTTATGCATCTTCTTACCATGTCTCCTTAGCAAGTTAGATTAGGTTTTTGAGTAAACCCTCTACATTTTTATGTGTGCATCTGAATAGAGGAATAGGAACCAGCCTTCATCCGGAGAGCTTTTCCGATTCACAAAGTCCCACACTTGGGAAAAGCTCCATGTTATGCAATCCCACTGAGAGTCTCAACCCATTGAGTTGTAGACATTCAGGGGTGTTGTGATTCGCAATCAACAGTAACCTCCATTCCCATATATTCCATGTTTGTATTCAAGAAACAGACTTGAGAAGATTGTGTATCTTGCATTGTATTCTTGTTATAATCTTGCTATGAATTGCATAGCCAAGTTTTGTTCTCTTGTGCTATCTCTCTTCTACTTGCATTACATCCAGACTACCATCAAGCTACCATTACTCAAGCACCATCCTCCTACTATTGTTCTTACATTCCTAATCCCTTGGACTCATATGAACACTCAGAGAAAGAAAGGACAAATTGAGGGGAAAAATTACTACACAACTCGATTTGCCTCAGTTCTGTGAATTCTAGGTTGGATTTTTTGTTTGATTTCCTTCATTATTACAATTTATCATCATTACATCATATCAAAATAGAGTAGAAATCAATTTCCTTTCATTTTAAAGTAATTATTTAATTTCCAAGAGGGTTTGAATCTTTCATAGTAACTCCTGGTGACAGATCCTCTTCTTCCAGTCCTTGTGGATCTGAAGGAGAGAATTTCTATAGGAGGTTGTGTACACATCATAGATCATTTGGAAAATTTTGTGTTTTAAGTTAGTTTAGTTTCAATACACTCAGCATAGGTGAATAACCACATTGGATTATTTTTGTTGTTTAGTTTTAGTGTAGAAATATTTTAATTATTTAGAATAGAAGTAAATTGTTGTTTGTGATTGTAATATTTCAGTTTTGTGATTTGTTTAGATTATTTTCCTTTCAGCAATAGTATAGATCATTAATTTCATTCAGTTTACATGGAAACTTCAAACTATTTTAGTGATTAGATCCGAGTTAGGTAGAAAATCCATGGGGAATTTATGCTACCCATTCATAGCCTCTAAATCTCCCCTTTTTCAACTCGTCTACCAAGATGTCACACTACCAGATCTTAGTCATTGATGCTCCTATAGTTAGCCACATACATTCAACATCAGATACTCTGGCACAACCTCAGGGGGTTGAGTGCAGTTGAAGATAACATGTTCATTTTCATCTGTACAATTCCCTTACATAATTCTTTTGCTTCTAGAATGAGTAGATAACATATTTTTAACCTTCGAAAAGGTTGTAGACCCTTTGGATTTTTTTATACTAGGATGTGATGCACTCGGTTGTGTCATTCACATTAACTCCTCAAGAACTAATTTTTATTTAATATTCAATATCTAGATAAATATAGTAGAGGAGTTGAGAGACTTGGTGGGTGCCCATATTACCTTTAGTCTTATGACCACAAGAAATTAAAATTATGGTATACTTAATTACATACACGCATATAAATTATTCCACTTCTAGCTCACTAGGTGTCTTTGAGTTCCCAAGATAGGTGCCCGAAGGTAGATGACAACTTCAATTCATGTGATACATCCTCTTCCCACATATTCCATGATCTATGTGCTTCATTAAAGGGTAGAGCCACTCTGTATAGGAGGTGTGTGGAAGACTAATAGTTTTGTGGTTGGTGGAAAAACATTATAATGCTACTCTCCCTCTCGTGAGTATGGTTATAAGGATATAAAATCCAAATATACCCATAAATATTTCAAGAGTCAAAACTAAACTAGAGAGAGAACATATTAGAGTAAAAACCAGTCTAGGACCAACACAAATCTAGGAACATAACATAGAAAAAACCACTCCAAAACCATTATGAAGACAAAAACAGAGAGTAAGAGAAACATGTCATATTTCACACTAAAAAAAAAGCTCACTATATGTAATATATTGAGTTTATATGATATAATCAATATCAATTTTTAAATTATTACATTTGTAAGGAATGTAAATGTTAGAAATGATTTTTTATGATTATTTTATAGAATTTGGAAACATCGACTTTAATTTTACGAAATGGAAAATGAAAGGAAAGAATCTTACCTTCCTCTTTATTTTTAATGAATGATAAATTATTTGGTGGTTAAGTAAGAAATTTTAGATATATATGATTATGTAAGTGTTATCTATTTTTTCCCCTAGGGTCAAAATGGAAAATAAGGAAACCTTGAGTTGAGTACTTGGTGGGCCACTAGTGCATTCACCAAGATTGCAGGAAATTACTATCTTTTCGGGGGAAGTTTCAGTGTTTTGAGGATGTTGGGATTGTAAGAGTTTTTTTTCTCTTCTGTCTTTTGAAACTTAATAACTCAATTTGAAAGGTAAAAAGAAGCTCTGTTGGGACACGCTTGTGGAAAAAAATGGAAAACAATTGGTAATTTTCCTAAAATAACCCTCATACATTTGAATATAGTCCCTTGAGCACTAAAAAATATAATAACTACAAAAACATTTGAGGGCATGTGAGAAAATTTGAAAAGTGGTCTTTTTCTATCTAGATATATTGCCGAGTTGGTTGGTGAGTTGTCTCTAGCTCGACAATCTAGTTCATATTGGTAACGGAAATCCCTAAAGGGTTCACATTGAGTTGGTTACAGAGATCACTAACTCATGCATTATGGGGGAAATAGATCCCAGCTCGCCTGGATTGAAGAACTGCAAGGCTGAATTACAAAAAGGCTAGATATCTCTTAGACCAAGTTATGCATAATGGATAGAGTTCAAACATGGTGGTTAAGCTTGTTAGAGATTGGATCAAAGCTACTTTAAAACCCCTAGGTGATTTTTTTTGGTTGAGCATGAGTATGGGAGAAAATGAGATGGCATATGTTTTTTTATGGTCAAGTTATTTAAAGTAGGTGAGTTTTCATGTGGCAAAGATAATCAAGATAATTAAGCAAGTGAGATAAGCTATACAAACACTCTAGGTGAGTTACTATTTGAATCAAAGAAGTGAGTGTTTAAGGTCTCACCAAACCTGAGTATTATAGGATTTAGGCTCAATTTGGCTTATACATAAAGGATGGGATTCAAGATAAATCTAGTTCCTCTTCAAAATTAGATCGACTCAACATCAACTAAGGAAAAGGTCTTAGTGCTTTATAGGATCGAGAGAGTGCATTGGAGTAATAGCAGTTAAATTTTAAATGGCTCACTCTGAGCCAAAATGATTCACCAAATTCATTGCATTACAATGAGCTTAAAACATAGAGGCCGAAACTAGGAAGAAGGAACAAGGATGCAGAGGTCATGCAAGAGTTGGACCAAGCTATGAAAATGGCTCAGGACATGGTAAGCTAAATCAAACATCATGCCACAGAAAATGTAGAGAAATTTTGGGAGTTGGCTTGCCAAGCTAACTCGGTGAACCTTGAACCAAGTTTTGAGGCAGAAGGATGTGGACATATCAGTCTTACGCATCTTGGAGGGCACAGAGGAATTCATGATGTGAGTTCCTCGTGGGTCCAATATGGCTGCAGAGAATGGAATACGAAAGTTAGGGTCATCAAAAACTTGATACAGAGGTCAATGCATTCCCGAGCATGACTACATAAGAGGAACATGATGGGGTGGATAAGGTTTTTTGCACAAAAGGTAGGCTCACAATACACAAAGTGCGATCTCTGAGGCCTTGACAGGAAGTCTCTAATGTGGCATCAAGTTAGAATAAGAGGGCATTCTGAGTTGGAGGATGTAAGGTGTCATTATGGGTAATGTTTGTGGTAGAGCCAGATGGACAATGTAAGGTGTCGGCAATGTAAGGGGAGGTTCTAGCTCAACGATCCAACTGGGGAGTTGGCCCTCAATACAAATTTTAAAACACTCAACCCCCCATTCAAAAATGCAAATGGATAGAAGGTGGCCCCAAAACTTATTTAAAATCCCACCCCTAAATAATAAAATGATGAAAAACATTAGTGCAAGGAGATAATTTTAAAATGAACATTCCCAGCAAGAATTTAAATACACAGTCTCATGAGATAGAAGAAAACATGGAAAATGATAAAGAGTTACCCATACTCAGAAGGCCATAAATATTGCATTTGTCAATGAAATCATGAAAAAGTGGACTCATTTGAATCGTGGCTCTAAACCTTACACACATAAATCAATAAATTGAATAATTTAGGAGTTTTGATGATAAAAATTACAGAAAACGTTCCTATTTCAAAAGAGATACTCCCAGGTGTTTGAAGTGCAATAAATGGGCATGAACATTCATTTTTCTTCTACTACAAGTTATGGGATAGTATGGAATGGATATTTTAGGTTTCCCATCATCATTTTCACCCACTTTTGGTACCTTACAAGTGGTGGGAAGGGGAAATCTGACTTTGACAAATTTTCTCTCCTCTTCCTCATTTTCTATAAATTGAAGTGCCCTGTCATTTGAAAGGGGGGATTTATCTTGTAACAAAAATCTGCCATTTTTTTGGAACACCAATGTGCCACAAGACTTCATATTGGAATTCTTGCATTATGATCCAGGCCTTTCATTTGCTCTGTAAATTAAGTGTGTGAACTCTTGAATCAATAAAATCAATTTTTTAGATATTTCTCTTCCCTTTTCTATGTTTGTTTCTTTTTATTACCTCCCATCTTTTGTGCCATCTATATTGTGTTTATTTTACTCATCTTGTAGGTCTATTATTGTTGTGTCTCTATGGAATGGTGTTGTGAATATTTTTTTAGACTTTGGTGACTATTTCACCATATTTAATTTGAATTTACTTCCATTTCCACACATTAGAGAGTATTTTCCACACCCTTCTCTTGGTTCATCACCTCTTTTAGTGTATATTTCTCTCATTTTCATGTTATTTCTCTCTCCTTGGTCCCTTGAAAATAATATATTAGGAGTAGTTAGCATATTTATTTCTATTAGAGTAGTTGTTGCATTAGTTTAGGAAGACGAACCATCCTTTTTAGGAACTCCATCTAAAGTAGAAAGTCCCACAACTTAGGAGAGTACCCATGTTATAGAATCACACTGCTTACCTTAACACACTCACATGCTAAGAAAATAGAGGGTGTTATGATTCTTTGATAATAGTAAGTATCATATATACTTATTTTATATTACAAAAATATGACGTATTTTTTTAAACTTTTATTTTTCCTTTAATTTGGTTATGAGAAAATGGTTTGTTACATCTTAGTATAAGAGTGATAGGTTCAACACTTGGCCTAATGGAGCTCATTACAAAACATTAATAACTATTTTATTTCAAACTGTTTAGGTAAATAATGGAAAAAACCAAAAGTAGATCCAACAGTGGGGAAACTAATGTTGAGGGTTAAGGGCAACAAGAAAAACTAGACCAAATTATAGAAATATTAATTGAAACCAAGGATATGGTAAACCTTCTAGAATAGGGGATTGAAGAATAAGAAGGGAAAAAGAAGAAGAAAATGAAGGGGAACAAAATGAATAAAGAGAGGAGATAGAACAAAATAATGATCAGTAGTAGCCACCAAAATGATCTTGGAAAGAGAATGAATTGGCCAAGGATATTATAGTCTCTATTTACCTCATGCTTCATAAATCAACCCCAAGTATTTTGACACATCATTCAGACTAGTTTGAAAGCTCACCCAAGGTGTGCATAGGCCTCGACCCCCTCTTTTATGTGAGCTTCATGATAATGTTCTTCCTTAATAAAGGGGTGTTGCACAAATAGAGAATGACACACCCATTCTTGAAAACTAGATGTAAGCACTAACTCCTAATCTAAGGCACTAGAACATAGGATGGTGTGATCATATTATAATGGAAGTAGAAATAAATCATGATTATCATCAAGAAAATTAGTAATACATGCATGAACATAAAAAGGAAATGTATAGATCAAGATCCATCGCATAAGTTCTTCAGAATCACTTCATTATATTCATTAGCCAAAGTACAGTAGCCACAATTACATCAAAATAGTTCCATGTATGAAGATATTTATAGTAGTAGAGCTTCAACACATTACAGATCTTACCATCACACATTACACATTTTTACTATCTCCCTCTCTTACTCCCTTACTCGCACTCACACCTCTCTCGTAAAACCCTACATATGAGGGAATATTGAGGAATATCCTCTTAACTGCTTATCATTACATGAGAAATCCTAAAGGAATCTATCATATATTCCCTACCACTACCTAGGAATATGTCAAATTTCATCATGTGTTTCCCCTAATTGAGTGTCCTTAGCATGCATGTGTCAGCTAATCCTTAACCAACTCAGCTTCTTATCCTTTCATGATAAGCATGTTGATGCCCTGGAATATCCTTTCCTTGAGCTACAAGTCTCCATAGCTTATCCATATTTGTATCTAGTCACTTTTTCATTTGTTCCCTAAACATGTCCTTTCCTGCTGTCTAAAACTCACTAAGTCTTGAATCCATCCTACCTAGGTGTGAGACTTTGTGCATCTTTGAGAACTAATTCTATGCATTCCTTCGTGCCTTACTTCAACACGTCACCAAGTTTTGCACCTTAGGTGCTTAGTTAATTTAGGGGTCCAATATCACCCCACACTAATTTGATTGTCTCCCTAAAAATCAGTCACGCTTCTCAAACAAATTATTGACGACCAAAATGTGCTAAGGAAATAATTTTGTTCTTTCAAAGAATAAAGAATACCAGAATTGAAATAATTTGAATAAATAATTGAAGAATGGAAGAATATGCTATATGACCAATTGGAGGAGTTCAAGGAACTCTTTGTCTATCTCATCCTTCAATTTCTCCAAGGCATTCAATTATGATAATGCCTTCCCTAGAACTTCTCCCATAGCATTGGGCACTTGGTCTGGGGTAATTTCCTCCACCTTCCCCTTTAGTGCATTTATAACTACCACCATTTTTGCATAGACACCTTCAAACTCGTCCTTCTACTAAGTGATGGAATTAAGGAGTTCACTAATCCTAAAGTCTAGATTCTCACACTTTGTTTTGATTTTATCATTCTGAGATGTGTTGTTAACAACAAAATATGTACATTCATCCTTGTTGGTGGGGATGGTCTCCTATAAATCCTTGAGGGAAGACTCCTCTTCTACCATGTGTTCGTCAATGATGGGCTCACACTTTTTCCAGTTGTTGAAGCCCCTGTCTACCATTATATTTTCTTCCTTGAGTTGGGTGAGAAAGTCCTCCAAATCAGTTATCTAGGCTTCAACGGTGACTTTGTTTTCCTCTTTTTCCTTTGCAAGCTCTACAGCTATGGGCCCTGTACCATCCTTGATGTTTTTGAGAAACATCCCAAAAAGATCTTCAAGATATTCCATTTCATCCACATAGTATGTCATGGCTTGGCTCACCAATATCACACATTGTCCCAAAATTCTCTTTACAAGGGTTCCAGCTCAGTTATATGCTTTCTTATTTTGGGCTTGTTCACTCCTTAATCCCTAGTGTAACCTATTTATCTCCTTTTTATTTATTTTTATTTTTTGTGACCAGGATTTGAAAAGTGGCTCCTATATCCAAGATGCATCAAATCACATCCAAATACATCTTTTGAAGTGCATTACATGCTTTCTCATCTAATAGGTGGTTAGGATCTACCATCCTATTTATTTCTCCTCCTTTCTTCTTCAGATGGATGGTCTCGATCGTATGATAGTTGACCTCAAACTCAAGATCTTTGGCATGGCAATGCATGTTCCAGTTAAGTATCTTCCTAGTTCTAGGCACACCCCCTTCTTGATCCATCAAATCCCATCCATGTAGCTTTTCCGGTGGGAGGGTGGTATGGAACCTTTCTAGCAATACCTTTATGGGGTCATCCATGAAGTCCATATTTGGGGAAACGAGTTTCCACTTATTACTTGTAGATTTACACTTCATCTTCTAATTCTTTTCTCTAGGGGTGAATCATTTATCCTCTTTTATAGTAAAGGAATCCCCCTTATCTCTACTTGGGATGGAGGTTAGTGATAAGGAGGCCTTGTGTGCTAGGCTCTTCTCAGGTCCTACAAAGTTCTCCTTTACTTTCTTTCATGCCTCTCCCACATCCATGGCTTCAACCTTAGATTCTTTCTCTTCCATCTCTTCTACCAACTCTACCTTAAAGGTAGTGGGGTCTTCTTCTTCATCTTCCTTTGAGCCTGTTGCAGGGCATGATACATCATATGTATTTTTATTCATTTCTTTAGGCTCTTCCTCCTCTTCCTTATCTTTCTCACACCCTGGTAATGAAGCTTTAGTGCCACCTTATAGTGAAGTGTTGGCTCCCTTGCTACCATTGCGACACGTGTAATACCTCCTCTTCCATGAAGTATCTAACTTGGTTTCAATATATTCTTCTTCCTATTCTTCAACCTGTACCTATTTCACGGGAAGGATTGGAACCTCCCATAAATTTCAAAAGGGGGAGTTTGTAACCTCCACTTCAATCCCCCTTATGTTTTGGGGCACAACTATATGAACAGCCGGTTTAGAAATTATGGCTCCAAAACTTCAACATAAGCAAGTCGAGTATCATACTTGTATGTCACCAATGCATGGACATAAATGTTCACTATTTCTTAATCAAAGACAAAAATTTTCACATCTTTTATTTGGTTGATGTTGTACTTGATGTACTTAGTAGTAAATGCGAAGGGGATCTTACACTATAGCCCCATCTCTCCCTTAGCCATCATAAACTTTACTAGGAAAAAATGTTGAGTAACTGTAAGTTTTACCTATTCCCCAAAAACTTATGGAAATTCATGGGGAATGTGCCACTCATTCTCAAATACTTTTCACAACCATTCAAACCACATATTCATTTGAGCCTTGTAGGCACTTGAGATGGTCCCATCACATGTGAACTTCGTAAATTGAACTGCAAGGGATGAGTGTACCAGTGGGTGAACCCATATGTTCCCATCTGGCTTATCTAGGACACCAATCTCCTAGAATATGATCAATAAAATTATGGAGTGCCATGTGATTTTTGTTCCTTCCCTATTTTGTACTCGTTCTTCTTCAATAATGTCATTTTCGATAAACTCTGCAAACTATAATGTGCCCTTTTTGACACTTTGTAGGCCACATACAAGAACCTCTTATTGATTTCTTTCAACATCTATGATGCACCCAATTTACAACTAATTAGCAAGGAGGTGACTCTCAAAGCTGTTTCTAGGAAATCTATAATCACTTGTGCCCTTCCTCCATTTTTGTAGCTCAATTTATTCACTAGCTCCTAAATCTTTACAGTAGCATATAAATCAATTACCATGTCCTCATCAGTCTTTCACTGGCCTGTAACAGTCCTAATCAAGTGGCCTATAATCCTAATCTTTCTTCTTACAAAGTAGAAGAAGTTCTCATGCACCTACGACATTAACCATCTGAATAGCAGGGCATGTTTCACAAAGAAGGGATGCTCCCAAAACTATAAAAATCCAATATTTTGTATTTCTTGTTGCACCGAGTCGACAACCTTAGGGTTTATGATTTTTTCCACTATTGGATTTTTTGAAACTAAGTCTGCCCACATCATGTTTTTGTTTTCAATTTTCCTATGGTTGTATTTTATGATCTTGCACTTATATAACTTAAAAATCCACTTTTTTTCTTGATAACCCCTAGGGCGTACTACATTTCTATGTAAATCTCCACGGGATGCTCCTTCTCCACTACCGACTTCTTTGTTTGATCTTTCTTGGGTGCCATATTGTTTCTTCTTTCTTCTCGTGCCTCTCTCCTTTTCCTTCCTAGACTCGATAACTTCTCTACTTCTCTTTCATACAACACCTCTCCTACTCTATTGTCTTCCTTCCTCCTTACAACATCCCAAGACTACACTACAGCTTGCACAATTCCTTTGGTTCATAAAAAGTACCTCGCTTCACTCGTTTTCACAAAACCCTCATTGCACTTCGAGCTCTAGAGCACAAAATAAATTTTCAAAGGAAAATTAGTTGAAATGACTATTCTTACCTCCTATTTATACCTTTTCAATGCATTAGAGTTCCTCCAACCATATGTATTAATATTTATTTTTTAATAAATCACTTTATTTCACGTAAATCAACTTTCATGACTTCCCCTCATGCATTACAATTATAACCTTCTAGCACTCCAACACTACTTCAGTGTCATGGAACTTCTTCATGCACATCACCATGCTAGAGTACATAAACTCCATGTTCTCCACTAAATAGTTTCCCATGGTGTTTCCTACCTTATGTTGTATTGTGTGATCTTTCCCTTCTTTATGGTATTTAAAATTTTATCAACACACCTTCATAACCACATGACTTCAAAAAACTTAACCATCATTCCTCTCAGTCTTATACCTTTACGTTAATCATTCTGATTAGTCCATTTTCAAAAGAATTTGTCAAACATATTCGACATATCTTGTACTTTACCCCATACAAAAATGTATGCGCGGTCCTTTACACATATAATCTCTTATCATGTAATTAGCTATAAGCACACCAACATGCAACACAAAACCTAAAAAAGACAACAACAAAGGAAGAAACCAAAAGGGAAATATAATAAAGTAAACCTAATCTAATTGGAAATATTGCCTTATTTATAGACACACAAAATCCTTATTTATAATAAGGCTTCAACCTACTCCCATTTAAATATCATGGCAACCTTGTCCAATCTAGATCTTGTAACTGACATGTGCCTAAATCAAGGATGTAAGATAAAATATATAGCCCTAACCAATGGACTCTCAGTTTCTCAGGATGACACAAAAATTTAGATTCTTAAAGTAAAACCATCTGCCCAACCTCAAATTGTTTATTTTAAATGTGACAATCATGCCATGATTTTTGTCTCACCTTCTCAGTCTTCTGACTCCATTTAGTAAGAGACCATATTTTATCCAATTGCATTAACTTATCCATGCACTCTTGTAATGTTTTCTCTTCAGAAAATCCTCCTGTACATGTGATACATAGAGGGGGAAGCATAAAATCTACTTGTAAAACAACTTCCATGCCAAACACCAATTGAAATGGTGTGGCCTTGTTCAATCTCTTATAGGTTATCCTATACACCCATAGTACAACTGAGATGTTTTCATCCCAATATTTTCTCCCAACATCACAAATCTTGGTCAACGTGAGACTTAGTATCTTGTTAAATGCCTCTATAGTTCCATTATCCTGAGGGTGATAACAGGTAGTCTTGTGATGAGCCACCATGAACTCTGCTAACAAAATCCTGACTATCTCAATAAAAAATGTCTACCCCTGTCACTAGTCAAGCTCAACGGACACCCATACCTAATAATTATATTTTCCCAAAGGAATCTTGCCACTATGGTCGCTATGCAATCCTTCATAGGCATTACCTCCACCCACCATATTAAGTAATGAATACAAGTAATGATATAACGTGAACCAATTCTTATTGTGGTAGGTGAAATAGGTCCTACAAATTTCAATTCCCACTTCTCAAATGGTTTAGCACTAGCGATCGACATCAAGGGAATTTCATCTCTTCTTCCTATCTTTCCAAGGCGCTGGTAATGATCACTAGCATTTCAAAGCTTGATACAATCCTAGTAAATGATTTCCCACTAGATACCTGCTAGTAAAATATTCTAAGCGGTGGCATTTCTTGCATAGTGTCCTCCTGTAATTCCACCATGTGCTTCCTCCATGATTGCAACACGCTCATGCTCTAACACACATCGGTGTAAGATCTCATCATGGCCTAGCTTGTATAAGTCTCCACCAATTAACATGTAGGGTGTGGCACATATAGCTAATTGTTTTCTCTATAAAGTCTTCATTCCTTCTAATGCCATACCTATTTTGAGAAACAAAGCAATATCCTCTAATTAAGAGGGTGTGTGACACAATTTAAATATTTATGCATCTGGCATTATATCCTCAATGCTTTGTGCATCCCCCTTGATTTGATCCTTGATAAATGGTTAGGTCCTAGGTTACTTTTACCTTGTTTTACAACAACCATAAACTCAAAATATTGAAATAATAGGACCCACCTGCATATATGACCTTATAAACTAGGCTTGTTTACTAATTAATTCAATGCCATATGGTCTATGTAGAATATAAAGGGTGTTTCTAATAGATATTGCCTTAATTTATGTAGTGCGTAGATCATTGAAAATGCCTCACACTTGGTAGTAGTATAGTTTTTCTCTATTGGTGTCAACTTCCTGCTTGCAAAACAAAGAGGGTGATCAATAGTCACCTCACTAGGTTGTGTTATAGTGATTTAATTTCCACCCCTTAGGCATCAAAATGTATATGGAATGGGTTATCCCAGGAAGGAAGGTGTATTATGGGCGTAATGATAAGCCTATTATTCAATGTATCAAATTCCATCTGTTGCACTTCTCCCCAATTAAATGTACTTATGTGCTTCAGGAATCCCTTCAATGATGTAACGATCTTGGCATATCCCTTAATAAAATTTTGGTATTACCCTGTATGCCCAAGGAATCCATGCTCTGGCTGGTAGGTTCCCCCTAATCCCACAATAACGAAAAATTTGGTAGGATCCACCAGAAATATCTCCTTACATATGATATGCCCCAACGGGGTTCCAAAAGGAGTACCAAAAACAAATTTCTTAATTTTGAGAGATATACTCAATTGTTGACATCTCTGAAACATCAACCACAGATTGTTGCAATGGTATTTTAACACTCCATAAATCATCCAATTATGAATGTAGACTTGAAGAAACTTATGGAAGAATTCATTAAACGCCTGAACCACAATGCGTAAAAACATAGTAGGTGGGTTATTCAATCCAAAAAGCATGATTGTCTAGGAAAAAGTTATCTTTTCTTGGTCATCCTTTACAACTCTTACCTGATGATATCCTGAGAATCCTGTTTCAACTATTTCTTATATCATTTCTTTGAAGTGTTGATGAAAAAAATAGGGTAATGGGTGTAGGAGGAATACTTGTTCAAATGTTGGTTGATGGGTTATTGCGTGTGTATGACTTCTGAATCCATAGCTGATTGTGAGAACTTCCTTTTGGCTAAGAGGAATGACTTGTAATGGAAAGCAAGACCACCAGAAGGAATTAAATAATATGGGTAGTGAACTACCTAGCTTATGCTAAATCCAGGAAGTGTGATACTTCCTAGATGGCTATCAGTCCACTATTTTAAACAATTTAATGCTGTAAAGAAAGTAAATCCTATTGTAATTTGAAATGATTTAGGTATCTCACTTAAAACACAATAAGAAATAGATCTAATCTAATAGGCTAAGCTAGAATGGAATCCAAAGGTCAAATGATTGGTTCTGGGTTTTACAGGTTTGACAGAGGTCTCAAGTAGATCACAGGTGGATGAGGGTGAAATGAAATTTGGTGGTAGGTCTCTGTTCTAGGCTGTATGGAAAAATACAAAGACTGATTTCGGTTAAGGGTAACTGATGGTGATCAAGTGTAACTGGTGCTAGTTACTGTGGAAATCTTGAAATTCCACAGAGAAAGCTTTGGGTCTCCTTTGTGATTACACAAAGGACTTTGGTTTGTCGGGATGAGGTATTGGGTGATTGGGGTAGGCTTTGGTGAGGTTTTAATAGGTATATGGAGGTGGAAATGTTGGAGAAGGTCAATAGGTGGCTAGGTAAACAATAGATGATAAAATGATGATGAAATGAAATAAACCAGAAAAGTATGATGTTATACTTACTTGGATTTTGGTCCTGAATGCCTATGAGTGAGGGATGGAGGTGATGATGAGAGGTTTAAAGGTTGCAAGTGATCACCAACTAAAGGAAATCTTCTGCATGGATTGCATGTACATTCCTCTTTGATTGGTGAGATCAGATCATGGCTGGGATGGATATGCAGGAAAATATGTTTTATCTCCTTCCTTGCATGTGGATTCTCACTGGAATTCACTCTTTGAAGATGTGTTATCTCTCTGAGATGTGTTAATGCTCGTCAAACTTCTAATTCTTGCTTCTAACTTCCAAATTTCAACCTTGAGAATAAGGTTGTTTTGGGGTTAAAAGGGTAATAGACGCAAGTTCCGGCTTAACCAGAAATGATTAGGGGTAACTGGTGTTGGTCAAGGAAGGATTTCCTAGGTTTACTAAACTAGGGATATCCCCGTGATTTCCTTAGATCTCATGTCGTTAACAAGTGGATTAGACCAGGAGATTCTTGTGAGCATGTAGGCATTGATTTTTAGGGTTTGGGTAAGTCTTAGTTAGTTATGTCAACTTACTAAGAACGGGTCTTAGGTTGAGTTGGCTTGGTGAGGTGTCTAAGTGAATTGTATGTGTGGATATTATTTAAAATAAGATATTTAAATAATAAATATATTGCAAATAATGCATTAATTAAATTAAATTAATTAAATTAATATTAGTAGTGTGAAAGGGGCCATGACTAGGTGAATGTGATGAAGGGTGATTATTTGTCGAGGGACCAAAGGAGAGTGTGACCTTATTTTAGTGTCTACATTTTGCCCCTTTTTTTGCATAGTTTGTATTGGTAAGCAACGCTAACAAAAATAAAATGTGGTTGCCCCATGTTTGGGTGAAGGTGATCCCCCTAAAACCAGGAACTGATGAGGAAGCAGGTATAATCGATGAGTGGTTTGATAAAAAGGTGAATGTGAATAAAAGGCAGGTGGGCATAGGGAAAAAAGGTAAAAGGTCTACTCAAGCCATTCTAGGTAATGGGTCAGGGTCAAAGGTAACAACATTCAAATGCACACACGTATAAACTACAACACGCTACCCGATTGAAGAGCATACAAACTCTACATTATCTAAGGTCGATAGGTTTATCCAAACAAGGTTGAAGTGATTCTGGTATCCAAGGTATAGGATATGGTAAGGAAACATAACGCAGGTTAGGTGCAGGAATGTTTAGGTATGTTTTGGTACACCAAAGGTAGGGATAGGATAAACAATCACGACAATAGGCTAGGTAAGGTTATTAGTTCAACAACACAAGTAATAGTGCCACAAGGTATAGAAAACACATGAGGTCAAAGGCCACTAGTGATGGTCCAAGTCAAAATATCTAAGTCATGGTGCGGGTAAGGCCAAGGTAGGGTTAAAATAATGAGTCCCCAAAGGAGGAAAAAGGGAGGTAGGAAATGAGGAGGTTAGGAAAGGTAAGTTAAATGGGTTGGGTAAAGGATCAAGGTGAAGGGTGGGGTAAAAGGGAAAAAGGGAAGGAAATGTGTAGGTGAGGGTGACCGATGCCAGTCATGGATAACCGACGTCGGTATAGGGAAACTGACGATGGTAAGGTAGGGCACATGATTGATGCCGGTCAAGGGTAACCAACGTCGGTTAGGTTAGGTTGGTTATAAAAACAAAAAATCCACATGTTTTGTTATTCATTTATTATTTGTGAAGTGAGAAAATGATAAAAAGAGATAAAAGAGAGAAAAGTGTCCAGAGGAAATGAGACAGTGAGTTAGTAGTGTGATTTGACAAGGGTTTGGTTGGTGAACAGTGGGTCCACGAGATCAGGGCAACAGATTTGATTAGTCAGAGGTTGCGAGTAGCTATTTGGTGATGGAAGACGTCGGAGAGGGATCAGGTAGGCCACTGATACAGTGGCCAGATGTGCTATCGTGATGGTGGCAGCACGATGAGGTAAGTTCCCTACTCTACATTGTGGATTTAATAGATTAGAGGAGTAAATTATTACTATTTGTAGGTGGTTTTGGTTTGTTGGTTTTTTGTGGGTGGGTGAAAATTAAATTTGGGTATGGGGGGAATAACGGGAAAAAAAGGAAGGGGGGGGGGTAGTAAATGGTATAGGTGGGGTGGGTAGAGGTCCAGGGGTAGTTTAGGTCATTATAGGTGGGGTAAAAGGGGTAGGGGAGGTTTTATAGGAAAGGAGGGTATTGGGAAGTAATGGGTTTTTCCGTGACAGTGACCGGTATTGGTCAAGTGTGTCTGGCTTCGGTTGGGTGGAACTGGTATTAGTCACCAAACAGGTGACTAATTCCAGTTAAGGGGTAACCATGGTCAGTAAGGTTGAAATGGTAATCGGACACTAAGAAGGTGACCAATGCCAGTTTAAGGGTGACCGGAGTCGGTTAGGATGAACCGGGTACCGATCAGGATTTTAGGCACAAGAGTGCAGAAAATGATGTCGGCTAGGTAGTTGAGATGGGTAGGGTGAAAATAGGGTGGAGGATAATGATAATAGGTGAATATGGTCATGGTAAAGGTAAATTAATGTTGTATTTGTATTTGATGCAGGGGAGAGTGCAGTTACATATATGAGACAGGGTTTGAACGCTACCGGTGACAGTGTACGGTGCAGTGACCCTGTTGGAGCTGCAGTATGTTAAGGCAGTGGGCTTGAGTGGGGTTTGTCACTATAGACATGTTGTTTGGTAGCCCATCTTGATGGTCGCACTCATTGATATATGGGATCTCGTGACCAACATGTTCCACATACCAACGGGTGAGATGACTATCACCCTAGAGGATGTGTTCTGGATTTTGCAGTGACCCATATTGGGTGCCCAAGTGTACTCTATATCCTTTAATGCCTCAGAGGAGTTGATTGGGACTATTTTTGGTGAGGGAGTAGCTGATTTGAGTTTCCATAGTGCCAGTTTGAGCTATGGAGAGATGTACCTAGCCTGTCCGGATGAGATGAGGCTAGTGGTTTTGTTGATAGAGGTAATGTGCTACTATGTACTTCCAAATGCAAAGGGTGGATGCTTTCCCCGATCACTGATGGGGGTACTCCATGATATGAAAGTGCATGAGACATGATTTTCCTGGGCACCAACATTCTTACTGTAGCTATATAGAGAGTTGTGGGCATATGGGTGGTTGCATAGGTTTAACCTGTTTTGTACATTTATACTACACTGCTGGGCATATGAGCACATAGTATGCATGCGACTGATAGGGATGCCCCAAGTAGATGCATTCCCACCTATATTTTTGTGGGTGGGATACAGGAGATGGGTGCCGGTGATAGGAGAGCAAATATCTGATAGGTTGACACATGATGTGGCCCATTTTTGGTAGTTACTGGAGGGATTGTCTGGAGTGGACATTATATGGAGGCCATATGTGGGATTCCCCTCATATAAGAATATGCATGAGGAGCTATCTGAGCTCCAGCTAGAGAGGTGAATATAGGGTCGTCGTGCCGAGGAGGATGAGATGATCCTGGTAGACAAATTCCTACGATAGTTCGGGATCTTACAGGACATTCCTCCACCCTTCCCACAGTATTAGAGAGATGACATGGAGAGACCCTTACCTCTACCATAGCCTACAGTTCCCATAGGGGAGGAGGATCATCTAGTAGATCGGTAGATAGATGATGTCAGATGTACAGATAGGTATAGGTAGTGGTGGGTGGCTTAGTTACAAGCCATACCACCCAAACCGAGGGAGCTAGACCTAGTTACCATTACAGTGTAGAGAGACACCCTGCAGGGGTAGGTAAGTACATTGATTACCCAGTTGGGTATATTGTAGATACAACTGGAGGGTTTAGAGGAAGAGGTAGAAGAGCTACACATATAGGTGGCTAGCCTGCAGGCCCAGATGGTAGTTGGAGGAGATGGAGATGGTCAGGGGGTTGGTTAGGTGGTAGCCTTACAAGCTCAGGTGATAGATGTACAGGTCTAGTTTTCCACAACCCAAGCATAGATTGGGGCCTTACATGCCTAGATACAGGCACATGGGTAGGGGCAACACCATAGGCACCGGGAGCAGGTCCTAGTTCACAAGCATGCACAGGGCAAGTTGTTGCAAGGTAGGTTACTATAGGGTAGGTTGCTACAAGGTAGGTACAAGGGCTGAGGCCTATGGGACCACCATAGAATATGCCTGTATATAGGTTATGGGATGCCCTAGGTGATGTGATATACTTTCAAGACTAGCTTATGGTGGCCGAGATATATTTCATATCCTGTGCCAAGTACAGGGCACAACAGGCATCCAGTGAGAGGATGAGATCCCATACTCATAGTGTGGATAGAACAGGAGGTCAGTGAGCTTCGAGGCCCAAGCAGGGAGAGGCCACCAGTGCACGGTGACTAGATCTAGGTGAGGTGCCAGCAGGGATATAGGAGGCCAAGGGTACAGGTAACACATAGATGAGATTTCTGATATACAGTCACCTGGTTTTTGATGTATACTAGCTATTATTATTATTATTATTTTAGATACATATATAGACCTATGTGCTAAAGACAGTGAGGATGTACGAGTGATTTGTATATTTCAAGCATATACCAGCCTGCGTGCCGAAGAGATTTTGTATTGATTCATTCTTTGTTGTATATATGAGACCGGCCTATGTGCCAACATTTTGAGATGATGAACATGATGAGATAGACATGTATATTGAGATACACATTTATTGATTTATATGATGAGATACATGGTATTTTGTGATGTGTTGATGTGTTTATGAGATATTGGATTTATGGCTTGTGTTAGATGATATATGGTTTGTTGTTTTGATATGGATGGAAATTAGGTGAGTTAGGAATGATGGAGTCAGGTCAGTGTAGGCATGGATCGAGTCAGGTTGGTTAGGCATGGTTGAGTTAGGTTTTCCTAGGCATGGATTGAGTCAGGTTTGTTATGCATGGTTGAGTCAGGTTGTTAGGCATGGTTGAGTTAGGTCAGTTTAGACATGGATCGAGTTAGGTTAGTTTAGGCATGGATCGAGTCAGGTTGTAGGCATGGACAGAGTCAGGTTTCTTAGGCATGGTTGTGTTGAAAGTAGGTGAAGTTGTGATTCACTATTTTTTTGTGATGAATGATACTATGGGTCATATGTGAGATGTGGTATAATCTATGCATAGTGATGATAGAGAAATGGTAGGTGTAATAAATGTATAAAATATGAAGTAACTTGTTATGTATGTGGCTTAATTTCCAATTTTGTATATAAAAGGGAAACTGAGTAAGGTGTGATGTAATGGTGGGGAACAAGGAAGATGAATTATTTAGGGTAGAGGATGGCTGAGCTAACCTCTAAGGGTCCCATGCCCTCAGAGTGTTTCCTACATATTCCTGGCAAAAAGAGACCTCAGGCCAATGTAGTTCTCCCATAAGCTAGGGAAGAAAATGAGGAGGTGTGAAAATGAGTTGGTAGGTTTTTGGGCATGTTGTGGGTTTAGATCTGCTAGGTGTGGGTAGATTATACATAAAATTATGTAGGTGGAGGTGATTGTGGTGAAATAAGGAGATTACCCCAAAATTAAGTGTCGCGGACCAAGTCCTATATAAGGTAATCAAAATGTAAACAAAGATGATTAAAAGATAAAAGGGGGAAATAAAGCCACCTGATGAGGTAGGATCATACCGAGTAGATCATACCTTGGTAAAGGTGATGAACGTAAGGCCCTAAAGACATTGTTGGATGGACTATTCTACAGTGAAAAGTAGTCACATGATCACCAAATGTCTAAGTTCAAGAAGTCCCTTGAGGTAGTAGGAAATGAGAGTGGGCATGGTTCAAAGGGTGAAGAGTAGGTAATTTTTATATGGTATGAGGTAGCATGTGCTTTGGAAAATAGATCCAAGGTCACAATGGGCAAGTCCATGACAAAAATGTTGAGTGTTTTGACTTATAGTTGAGATAGATTAATCGATAAGGGAAGTCTATATGGGAAAATTTAAACTCCTTGATGTCTTCGTGAAGCTAATCGATGTGGGAAGCTTCGCTTTCTCTCATGTTTTTTTTATTTTTGAAGAGATTTACATAGTTTTCCTTCATGGGAGAAGTCTATTTATAGGAGTAATTGTTGAGAGGAAGATGTCCTTTTGAGGGAATCATTTTTATTAGAAGTTTGACTCAAGGAGTTTAGTCCCATTGTGAGGTATTTGCAGTCATGGAAAAGACCAAGGTGAAAGATAGGACTCTTGTTCAAAGGGAAAGGTGAAACAACCATGGGATCTCATCTAAAGGTAGACCAAAAGTATCCATGAAAATCATGCTATGTGCAGTGTCGTGGTACACATATTTAAGAGAAGATAACTAGTGACGGGTACTCACATGATTCTTGTTTAATTGTTAGGGAGGTGTATGGATTGAATGGTGCTCAAGGGATGAGCATGGGAATAGACAAAGGGTGAGGTAGGATGACGAGTCAACAATATAATGGTCAAAGATGCAAGGAATTAAGGGGCTTGGGTTTGGGTTTACCATTAAGAGAAGATAAACGATAAGCACCCGATCCATAGGTATGAGTCACGATGTATGGTCCAAGCCAATTAGGAGAAAAAATTTCCCATTTACTTTTTCTGCTTTGGTTATGTGTTGATTTTATTTCAGGACAAGGTCACCGACTTGGAAGGTTTATTCATGAACACGTTTATCATAGGTACGTTTGATACGTTGTTGGTAAACTTGAAGATGATTTAGAGCATTAAGATGATGCTCGTCTAATAACTCTAGCTGTGCTAAATGGTAATGACAAAATTCATCATTAGTGAGCATGTCATGGAGAGAAATATGGAGTGAGGGGATCTGGACTTCGAGAGGCAGAACAGGCTCTCTACCGTAGACCAGAGAGAATGGTGTGGCCACAGTGGAAGTGCAAATACTAGTGTTGTATGCCCACAGGGAAAAAGGAATGTGCGTATGTCAATCCTTCCTAGTATTGTCAACCACTTTCATAAGAATTTTGTTTAGGGTTTTGTTAGTAGATTTGGATTGGTTGTTAGTTTGTGGGTAATAAGGTGATGATAAACTAAGTTGAATGCTAAAGGCATTGTAAAATTTTTGTAATTTTTTGTTTTTAAATTTTTTTCCATTGTCAGTGATGAGGTGATGAGGAACACCAAAGAGAAAAATAATGTGGTGGTTAATGAACTCACATATTTTCTTAGCTTTCATGGAGATGAGTGGTATGGATTCCACCCATTTTGTATAGTATTCGATAGTAGTGATGATCCATTCATGGCTTTGGGATGAAAGAGGATTGATTTCTCCGATAAGATCCAAACCCCATTGAGAGAAGGGAAAAAGGTCATGACCAACCTGTAAGGCATGACTGGGTATATGATGAAGATTGGATTTTTTTTGACATTTTACACAATGTTTGACGTAGTCAAAACAATCATGGTTAAGGGTCGGCTAGTAATAGCCTAGGCAAAGAATACACTTAGCAATAGCAAGGCCATTAAAGTGACCTCCACATATGCCATCATGCACCTCCTTAATGGCATAAGGAATTTCAGAACTTGTGAGGCATCATAAAAGAGTTCCATCAAAGCCACGCTTATAGAGGAGGACCCCCAGAATGACATAATGAGAGACATTTTTAAGGAAGGCGTGGTTCCCGTTACGGGTGAGATCAGGAGGTAAGATGGAGAAAAAAATCTTGTTGGAGTATTGTTTATACCACAAGTCACTCAGGTTAGGGGTATCGGTTCTGATCGAGTAAGCACTGTGAGGTAAATAAGAAGGTGATTAGATTCATTGTACAGTGAAAAAGATTATAGAATCGGAAGGTGAAGCGGGTATTTGGGAAGCTAAGTAGGCCATGGTATCTGCATATTTGTTGGTTGAACGTGGGATGGTTTGAAGGGTGTAATGATCAAAGGTGGTCAAAAGTATGTCTACATGATGTTTATACTTTTGAATTATCTCATTACGACATTGGTACATACCATTGACTTGGTTCATAACCAATTGAGAATCACCAAAGATGTTGATTGATTTGACATCTAGGGCATAGCCAGCTTGGAGACCTAGTACAAGCACTTCATATTTTGCAATATTGTTGGTACATTCAAAATCTAGTTTAAAAGACAAAGGCATGGGTTCTCCATCAAGAGGAATGAGGATAATACCAGCTTCACCCCCACACTAACACTTGGAACCGTCAAAGAAGAGTGTCATTTTGTATGGGGGTTTGTCCAAGGAAAGGGTAATAATTGACTCATCTAGAAAGTCAAAATTAGAGGGTTGATCCCTAGAAATAGGTTGGCCCTTGATGGAATTTTGGTGAATGAATTCGAGGTCAATATCAGCTAAAATCATAAATCCATCATGCGGCATGCTGATTTTGATAAGGTTTGGCATACATGAAGTGTAAGGGGTCAGTGTTGGTCACAACATAGGTTTTGTGGTTGTGTAGGTAATGACCAATTTTGGTGGAAACAAAAACTAAGGCTAAGAAAAGTTTTTTGGGATGGTTATATTTGGTTTCATATTCAAAAAGAGTATGGCTTATGTAATAAACCACCTGCTCCCTATGTTGTTCAGCGTGATGAGTAAGCATGGCTCCCAAGGAGTGATTGGTAGCAGATATGTATAGGTAAAAAGTTTGATCATATTTAGGTGGAATGAGTACAGGTGGTTGGAGAAGGTATTGTTTTAAGGCCTCAAAATATTTGTGATAGCCATCTTCCCATTTAAAGGAGACATCCTTCTTGAGAAGATGATGAAATGGCTAACACCGATCAGATAATTGTGAAATGAAACGGTGAATGGACTGCAATTTATCTTCTAGACTACGGAGTTGTTTAAGGTTAGTGGGTGGAGGAATTTCTAGAATTTCCTTGAATTTATAAGGTTCAAATTCTATACCACAGAGGGGAACGATAAATCCCATGAGCTTTCCTAAGAGAACCGTGAAGATTCACTTCATAGGATGAAGGCGGATGTGAAATTTAATGAGGTAGTCAAAGATGGTTTTAAGGACAACAAGGTCATAGGAGTGACGTTTAGATTTGGCCAAGAGATTATCCATGTAATATTCCAATATATGATGCATGATATCATGGAAGATGTAAGTCATAGCTCGCTGATATGTGGCACCAGTTAATGCCAAAATGCATGACTTAATAGTAGAAGGTCCCCCAAGGAGTGATGAATGAGGTTTTGTGTTGATCTTCTGGGGAAAATTTTTTTTGTTATAACCCAAGAAACCATCCATGAGTGATAGCCTCTCGTGACCAGTGGTGAGGTCAACCAGTTGATCAATACTAGGTAAGGTAAGTTCATATTTCGGGCAAGCGAGGTTGAGATCACATAATTCCATGCAAATAGGGTAACGGGCATAGGAGGAATACCTATTCAAAAGTTGGTTGATGGGTTGTTGCATGTGTATGACTTCCGAATCCACAGATGATTGTGAGAACCTCCTTTTGGTTAGGAGGAACTACCTTATAACATAAAGTAAGACCACAAAAAGGAATTATACAATATCGGCAGTGAACTGCCTAACGTATGCTAGATCCGAGAATTGTGATATTTCCTAGATGGCTATCAGTCCACTGTTTTAAAAAATTTAATGTTGTAAACAAAGTAAATCCTATTGTAATTTGAAATGATTTAGGCATCTCACTTAAAACACAAGAAGAAATAGATCTAATCTAACAGGATAATCTAGAATAGAATCAAAAGTTCAAATGATTGGTTTTAGGCTATGCAGGTTTGATAGAGGTCTCAGGTAGATCACAGGTGGATGAGGGTGAGATTAAATTTGGTGGGTAGGTCTCTATTTTGGGTTGTATGGGAAAATACAGAGACCGATGTTGGTTAAGCGTAACCAATAACGGTTAGGTGTAACCAATGTTGGTTATTGTGGAAATCTAGAAATGCCACAGAACAAGATTTGGGTCTCCTTTGTGATTGCAAAAGGACTTTGATTGGTTAGGATGAGGTCTTGGGTGATTGGGGTAGGATTTGGAAAGGTTTTAATGGGTATATGGAGGTGGAAATTTTGGAGAAGGTCAATAGGTGGCTAGGTAAACAATAGATGATAAAATGATGATGAAATGAAATAAACCATAAAAGTATAACGTTATACTTACTTGGATTCCAGTCCTGAATTCCTGTGAGTGAGGGATGGAGTTGTTGATGAGAGGTTTTAAGGTTAAAAGTGATCACCAACTGAAGGAAATCTTTTGCATGGACTACATGTATATTCCTCTTTCCTTGGTTATATCAGATCATGACTGAGATGGCTATGTAGGAAAAGATGTTTGATATCCTTCCTTGCATGTGGATTCTCATTGGAATTCACTCTATGAAGATGTGTTATATCTCCGAGATGTGTTAATGATCACCAACCTCTTATTCTTACTTCCAACTTCCAACTTCTAACCTTGAGAATAAGGTTGTTTTGGGGTTAAAATGGTAACTGATGATGGTTATGGCTTAACCGGCGACGGTTAGGGGTAACCGATGTCGTTCAAGGTAGGATTTCCTAGGTTTACTAATCTAGGGAGATCCCCTTGATTTCCTCATATCTCATGTCGTTAACCCATGGATTAGACCGGGAGCTTCTTGTGAGCATGTGGGAATGTGGTTAGAGGGAATGTAGGCATTGATTTTTAGGGTTTGGGTAAGTCTTAGTTAGTTATGGCAACTTACTTAGAACAGGTCTTAGGTTAAGTTGACTTGGTGAGGTGTTTAAGTGAACTGTATGTGTGGATATTATTTAAAATTAGATATTTAAACAATAAATATAGTGTAGATAATGCATTAATTTAGTTAAACTAATATTAGTAGGGTGAAAGGTGCCATGTCTAGGTTAATGTGATGAATGGTGTTTATTCGTTGAGGGACCAAAGGAGAGTGTGACCTAATTTTAGTGTCTACAAATCCAACTTTGAAAGAATAGATCTTGCACCCAACTACTCCTTCCATGATCTTCTTAGTGAAGGGGTTTGGAAAAGGGTCAATGAAACATACCTTATTCAAATCCCTATAATCAATGCAAATCCTTATCCTCACATCCTTCTTAATGTTGATGACCATTGGAATTATCCATTTTGATTCATCAACAACATCAATGATCCCTGATGTGATCATCTTGTCAATCTCCTCCTTGAACTTAACGTGTAGATTCAGATTCATTTTCTATGGTCTCTTCCGAATTGGGCATGCACCCTCCTTCATTTTGAACAACATATTTCCTAAAGAGTGGTGAACCCCATTAACATCTTGGTACCCATGTAGAAAAAAATCCTAAAATTCATGCAACAGATCGATGATATTTGAAACCTCCTTCTCTTTCTAGTAATCTCCACTAGTAGCCTCCTTAGGTTCCGCCTTGGAACCAATGTTTACCTTCTTATTTTTCAGGGATTCATGGTCAGCATGCATTTCTCATCAACACTATCCATTACCTCACACATATCCATAGTAGGGTTAACATCCAAGTTCTCCACTTCTTCACCATCGATCACATAGACCAACTTCCCCTTCTATTTTTTCATGAAAAGATGCTCAAGTTCTATTTCCTGTATCTCTTTATAATCAAAGCACACTTCTAAGTCAAGTTCTCCCAACAATTCTAATATTCTATCCTCAACCATGGAAATATCCCCCATGGTTAGGTGTTTAATGACCTACAATGCCTTGTTCACCAATGACTTAGTACTTTGATACTCAAATGTCTAAATCAAGTCATTTGTCAACTCTTGCTAGTTTCTTATTTGATGCCATAGATCCGAATGAATTTACCATGTACGTGCACAACCTTGTAAGGTGGAGTAAATATTATACACCCATAAATATGGTGGAAAGGATTTTTTACCTTCCATAAAGGCCTTCTTACATGCATGTATGTGAAACAAGGTGGGTTCCTTCCCATAATAGTCTTGTATAGAAGTAGGTACATTTATTTAAAGAAACCTAATAGAGATTTCATTTCTCACCTCGTACTACTCCAGAATTTTATCACAATGAGTCACCCACCAATGTGATGTGGTCCCAAGAAAACTATATCTAAGCATCCTTCTCCTTTAGATCTCACATCTCCACTTGGACTCCATTGCTTACAGGGAAACATCAGGGTCTGCTCACCTAGTATAACTTGGCAATTACTTTCCTCTTAGGTTCTTGACTGGGTGCACCTTTGTTACTCTCATCATAGAACCTCTTAACTACCTTATGAATAACTCATATATCCCGTGCACCCAATTTTCACATGCCACACAAGTGGTATCACTTATAGATTGAGCATATTCCCACTAAACAACACATTCTTTTGTTGGTTACACAACCTTAGAGTCACTGATAGTGTGCACATAGATTCTATCTAGGTATTCTTCTCTGAAGGGATCAATATAGGGCATTGAATTTCCATCACTCAAAGGGATGATAACATGTTCCTCCTTGTTCTCAAAATGTATATACCCCTTATAAAAATGTAAGTCAATATTTTTCTTATATCACCAAGGGCACATAAGTAATAGTGGAAATTTGTTCACCTTAGCAAGCACTAAGACTTCAAATTTTCCAATGAGCTTCATCCCTTAGATAATGATAAGAACATCCTTTAAAACACCAATGGGAATTACCTTTGTCTTGTTATCCATATAAAACAAATTTGAAGGTGGTTGTAATGTGGTCCTTCAAATTTGATTCCACACATCAAGTGTGATAACATTAACTTGCATGCTTGTGTCAATCAAAATATTACTTTGGAGTCATTCATCAATAACTACATTCAAGGTAATATCCTTATCATAGTCAATGTTATGAGGAGGAAGGTTAGCATGTAAGACCTGTTGCTCACACTTTCCTCTAGCACGTGGTACCTTCTCCCATAGCCATTATCCTACCAAAGGGATGATATTCTCTTTCCTCATACTTTTTCATACCTCCTTGAATTCATCTAGATCCTTCTATGGAGCATCAATTCTTTTCTTTTGCTCTAACTATCATGAATTCTCCTTTAGGTGTTAAATCTCTCCTTGTAGGCTTCGAATCACATCCATGGTTTCCTGATAAACTTCTTTCTAATGATCAAGGTATGAATACTTCCCATGTACCACCTCTTCTCTAGTAAAAAATTGTTTCTACTTTGGTATCTCCTTGGTGTGTGCATCCTCATCTCGCATTGTCACCAATAAAGGTTCCAACTCTGACTTGCATGCCACCCTTGGCATCCATTGTGAGTTATATTTCTTCATGCTTACCATCTCGACACCTTTTTCCTTCTGCAGTTAGTGGCTCATGTGTTCAAATAATTCCAAGCACTCCTCATACTTGTGTTTCTTTCCATACTAAGAGCATTATAATATATCAGGGCATTCACGCTTAGATTGTTTCATAGACCCACAGTTATAACAAGTTCCACATGATAACTCACTTCTTCTACCTCCGTGTTTTCCATGACCTCTAAATCCTCTGTGAAATCCTCTTCCGTGACTCCCTCCATCCACATGCCCTTCATAATGACAACCCTCATCCCTAGGAATTCTTGCAATACTAGTCTGGTGTACACCAGTATCAATGGCATCATGTATTTTGTTAATCAATCCAAAATCCCAAGTTTCATGAGTAATAGAGGTGTAAATTTTACAATAGGAAGACACATTCTTACGAATCATGCACTACAGTAGTGGACACGTAATTGCATCATGATCTCTGTGGAAAATCTCACAGTCTACCATCATCACACATACTGATCTTTGATGAAAATTTTCCTTCATATGCCCTTCTACCTCACAATTTGTACACCATAACCCGCTATGAGTCTCATGAGCTGAATTCATAAAAAAATTCTCTAGCTACTTTATCATTTTAGCAATTTGGACTTCTAGGAATGGACTAACTCCTGTATAATCCTTCCTACTACCTTAGCACCCAAGGAAGCCTCCAAGGCCTCACGCGGATATGTGAAAGTATTATTTAAAAGGGCCCTCCTAAAAGGTGTGATCAGTCCTCTGATGAAGCACTGAGCATGATGCAAAGGGTGAATTCCATAAGATAACTTAGATACAAGATTCATGAAACACACATCATACTCCTACACACTCTTTTCCATTCCTTGATAAATAGTATTCAATGCACTATTTTTTTTTTCAAACTTAGTTATATGGAACTCTTCCAAAAAATAATTATGTAGTGCAATGTAATTCATCACTGTCTGGTGTGGTTCATACTTCATTTATCAGCTATTTGGACGTTCTTCAATGTGGCTACAAACTAACTTACTTTCCTCTCTGGGGAAGTGATTACCTTTGTGCACCATATTAACTTGAACTTGTGTACATGTTCCATAACATCCTAAATGGCATTGTAATCAGGTAATTGGAGTGGCATCTCAGAAAACCCTTGTTGACGATGTTGTGGACCTTGTCTACTAGATCAAGGACCTTGATTTCCTTCTATTTTACCTCCACCACTAGATCCACTAGTGCAAACTCCTCTAGATCATTTTCCTATCATAGGTAAGGGGCCTAATATAGTAGCTCCATACAAACCCACCATTATGCTAAACTTCACGTTGATAATCTCTAATACCGAACCACTCCCATATGTTGATACTCAAACCTTGTGATCTCACACCTGGCCGAAATGTTATGAAGAAAAAATACCCCAAAACATGGGAAATGATTGTGTAGCGATAGATGTTCCAAATGAAAAATTAAATGTCCTAGGTGTTGGTCGACTACGAATATCAATACCAACTGGATTATTAAAAATTATCTCAAGAATTGCATAACTAAGTGGAAGGATATGGTCTTCATGTGGGTTAAGATGAATTCCTACGGCTCTTCTCCTTTCTTGATATGATGAGCTCTCTCTAGAAACTAAGGGGTTTTCTCTTCTACACTTATTAAGATGGGGTATCTCAAACTTCTCAGGTTCCATGTCCTCCGCGTGAACCTCGAATCCTTCTCGTAACATCCTCCATAAATCCATCATTCCTAAATCTTCACATTTTCTTTCTAACTCCCTCTCCCGATATTCATTATACTTGAGTTTCATCTCCTCTCTCTCCATTTTTGGCTCAAGTTCTGTCATTCTTCTACCATGCCAGCTTTTGCGCCCTGCACCTAACAGGATTTTAGCTAGCCATGGGAAAGGCTTCTAAACCAAAATTAATGACCAAGATCTTGATAGCCAATGGAATAGCACACAAGAATGATCCTCTATGATCCTTGAAGAACTAGAACTTAGCAATCTATAGGAAATAGGATGTAGAAATAGCGTATTATAGGGTATAACTAGTTAGCACTCTACTACACTAGTGATCAAAAACATAGTTCCAAGTCAAATCAACATCATGCAACTGATGATATTCCTCCTGGGTCCAAACATGAGGTCTATAGTACCAAATTTTCCTTGATGCATATGTTTATAACCATTCATACAACCCTACTAGGAAATAATAGAAGAATGTCTCATAGATTCCATGATACACGTTCTCCACCACTCAGTTTCATGCATAAAACTAATATCCAGTACTGAACCTCTGTAAAAACTCATCCTCTATGCTTTTCAAATAGGTATCGATGTTATCTAAGGTAATCCAATTCATCATCGCAAATCATTCTCACAAAATCTTCAAAAATATGTTCTAGTAATGGAACCAAAATGTATTCTATATTTACCTCTTGCTTCTCCAATCAACCCCAAGAATTCCAACACATCATCTAGACAAGTTTGGAAGCTCACCTAAGGCACACATAGGCACTAAATCCCTCCTTTATATGAGCTTCATGAGAATTTTCTTCCTTAATAAGGGGGTATTGCACAAATAGAGAATGACACACCCATTCTTAACAACCATATATAAGCATTAAATCCTAATATAAGGCATTAGAGCATAGGATGACATGATCATATTACAATGGAAGTATAAATAAAGGAATATTATCATCAAGAAAACTAGTAATACACCCATGAACATAAAAGGGAAATATACAGATCAAGATCCATCCCATAAGTGCTTCAGAATCACTTCATTTTATTCATTAGCCAAAGTATAGTAACCAATCTTACATCAAAAGAGTTCAATGTATGAAGATATTTATATTAGCAGAGCTTCGACACATTACCAAGCTCACTATCACACATTACACATTTTTACTAACTATCTTCCATTATTTCTCACTTACTCACACACACACATCTCTCGTAAAACCCTACATATGAGGGAATCTTTAGGAATATTCTTTTAACCACTCATCATTACATGAGAAATCATGAAGGAATATTTCATGATTTCCCTACAACTACCCAAGAACATGCCAAATGTCATCATGTGTTTCCCCTAATCATGTGTCTTTAGCATGCATGTGCCAGCTAATCTATAACAAACTTGACTTCTTATCCTTTTGTGATAACTATATTCATGCCTTGGAATATCCTTTCCTTGAGTTTTAATTGTCTATAGTTTATCCATATCTATATCTGGTCACTTTTTCATTTGTTCCCTAAACATGTCGTTTCCTGTTGTCTAAAACTCATAGTCATAAATCCATCTTTCCTAGGCGCGAGCCTTCGTGCGTCTTTGAGAAATAATTTTGTGCATTCCTTCGTGCCTTACTTCTATATGTCACCAAGTTTTTTACCTTAGGTACGTAGTTAATTTAGGGGTCCAATAGATGTCAAGAGGGTCGTACCTCTTAAATTCAAAGGAGATGCCATAGGAGATAGAGTTGAGTCATGGCTTATTGAGATGGAACAATACTTTAAGCTTCGCAATCTTTTAGCAGAGATAAAAGCTATATGGGGAGCCTATTAACTCACTATAGAAATATCAGCTTGGTGGGCTAACATTAAGGCCAAAAGAAATCTTAGCCAAGAAAATATTACTTGGGAACTATTTGTTGCTCTTGTTTGGCAAAAATGGTTACCATAACTATAATTTGACAAGGAATCGACATAGTTTTAGATCCTTTAGCAGGAATTAATTTCAGTAATAGAATACTCAAAGAAGTTAACAAGACTTCTCAACTATGGACCACAATATCAGAAGGACGAGAGCTTTCATATCAAAAAATGCATCTTGGGATTGAAACCCCAAATAGGATTTGAGGTTGATGTTCATGGACCTTTGACCATGGAACAAGTATTTGAGAAAGAATTGAAGTAGGAAAAAACTTGAAGGCCATCTATGAAGCTAGGAAACATTTCAAACAAAATGGGAACAACTCTCAATTTGCATCTTTTCATAAGAAGAACTAGAAAACTAATAGGTTTAACCCCTCTAGAGAAGGGAAAAGATTCAAATCAAGAGGGAATTTTCATAACAGAAATAGAAATGGAAATGGTAATGGAAAGAGGAATAGAAACAATAGTAATGGTAACATGAATGGTAATAATGGAAATGAAAATAGGAACTGGAATGATAATGGAAACATAAGAAACCATGGGACTTTCACTGAAGGACCAAAAGATGGATGTTTCATAGGTAGCTTTTCTAGGAGAAATGTAACACCCTTGTTAGTTGTTATTTTTCCTCCTTTTCTTTACAAGTGTTGACATGTGGTTTTCCTTATAAGGATATGTTCTTTTGATTATTAGAAATCATGCTTGATATGGATAATTATTTTCTACTCTTAATATCCTTTCACTGAATTGCAATGGCTTTCCTGAATCCATTTTTCACTTCTTTTAGGTAATTTACAATCTAGTTTAAGAGTTGTAGACTTATCTATTTATTCGACTCATCCTTGGATCAATTTCAGTGATCTAAGGAATGTTTTAAATATTTTTAGATTAAATGAATGGTAAATTTACATTCCATAAATTAAGAGATATATGGACTAAAATTTGTACATACAAGTTCTTTGATTTTTGTGAGAACGTGTTTCCATTTCATAGTATGTTTTGCTTGGGTCTTTGGAGATTGACCATGGCAGGTCGTTGCTAAAGAAAATGAAATTACATTCTGTTCACAGTGTAGGAAAGATCCAAGATCCTATAAAGGACTAACCTATGAGATCCTAAGCTAGGTAAAAATATTCCTACTTAAGCTATGTTACTTGATAGAATTTTGATTCTAACCTAAATATTCCTATTCTGTTATGATTGGTTGATTGGAAACCTAACCTAAGCTTGGTGCTAATGGATTTGGAAAGGTTTCTAGATATTAAAACTAAACTAGAACCTAATACTACAATGTTATAATGTGATCTAACCTAATGCCTAAAGCTATTGTGTTTTGAATTAATTTACCTATGTGGAAATTACCTAAATATATTTGCTAAGGCCTATGGTGGGGGTTAGTTGTTAGTATTATATCCTAAGGTATAAATTTTAATCTACCTAAGATCTAACCTAACCATTGTAATCTATCCTAAAGTAATGGAAAGGAAAGGGGACTTAAGTGGTTGAAATTATTATGGGTGACAGTTATTAAGGAATTAAAGTTGTTCATAAGGTTTTAATGAATGTGGTACTATCAGCTTTGGCAGGGGCTAGTTGGCTTGGTGAAGGATTAGGTGGCAGTATCACTAAAATTAAAAATGCATGTTATTTTGGACTTGGGATTTGCGAGAAATGGAAGGTAGTGATAAGGAAAGATAGGTGGGAAAATAGGAGTTAATGGAATTTATTGTTTTCAGTTTTTGAGCTCAAACTATCTTGGAAGGCATGTAGGCGGATTTTTCTTGGGTTATTTGACTTTGCATGTTTTGCAATTTCTGCTCTGCATGCTCTCTGGTTTTTCGAACCAGCAGATTGGACTTCACTTCAGGGCTATTTTTGAAGTTTTAGATCTTTTTCATTTCGTGGAATGTATAAGAGGAATTCTAGAAAAGAAATTTTGTTGTTTGATCTTTCATGGAGAAGAGGAGAAGTAGTGAGCTCGACTAGAGGTCTTCTTCGATTTGACAGAGACATTATCAGGCATGATAAGCTCTAACTGTTAAAATATATTGATTTATTCTAAGTGTTTTCATAAAAGACACTCTTCTCTGTTGAGATTTGTACATTGCATGTTCTATCTAGTTATTTGTTGCAGGGTTTTATAAATATTGTATTCTAGGGTTCGAATCCATGCATATTTTGGTTCTGTTGGAAACATACTTTGTGGTTGTTTAGAAACATGAAAAATGTATGCAAAGATGAATATCGTAACTCTGCTTGGTATTTTTATTTTTGGTAAATTGATGGTTTCAGTTTTATTGACCTTCGTTACCAATGAATACTTATTAAAATATTTTATGAGAGCTTGAGTTCCACCTATTTTTGTTGAAGTTAGTGTTTTATGATCTCGGGCTGGTAAGGAGCTCATGTTTTACTAAGAGCTTGCATTTGAGCTCGAGTTTTCTATCTGAACTTCATGGTATTTGAAGAATTGTTGTTGGCTTTCTCGATACTATGGTGTTTGTGTTTTGTTCATAGATAATTTGGGCTATGACTAAAGCCATCTATGGCTTGGTTCTTGTTTTTATTTTTCAAAAGAAACTAATAATGTTGTTTAAAACTGCATATAACTCAGTAGTTGTGTTTTACTATCTTGAGATAATAGGGTTTGTTATTGAAGAATGCATACAACTTAATGTTGACGTTTGGTATCTTGAATACTGTGGACTGTTATGGAATGTCCATTATGAATATGGCCTTCATATTTTTGTATCTTATCTGGTCTAAGATTTTTTAAGGATATTATATTCCATTGAGTTGGGAAATAGGGTTTGATAAGATATAAACAAAAAAAAATGAAAACACTCTTCTTATTTATAACTGTTAAAAGTTATTCTTTACATTCTACCTAGCATTAAGATGCCGGTGTTTACATTGACTCAAATATGAGGTATTGTAATATAAAGTTGTACAATGAATTGTTACTTTTGTTGGTAATGGTAACCCGAGCAAGGCATCAGTTCTATCTTGGTTTTCGTTTTGGTTTAGGAAGTAAACTAAAAGGGAACATGTTGTTGTTGCCCTAAACTTAAGCATATTCTCTTGGGTGCTCTTGAACCTTTCTGAGAACTTTTTATTTAACATTATGCTCAAGGTCTTGTGTAAAACATTTTTTTTTATTATGTCAATTTGGTCTTGACATACAAACTAAGTTTTCTATTTTATTGATTAGTCTACGAACTCAGAAGTCTTTTTATAAACAATTGTTATGCAAGAAGAAAAATAGGAGGTATGTTTTAGGGGATAATTTGGTAAACTCCTCAAGAACTTTACTAGAATTATCTTGTTAGTTTATTTATATTATTGGGAATCCAATTTGTTTACTCTGTAGAAATATATATATAAATGGATGGCAAGAAAGTCCTGTTTGGACCAAACTCTTGAGTAAGTCTGAGTGCTTGTTCCTATTTTGGTTTAATACTTCTTGTTGGGTCCAAGGAAATAATGTTGAGTCTTTAAAAGATTAATTGTGATTCCTTTATAACTGTGGGCTATGTATGAACTTCATGGTTATAATGTTCTGACTTGTAAATGGAACTCTTGCATTATAATGGGAAAATTTTGATGGGAAGATTGCATTCAAGTTTTCTTCCTTCCTTGAAGTCTTATTGTTCTCTTCTTGGGAACTAATTTATGAACTTATATTGTATGTATTAAAAAGGGAATTTGTTAATTAAGATGAAGGAAATGATTACAGGGTAGGATCATTTTCTGTTAAGCTTTATTTTCTAATGTATTTGGGGTAAGTTCATTTGTGTTAGAAACTTCTGTTGACTATTCTTTTAGGAAAAAGAGAATGATTGCATTTAAGTTTTCTTCCTTCCTTGAAGTGTTCTTGTTCTCTTCTTGGGAACTCCTTTATGAACTTAAAATGTATGTATTGAAAAGGGAATTTTTTAATTAAGATGAAGGAAATGATTACAGGGTAGGATCATTTTCTGTTGATCTTTCTTTTTCTAATGTAGTTGGGATAAGTTCATTTTGTTGGAACATTCTATTGACTATTGTTTTAGAAAAAAGAGAATGATTGCATTTAAGTTTTATTCCTTCTTTGAATTGTTCTTATACTCTTCTTTGGGAACTCTTTTATGAACTTAAACTGTATGTATTGAAAAAGAAATTTGTAAATTAAGTTGAAGGAAATGATTACAGGGTAGGATCATTTTCTGTTAAGCTTTCTTTGCTAATGTAGTTAGGATAATTTCATTTGTGTATGAACCTTCTATTGATTATTATTTTAGGAAAAAGGGAATCATTACTTGATTATTATTTTGTTACTTAACATTTGACTGAAATGAATTAGGAAGAGATTGATGACTTGTTTGTAGAAAAGAAAATGCAACTTATTGGTTGACTGTTGTCCCATATTTCCTTCATGGGTTTTATATGATTCTATTATGATGAATATCTTAAATGATTGATTTTAAGGTGATTTATCTTAAGTTGAAACAGATTAGGCCATGACCTGAACATGTTCTACCTTGCGGACATTATTTATGTTGGTATAGTGAAATGGTATCTCTTCTTCTTTGCTTGGAAGTTAGAAGCATCATCTTAAAGAGAACCATGCTGAAAAAACTTCTTTTGTCTTGTAATAATGATAAGTGTTGTATTGTATTCTAATAGATTTGGGAACAATGAGATGTATGATCTGTTTTTTTTTTAAGGTAATTAATAGGATCAATTATGCTTTTAATTGTAAGATAGATATTATAGATTATATTCTGCTCTTCTCTCTTAGAAGTGAAATCAGATTATTAATGCTCTTCTTTTCTGATTGTTATTACTTTTGTTTATTGTATGATATACTAATTGTTCATTAAAGAAAGGTTGTTTTATTGAAACAATTAATGGAATGTACTTCATTTTAAGGATTAGTGCTTATCATGTTCAGTTCTTTGAACTAACCCATGCTGGAAATTTTTACAGACGGACTTTGTAAGTGATAAAAGAAGGCACAAACCTATATGATGAATTGGCTGATTTAAGTCTGATTCTTTGTGAAGAATTATGATTTGTTCCTGAGTTGTATTGAAAAGAAAATTTATATGATTTTTAGAAGGAAGGATATTGTTATGCAGTATGCCTAAAATGCATAAGTCTTGTAAATGTATAAGTTTTGAAAATGAATTGAAAGATGAGGATTTACTTGCATTGGTTGTGTAAATTATCTTGTACTTTTGTAAAAAGATGGAATCTTATCTGGTTGATATTATTCTTATTATTTATATGGTAATGGTTTTTCTTAGATAAGTATTATAAAAGGGAATTAGAGTAATTTCCCTAAATAAAATGCAACTAAATAAGTTGCAGAATTTAAGGTTGTTATCTATACAATTCAATATAGCAAGGTGATGTGTAATGAACATACAACGAAGACTATAGAATTTTGTAAAGTGCATAAATGGTGTGTTAAACCCTATAACTTGACCATGAAGAGGAGGACTCTTCCTCTCTCATAAACTTATAAAAAAAATGAAGGTATGAATTCTAATCTATAGACTTCATTTTAATAATTCTATTGAGTTACAACCTAGGTGGTTGTTACACTTCCTTGAATGGTTAAGTCACATTAAATGGAACTTATGGTGTTGTTGTCTTGTTACTGGGTAAATTTTTGTTAAGCTAAACTTAACGACTATTGAAAGCAATATTAAGTTAAGGAAGTTCTTAAATTATTAATTGAATCTGATATTGAAAAGAACTTAGGAGTGTTGGATTAGGGTTTGGTAGGATTGTTGGAAATTGTTTTTAATAATCCAAATTAACTAAACATTAATAATCTCCTAGGGGTATGTACATCTCGATGAGGTTTTTCTATAGGATGTTGGCACATGCCAATTATAGGGTTGTACCTTCAAGAATATTAGGATCTTCTCAGGATACAACAATGCAGTTGACATGTGGCAACACCCTTCTACATTGATCATCAATATCTACACACTTTTGGACTCGAACTTAGTTTTCCTCTAGACTAGATTGTAACATATTTAGGATATGAAGTAGCACTCTAAGACTCTGGGTACCTTTATACACGGGTTTGACCTAGGTTGACCCATTATGCCAATATGCCCCAAGTCTTCATGATCCTCTTCCTATCATAACCTATGTTGTTTACTTGATCTATGGTTAAACCTTGGGCAACTGCACTTACAGAAGCTAGTAAAGGACATTCTAGATAACAATAGAGTGGGGTGAAGGACATATTCTAGATTGATGAGTATTCCATCAAGGAATAAATAATAAGAACAATATCTTAGAAATCATTGGCCAAAGTATCGCAAATTGCTTATTGCATTGTCCTATGTCACCTAGTCTAAGGATCGTGATGTAGATGAATATTGGTAGTAGATATTCATATAGGTTCCTTAGATAGACCATTTGAACCCCATATTAGGGTAAACGAATCAAATATACATAGTATACAGAAAATTATTCAATACTTAATTTTAAACATGAATAGATCGGTAGTTAACTGAGTCATGAAATGAATAGATCGGTAGCTCACCGAGTCATTTCAGCTGCATATGGTTATATGTTATAAGAATGGTTGTTATGGAATGTGTGTTATAATTTATGAATTTAGAATAGAGAACATTATTCTTGCAAAAAAAAAATTCCCTTGTTTCTAAAGTCTTAAAATGGGAATGTTACAAGCAACCGCATCCTCCTCTATATCTTATTCAGCTTCTCTTTCTTTTTTATTCCTTCTCTCATTATTGAACCTTCTTACATTTGTTGGTGTTATCATTGATGTTAGATGGCATTTATGGAAAAGGAGGAATGAAATGGCATGTAGGTAGGTGTTTATCAGTCGTGTTTAGTGCTTTCAAGAGTCTTCTTGAAGAATTCATTATGGTTTCAAAGTGGTACATGATGGATTCAGGATGCTACAGGATTTAACAGTGAGGTGATTAATCAATTAAGGTAAAGTTCATGTTTTTATTCTTGGCTCAAAGGTTCTACAAGTCAGGTATGATTATGTTAGCATGGTCAAGTGTTCTTACAATGAGTTTCAGGTCATTTGGTGGAAGTCTCAATTTAAACTGGCTTATTTAGGCCTATTTTTAGAGCCCAATGATATGTGAAAGCTACATACAGGTCATGAAAATACCATGTAATCATGGTAGGAGCCTAGTAATGTTGTATAGGAATGTGTGAGAAATAACAAGGCTCATTTTATCTCCTACAGGAAAAATTCAAAAGTTCACCAAAATTGGATTTGAGGATTGATAGTATATGTTGAGGTAAATGATATATGTATGAGATATATATTAAAATATATGGATATCCAACCTATGGATAATGTATAGGGGTTTATTTTATTTCTTCATGTAAATTTCATCAAGTTATGAAGAGGTTAATGAAAGTTATGCAAGTTTTTCTAAAATTGTTTCATTGAGAAATGTATATTGAGCCCTTTGTATTCTGAGCACCCAATAAAAATATGAAGGATTCTTAAGATAAATCATAGAAAATATTTTTGGATATAACTATAATATTGAAATTTTGTAAAAAAAATTAATCAAATTGGTTAAGACCTAAGGAAGCTATGAGTCTTTTTCTACCAATGTTTTCTCTCTCTCTAGAGCTCTTTCTTGATTTGATAGGATTAATATGAGTTTTATTGGTATAAATAATTTGGGAAATATTTCTACACTCCTAACAAGTATATTAAACCTTTTCTAATTCAAAATTATGACTCCATTGTACCTCAGGGTGGACTGTGCCATGTAGGCATGTATGTGCTTTATAAATCTAGATTTGGGTAGTCATACACTAAACAATCCAGGATTGTGTTTCTTTAGTAGAAGATGGTGTGAAATAATTCTTTAGAGGTCATGAGGTGTCAATCACCATTTTTAGGACTAATTAAAAATTTGGGTAGATTTCATTTATTATGGTGGATTGTAAGTTTGTTTTAAGGAGTTTGTTTCCTTTTAATGACTTATATGCTTGTCAAGAGAGCATGTATAACCAATTTGAACCCATTCCTTCAAAATCATCTGTAGTGTGTCAAGGATGAGAATATTTTATATCATTCATTATAAGGTAAAAATACAAATATTATCTAGTGTAATGGAAGAATGTAAGCAAGAAGCTAATGATAAAATCTGGGTTGTGGTGCTTTTAACACTATCCTCAAACATTTAAGCTAAAAAAACCTCATTCAAATGGTGTATGTGCATGTTATGACATATTTATTTGATTGAGAAATCATCAAAATAAATTTTTTGTCTCAAAAATCTCAAAATAAAATGTGAATACCATTCAATGATGCTCATCCATTTTGCCTAGCTACTATGCACTGATTCTTTGAATTCTGACAGCAATTGGAAGAAATTAAAACTTGTTGAATGATTAGAGAAGATGGAAAATAATCTAACATGGCCACATAAAATTGTTTTTTTGAATTTCATTGATAATTAGATGAGAAAAAAAAAATTATGCTCCTTGGGCTAGCACAGTACACAAAACCATGTCTTTAGGGTTTGAGGATGAAAAATGATCAAAAATCAAAAAAGAACCAGTGGAAATTCTTAAAAATCTCAAATTTTCTTTGTCTTTACCTTGTGAAAGGGATTTTTTAAGAATTATTCTACTCTATGAAGGATTCAAAGAGTTCTATATGATAGTCTCTTGATTACTTCATACAAATGTGTGAAAGGTTAGTAATTGATGTTTTAATGCAAATTCATTTGTAAAATCAAATTAGGAGCCTCCTACAAAGTTCTTAAGATATCATAAATGGATCAAGGAACATTAAGGTATGAGTTTTTTAACTTGAAATTTTGAACGGTCATGACAAGGATGAAAACTACACAAAGTATTGTTGCACCTTGTCTCTAGTGAATGACTAAATGCAAATATCCTGCAATAGGAGCTTGGAATAGTTAAAATTGATCTTTTTGACATCACTTGAAGAGTGATGGAGTGCACTGAATCTTCTTAGTGTCTCTTAGTGATGTAAATAATCAGGACAAATCTAAAATACATAAATTTGAGTAAGTTGTTAAGTGTCTTATCTCCTTGTTAAGTTGAAGAGTCATGGAAATCTTTAGTTTAAAAAGTTTGGATCCTTGGAAAAGCTTAAGAATAACTAAAATTCTACAAACTAATGCATTACATATTATAATCTTGAATGAGAAGATTAATAGACGATATATGGTCAAGTGAAATGAAGAAGTCTAAAGGTATAATGGAAACAAAGTACTAAATTTGAAGAGATAGACATTAGAAAGAGAGAATTCAAGTGAATGTGAAATGTATGTTAAGGTATGCTAAGAATAAGTTGAAGAGTTATTTTATATGTGTTGCATGTGAAATGAAAGATAGGAAAATATAAATATGGTACATAAAATAGTGTGAGTGCGAGAAAGTAGAAAAGTAGTTTATGGGTATGAGATTGGAGACAAAATTAGACTAAAATGAAAATAGTTATAGAATGTCTTTAAGATCATGAAAAATGAGATCAAGAATTGAGACATGAGATTTCAGTGATGTATAGTGAACAAGAGGAAAAGTAAGTGCATAAATGAGTCAAAAGAAATTTTAAATTCTTCAAGAGATCTAAGAGAAGATGAAGAGGTAAGTAGTGCTTTGAAACATTGATGAGATTACAGGTGAAAGAAAAAGGTGAGTTTACAAATTTAGGGTCACATTCAGGTGCTTGTCTAACCAATTTGAAGAGTGATCAAATTTTTTATTCATATTGATTTGTAGCTCAGTATAATCAGAAATTTTTAGCTCTGTTATGATCAAGTTGTAGCTTGATTTTGAAATTGTAGCTTCATCAGTTGAATTTTATCTCAACACATTTGTAACCATTGAGAATATATTCCTTTGGTTCAGTGGGTTTTTTCCCAATTTGGGTTTCCAACTTAAAAAATCCTATCTCTCTCTCTTGTGTGTGATTCCCATTTACTTTTGTGTGTTTTATTTCTTAATTTAGAAATTTAATTGAAGCTTAGATTTTGATAAAAATTTAAATTGAACACTGATTCACCCCCCTCTCAATGTTATAGTTTATAAAAATTGGTATCGAAGCATGGCCTTGGTGTAGTGTGTTTAATAGCTCAAGGGAGATCCAGATAATTCAATAATGATAGGAAATCAATCAGCTAGTTTATTTTATACCTCTAACAAACCCTTATTCAATGGATCAAATTATTCCTTCTAGAGTTTCAAGATGAATACTTACTTAATGTCACTTAGGTTTGATATCTAGCAATCAATTAGTAGTGGATACACTATTCTAGCTATAACCCTTACTGATGTAGTAGGAAAGAGAGAAAGTGAAAATAATTCCCAGGCTATGAATGCAATTATCTATGTGGTAGATGATATGAAGTTAATAAAGGTTATGAAGTGCACTACAGCTATAAAGATGTGGGAAAATTTGAAGAAAATATATGAAAGAGACAATAAGGTAAAGTTTCCAAGCTAAAAACTTACCGAGCGTAGTTTGAAAGCATGCAAATAAAGGAAGGTGAAAATGTTTATTTATACTTACAGATAATGGATGAATTCATAAATATGATTAGAGGCTTAGGATATAAAATATAAGAGAGTTTCTTTTTGCATTAGGTTCTCATATCCTTATCCTCAAAATTTGACTCCAATGTGTCATCAGTAGAGAAATCTAAAGAATTAATCACCTTGATAATGGATGACCTTTATGGAATACTACCTATATATGAGATGAGAAATAGTGAATCAAAGGCATTAAAGAAGGATAAAACCTTTAAAGATGATAAAGATTCATATGGAAAGATTAACAAATTTGAGTCTGATATGGAGATAGATGATGAGAAGGTGGAATTAATATTTATAAGTAATTTGAAAAGAGGTTCAGGTAAGTACAAAGGAAAACTTTCATTTAAATGTTTAAGTTGCGGTCAAGTTGGTCATTTTTATTCAAATTTCCCTAAAAAATAAAAGGGAGACCAAGATGATGAAGAATCTTCTCAAAATTAAGAGAAGAAATTCAAGAAACAAGGGGGAAAAAATAAATAATTCAAAAAGAAGAATATTTTATACGCATAAGAAAGTTCGAGTTATTCCTATTCAAGTGATTCCAGTAGCTCTAAGAGTGATGATGAAGGAACACAAGATAAATAATTATTCATGGATGTAGAAGTATCTACTATAAGAAAATCAAAAGGAAATATTCAGACGTAATATGAAATTTCAGATGAGGAAGAGGGAGAGGTTAATCTTGAGTCTGAGCTAATTAGTTCTCTAGATGATTTGAAACAACAAAGGAAGAGGAATCAAAAATTGAAATTTATGGTTAAAGAGTATGAAGGAAATATCATCCTTCTTGAGGAGAAACAAAAGAAATAAGCTCAAGAACATGAAAAAATGGTCAAGTAATCTTAAGCAAAAATAAAAAAGATTGAAGAAGCTTTCAAAATCAAGGAAGAAGAGCACCTAAATATCAAATCTGAAATGAAGTTGTTGTAAAATCAATTAGATCAGAGTTCCACAAAATTTAATACCTATCTCAAGTTTTAAAAGAACACAACTAGTCTAGATAATCTAGTCAAGAAAATATATTCAAGTGACAAATCAGGTGTAGGATTTGAGGAGAAGAATGAGGATAAAAAATCAATAAGCAAGAAGATGACCAAGATAACTCAAGAACCCCCTAAAGCTAAGAGAGATGATTTTAGGAAGAGGCATCATCCAGGAAGACAACATTATGTTATGAGGTACGATCTTTCATTTTATGAATATTACTTTTCATGTAATGAATTTAGTCACAAAGCCTCAAAATGTAGGATGAATGCTAAAGGTCATGGTAGAAATATTAACTTTAATCATCTAAGAAGCAAGGAAGATTTGATTTGCTACAACTATCAAAAGTATCGACACATAACCAATTTTTTTTTATCAAAGACCTCCAAAGCAGAACAAGAATGTTTTTAAGGTAAAATTTGATCCTACAAGTGCAAAATAATGAGGATTGATAGCAAAAATTTCCTTTCACTCTCAAAGTGAAGACATGGAGGGGTATATTCATAGTGGATGTTCTATTCATATGACAAGAAAAAAGAGTAATTTCATATCTCTAGAGGAAAATTCTTCTGGTATAGTGATATTTGGAGACAATACATCAATGAACATAGTTGGAAAAGGTAAGCTAAGTCTTGAAAATGGTAAAACTATCACTAAAAATGTGATATATGTTGAGGGATTGAAACACAATATTTTTAGTGTCAGTCAAATATGAAAATTGGGATATATAGTATTCTTTCATGATAAAGGATTTGAAATAAAGAAAGAGAAATCATGTAAGGTGGTTGGAAAGGAAAAGAGGACAAAAAATAATATGTATTTCCTAAAGGAAGTAAACAAAGAAAAATGCTTCACAAGTGGATAAGAGATGGCTTTGGCATAAAAGACTGGGATACCTAAATTTTTATAACCTTGTCAAAATTAGCTCCTTGGAATATTTTATGAACCTTCCTAAGATCATAAAACTAGAAGATAAGCTTTTTAAAGCATGCCTTCATGGGAAACAAACAAAATGAAGCTTCAAAACAAAATATTACTCTATTAGATAGCCTCTACAGTTGATACATACTGATCTTCTAGGACCAACCAAAACTGAAAGTATACAAGGAGATAGTTATTTCACTTTTTTGATTAACGATTTATCAAGGATAACATGGGTTTCCTTCCTCAAATAATTTCATAGGCATTGGAAATATTCAAAATTTTCAAAACACTAGTGGAAAATGAAAAGAATGACCTAATAAAGAGTTTAAGGTTTGAAAGAGGAGGAGAGTTTTGGTCAACTAAATTTGATGAATTTTGTGAGACTCGTGGAATAAGAAAACACTTCTCAGCTGCAAGGATACCTCAACAAAAATGGGGAAGTAGAAAATAAGAACAAAACTATACATGAAATGGCTATAACTATGATTAATGAATCAAAATTGTCATATAAATACTAGAGAGAAGCAGTAGGTACAACAATGTACAACTTAAATAGAGCTCAAATCATAATTAATCACAAGAATACACCATATGAGCTATGGGAAGGTAGAACTACAATTTTGAAGAACCTTAATGTATTTGGAAGTAAGTGCTTCATCAAGAGATATGATGACAACTATGGTAAGTTTAATTCAAGGTTTTATGAAGGTGTCTTTTAGGATACTCATCTGTTAGTTCAACATATAGATGTTACAACAATAGCCAACATAAGATTGTAAAGATTAATAATTTCATACTTGATGAATATTGTTAAAAAAAGTGATAACTCAGCCCAAAGAAACTCCATAAGTAGCTGAAAATCAGGATGATGAAGAAATTTCATAAGTTGAACATGAAGAAGAAGATAAATTTGATACTAAAGAACTCTTAAGGAAGGTTAAAAGAGATCATCCTCTAAGAAAAATAATAGGAAACAACCATTTCTCAATGGGCACTTGAATTAGGAGGTTTATATCGAGAAACCAAATGGTTTTTTTCTTAATGATGACTTGGATTATGTGTGCAAAATGAAAAAGGAATTTGATGGCCTTAAACAAGAACCTAGGGCCTGGTATTGTAGGTTAGATAAGTACTTGATTGAGAAAGGATATATACTAGGTGTAGATAAAAGTAACTTGTACATAAAATAAGAAGAAGAGAACCTATTGATTGTTATTGTTTATATGGATGACATCATTTCTAGGAGCAACAATGAAAACATGTCACATGGTTTCTCTAAGTTAATGAAAAAAGAGTTTAAAATTTCAATGTTAGGTGAACTTTCATTCTTATTAGGGCTGTAAATTCTTAAAAAGAAGAAAGGAATCTTTATCTCACAAACAAATTACATCAAAGAAATGCTTAAGAGATTCCAGATGTAAGATTGTAAGCCAATAAGCATTCCCATGAGTGTAGGGTATAAACTCATCAAGGAAGATAACTCACCAATGGTAAATTAGACCCTATACAAATCCATGATAGGAAGCCTTTTATATTTAACTACATATAGACATGATATCATGCAGGTAGTTTCTTCAGTGGGAAGATATCAAGAAGACCCAAGGGAAGTTCATCTTCAAGTAGTGAAAATAATATTTAGGTATCTCATGGGGACATTGGACTATGGTCTTTGGTATCTAAAATGAAATGAAGTTTACATTAAATCCTTCACATATGTAGGTTAGGCAAGTAGCATAGATGATAGAAAGGAAAAACTAGTGGAGTTTTCTTTATAGGTAGGTGCCTTGTTTCATGGTTAAGTAAAAATCAGTCTCTTGTAGCTATTTCTACTTGTGAGGATGAGTATGTTGCAATAGGAATTTTTTATTCACAAGTAATGGGGATGAAGTAAACTCTTGGAGACTACAAATTGGAAAGTGAAGTTCTTCTTCCTCTATATCGTGATAGTAAAAGTGTTATAAGTATCTCAAATAATCTAGGGTTGCATTCAAATATTAAACATATACCCATCAAACATCATTTTCTGAGATAAAAAGTCAATGATTAAAGGGTTAGGCTTGAACATGTGTCTACAAAAGAAGAGGTGGATGATATAATGAAAAAACCTTTTCCTAGAGCTAGTTTTGAGTAGTTAAGGAATAAATTAGGGGTAAGATCAACTCCTAACAATCACTAAATATTTCAAAATGATAGGGGGATCAAATTAGGTGCCAAATTTTCTACAACAAGGCTCACGGTGAGTCTAGACAGGGAGATTTTGTTCTCTAACCCAAGACACAAATAAAGAGGTCTATAAAATACATTAGAAGAAACTGTAAAGGCTAAATATTTAAAGGATTAAGCTTAAGGGGAGTATTGCAGGTGCTAAATAGAACAAGGCTTGTAGTTGATTGAGTCATTTCAAGAAAAAGAGAAACATATTTTCAAGGGGAGATTATTGAGGTAAGTATTAGTGCTCATTTTAATCTCTCCCTTCTATCCTGAGTTTGCATTCAAAATTTTCCACAATTGGTTTTCCAAAATTAAAAACACATGATTAAAAAAATAAATCCTGTTGCATACAAGAAAATCCCATTCTTGAGTCATGAATCCAATGTAAATTCTATTTTTTGATAACCATGTCATCCTTCAGTGAATAGTGTGAAAAAACCATCGATTTATCATATTAAACCAAGAAGATCCCATCTATATATCATCCTGTGATCTTCAATGTATATTGCACATTTTCCTTCGATGTCCAAATACGGCTGGAATAACTGCATTGGCTTCCCTATAATGGTATTTTTTTTACAAAATTGCATAATTCACATAGTAACTACAGATTGCAAAACAAGCCCAGAAGCCCGACGAATATTCAAGTAAAATAATGCAAAATGAAAAGTTGACCCCACTCCTGAAAGGAATGTGTGTTAACATGACATTGGAGTGAGAATCAAGTTGATAATACACTTTTGTATAAATAAGCCGATGGAGTGAAAAATGCAAAGAAACCTTAAACGCTGGCCAAGGACACGTGTCGTGTTCTCTGCAAAATTTAAGAGGCTAGCTTTCGAGTCAAATCTAAAAACTTGCACTCATTTTAAAATTAATGCAAAAATGTAAAAATACTCCTTAATCCCACAAAGCCCAAAATTAAGCCATGTGACGTTCCACATTCAAACGAAAGAAGCAGATTGGATGACCAAGATGTGGTGCATTTATGACTACCATCATTAATGTTTTTTTCATGAATCAATATAGATTTTTTAGAATTTTACAAAAAAATTAATTGTTAGCATTTCATGTGAAGATCTAGGTGCCCTAGCCACGAGAATTTGTGAAGAAAAGAAGGAAAATTAACTGTAAAATGGTGGATTTAAGCTAAAAGAGTTTGAAACACGATTGTGGAAAGTAAAATTCATAGAGTGTATGGGAAAAATTAGTAAGTCATGTTATATCCTATACTCTTGTTAATTAATTTGTAAATTTTGAAGCAATTAGGGGAAACGATTTGAAAGTAGAAAAATTAAGAGTTTGGAATCGGGTTTTCAAATTTCTTATAGTATCACCAATGACCTAGATAATGTAAAAAAATTTAAAAAATTGGGCACGGATTTGGGGAATTTTTTGAGGATACTTCCTACCCAAAACAGAAGCTAATGGATGGTACCAATCACTGCCAGCCATATTTCTTTGGCAGCTACTTTCCCACCTTCAATTCATGCTCTTGAATTATTCTGGTTGTGTCCTGAAAATTAAGATCCTGAGAAAATGGAACTGTTAGATGGAAGTGCTGCAAGGGTCATTAATTTAACACATGGTGATTTTAATACCATGTTGGGGTTACCACAAGTAAATCAACTAGTAATTGCAACTTTTGAAAGTGCATAGTATTTTTTTAATGAAAAACATGATGACTATGCCCATGTATTGAATTCCTAATGGCTAAATGAGAGAAACCACTGCCAAGAGGATTCCTAATAAATTAACCTGAGCCCTTTTCATTGAGGAGGTTAAATATCTTATTGTTTTTTTACAAAGAATGGTTGGGATAGAGGGGTCTAACAACTTGAAGGAATGGATGTGCCCTTTTATTTGGGGTATTTTGGAAAAGAAAAGAAATTTCTGCTTCAGAAGTCTTATATCAACTTCAATTCATACCTAGTTGATGACATTTGGAGCAAAGATTAGAAAAGGTAATAAAAATGACATCCAATTCTCAATTATTTCTTATTTCATCTACATTATTTCATGTTTTAATTCATTCCTAGGTCTTCTACTAAAATCCATCTTTGAAACCCATCGAGTTTAAGAATATATTGATGCACCACACATCTGTTCAAATAGATCATCAATTATAGGAAGTGGATTTTTTTTATTGTTTCTTTATTTAACATCCTATAATCAATAAACTATCTAAGTGTTCTACATTTCGTTTCCACGAAAATTATTGGTGCTCTCCAAGGTGAGACACTCAGTCTTATCAAACCTTTCGACAACAGTTCTTGTAGCTATGCCTTAAGATCTACCATTTCAATGGTAGTAATTTGATATGGTTCCTTAGAAATAGGTTATGTTCCCATTTTGATCTCAATTGTGAAATAAAAAATCCCATTTGGATGGAAGACAGGGTAGTTCTTCTAGAAACACATCGCTAAAATCTCTTAACAAAGGATTATTTTCCAAGAAATCACTATCCCCTTCGGTTTTTTCAGAAATTATTACTGCATATAAAATGCATCCTTTGTTTTTGGCATTTTTAAGCTACATAGCTGACAATTTTCTAACTAAAATTTCTCGTTTAACTCCTTTGATGTTTTTTGTTTTCTATAGATCATCAAGACAACTATTGTGTTTTTCAAAAAATTCAACCTTTACTTTATGTTCAGCAAGCTAGTTAACACCTATTATAACATCATAAGACCCCAAAGAAGAAACATAAAGATCAACTTCAGTGGAAAAACTAGGTAAGTCTAGGAATGCTCCAAAAAGACACTTACTAACTGTGTGGATGCCATTGTTTCCATAATGTACAACCCATTTTTTTTCCATTTTCTATCTTTACTTTTTATTTTTACATATAATTTACTATACATAAAGCATTCAGTAGCTCCAGTATCAAAAAGTATAGTAATAAGCATACCAAATAGTTTACCTGACACTTCTGTAGGTGGAACTTGCTTTTCAGCTTCTACAACATTTATCTTATGTTGCTGATTGTTATCATCCTTTATTAGAGGGCACTAACTTGCATAATAATCCTTTCCATAGTTGTAGCATCCCTATTTAGGTCCTCTTTTAGGTTTGAATTTATTTCCATCCCTAAAATTGCTATTTTTTCCTCCATATGACTTATGTCCATTATTATTGTTCTTAACAAGGTTGTTTCAAAAAATTGCAGTAGGTTTATTTTTTTGTTTCTTTCTTACTATTATCACCAACAAATTTATTTTTAGTACCAAAATTCTTCCATGCCCCCTTTTTGGGTGCAAGGAATGAAGAAGTAGGAATTTTCTTTCTGATTTCTTCCTTATGGCTAGAAATTGATTTTAATTTTATGTTCCTTCTTAATGGATTTTTCTACAACTCCTTCAATGGTGGTTGGGTTATGGACATCTACTTCACCCCCTATGATAGGATTTAATCCCATAATGAATTTTCATATCCTGAACTTCTCGTTAGTTTGATACTGAGGCACATACTTAAGAAGCTTAGTGAACCTCTCCAAATACTCTATTACAATTAAATTTCCCTGAGTTAAGTTATGAAATTCTATCATCTTCTGATCATAATAAAGTTGTGGTAGCCAATGTTACCTAAAATAATTTTAAATTGGTCATAACTGATGTTTGTTTCATCAATATTTAGTTCAGCCTTTTGGTTGTCCCACCAGGAGTATGCCTCATGGGAAAGCTGATAATCTCCCCTTACTACTTTATTTTCCTCTGAGAAATTCCTTATTGCAAAGTACTTCACCATTTCACTGAGACAGTTCATCAACTCCATGCCCCAATGTAGTGTCATCAAATTTGGGTGGACTTATCCTTTTTATATAATTTGTGAGTTCAGCTGCTAATCTTGCCTTTTTATTTTTAGGTTGGTTGGGTACATTCACATTAGCATTTTCAGCATTATAATTATCAATTCCCCAAATTTCCAACATTGGTGTTTTCCATAGGAGGTGGTTTATTGTTATTACCAGCATATTCTTCCTCCTCCTCATTACCCATAACTTATTGTTCAAGTAAATCTAGACGATCTATTGTGTCCAACAGGGAAACAAGGATCTCATCAAGTTTTTGTGTGGTAGTTTCTTCTCCACCTAAAGGTGGGTTATTTACAGAACCTCCCCTTGTTCTAACCATTTTCTATTAACAAGAAAATTAAGTTTTAATTAGATTATGGACTCAATAGGTCCAAGAGTTGCAACCTTCAACTCTGATACCAAGATGTAACATTCCTATTTTAAGAATTTAGAACAAGGATTTTTTTTAATCATACATAATATTCTCTATTCTGAATTAACATAATTTAGAACACACATTCCACTACCAATCCATCTCATAACAAAAAACCATGTGCAACTTTAAATGACTCATTGAAACACCTATCTCTCATTTCATGACTCTGTATTAAACCGATCTCTCATGTTTAACTCGATAAAGTTTATATCTCATATACTTGGTTTATTTTACCTTTTTAGGGGCACCCAAGTGTTTTTGTAAGAGGCCTATCTTAATATCTATTATTGATATTTATCTAAAATCCCACTTCTTAAACTATATGACATAGGACAACGTAACAAGAAACTTTTGATACTTTGTCCAAAGCTTTTAAACATGTTTATAATGTCTACATTCCTTGACAACATACTCATCAAATGGAATAAGTTCCTCTCCACACTATTTCTATTATCTAGAGTGGTCTTTCCTGACTCCTGTTAGTACAATCAGATTCAAGGTTTCATACTAGATAAGGGAAGCAACATGCACTTGTGCAGAAGACTACTCGTGGTGATTAAGGGTACATAGACATACTCAAGAGACTTACGTCAATTAGGTGTGTCTAGTTATCCTAAGTCAACATGAGTTGACCTCGACACTAGATCATGTTCCTATCCCTGTATAGGATAGACTTGTGATCCAGTCTTACTTTTATGTCAATAAAGTTGAATAAACTCAGTGGGGGTGTTGACACATATCAATTACATCATAGTATCCTCATAATTACCCATGTTATTACGAAGGTACTATACTATAGTTAATGTGTACCAATAACCAACTAAGTCACCTTAACTGGACTAACATACTGTAGACATTAAATTTAGGTCACACTCCCCTTTGGTCCCTCAACAAATAAACACCCTTCATCACATTAACCTAGCCATGGCCCCCTTCACCTCACTAATATTAATTTAATTAATTTAATTAAATTAATTCATTATCCTCACCACATTTATTATTTAAATATCTTAATTTAGATAATATCCTCCTAGACACCTCATCTAGTTGTTTCTCCCTAAGACCTATTCTTAGTAAGTTACCATAACTAACTAAGACATACCTAAACCCTAAAGATCAATGCCTACATTCTCTCTAACCACATTCCCACATGCTTACAAGAAGCTCCCTGTATAATCTGTGGGTTAATGACACGATATCTAAGAAAATCAATAGGATCTCCCTAGTTTAGTAAACCTAGGAAATCCCACCTTGACCGACGCCAGTCGCCCCTAACCGTTGCCAGTTAAAATAGAACCGCCATCAGTCACCTTTAAACACCTAAAACAACCTTATTTATAGGGTTGGAAAAGGTTGGAAAAAGGTTGGCGAACATTAGCACATCCTTGAGAGATATCACATCTTCTGAGATCAAATTTCAGTGAGAACATGCATGCAAGGAAGGAGATCAAGCATTTTCTCCTGCACAACCATCTAGCACTCACCCCCAACAAGGATTTGATCCAATCAAGAAAAAAGGAATGCACATGCAGCCCATGCAGAAGCTCTCAAATTATTGGTGATCATTTGTAGCCTTCAACCTATTACTATCACCTTCATCCCTCACTCACAGGTGTTTAGGACCAAAATACAAGTAAGTGGAATGTTGTATTCCTCTCGTTCATTTCATTTCATCATTATATTGTCACCATTTTTTCTCTCAACCACCCACAGATCTACATTAATACTCACCCCTCCATATGCCCATTAAAACCCCATCAAATCCCACCCAAACCAACCAAAGTCCTTTATGCAATCACAAACGAGACCCAAAACTCATTTTATGGCATTCCCATTTTTCCACATTAACTGATGCCAGTTACAACCAACCACTGTCAGTCACCCTTAACTGGCATCAGTCTTTATATTTTCCAATACAACCTAGAACAATGACCAATCCACCTAATTCTACATCACCCCTGTTACCCAAAATGTGCCCCCTGCTCATTTTTTGCCTAACTCCTTTCACATTTCCTTCTCTTATGCCTCAAACATAAAAAATTTATTTTTAGGCACTCAAAATATTCTGGAAATGGCACCATTGGATAGAGCTCTTTCTCAACTTTCCAAAAAGGTAAAGTTTTCCTCCTAACTCCACGTATTTTTCAAGTTATGGCTCAGCGTAGTTTTTGTGGGAATTTTTCCCCTAGAAGGCCCGCAGCCAATTAGGACATGCCATGTAGCACCTGGAGTGGTGGAGCACGGGGAAAATTTGAAAAAATCTCCAAAGACCAAACGGGTAAAAATTCAAACTTTTTGCCTGCCGATCCGATTTTGGCCTGTTTTTGCCCTAAATTTTCAAATCGCCATATCTTTCAATCCAGAGCTCAAATTTTCACATTCTTTATATCAACGGAAAGATGGTGAAATTATCTACATGATTCCAAGGTAAATTTTGCATTTTGGTTAAGTTTAGAGAGATAAAATCAAGAAACATATCTGGCATGTGGTAATGGCCAGAAATGACGTTTCAACAACCAGTTTTAATGCAAAATGGGTCGCATTCTTCTTCAGCATGGCCAAAAATGTCAGGGCATGGGTCTGTAAGGACACCCATGTTGTCTTAATGCATCTTCATTCAATGGGGAATGGATCTCACATTTTTTACACATTTTCTCTCCTGGGCTCGACCCATGCATTATAAAAGCCAGATTTGGCTCATTTTTTTAGGGTTGAATATTTTTTTGGACAGCAAGCTTCTTCTTTCACCTTCAACAAGTGATTTTTGCAAGTATCAGACCTTCTTCATGATTTTAATATGTTTTCTACCTCTTTGATGTTGCAAATGCAAGGATTTTGACAGTGAAAAATGACAATGCAAACTCTATGATCAATTTTTAGTCCTTTGTTTGTATTGTCTTGCTTCATTTCAGACCTCTAATTACATCTTATCAGCCTATGTATGATGTTTCATGTTGCATTTTATGAAATTGTGTCAATTTTCATGAACAAGAAGTGTTCACCATTCCTTTGGTGTATCACCTATTAGTTTAGTTTCAATTTTTACACTTTCTATCTCTATCTCCTTGGAATTTAGAGTAGGATTAAGATTTAAACCTCTGCAATTGTTTAAATAACAGATTTGATCAGAGGAGTTTGAGGAACCAACCTCTAATATAGATATTCCTCTCTCATTTTACAAGTCCCACACTTGGATAGAGGTTTCAATGTTGTGCAATCACACTAGATGCCTGAAACATCAACTTAGAAACTTGATTTACATCCAGGGGTGCTGCTGATTTGCAACAATAGTTTTGGCATGCTCGGTGGGACCTTAGAGGTCTCATTTTCATTGAAGCAAAATTGATGTGCATCTACTGCAATTTTCTTTCTTAAAAGAGCTATAAATTGCACATTTGGTGACTCCAAGGGGAAGAATCAGCTGGTTTTAGCAGTGCAGAACTGAAAACTCATGAGAAAAATCAACACAAGGTCAAGAGCTGGAGAGGAAGAGGTGTTGTATGAATATCTATAGTTATCTCCAAGAATAAGGCAAAGTGGGAGGAGAATCCAAAGGTCTCCATCTCCACCAAACAAAACTCTCTCAACTCCTCCACCTGGTAGGCCTTTCATTCAATCAACAAGGGTTCTAAGACCAATTAGAATGGCACAAAACAACCCCTATGTCAATTTCACTGGCAGCAGCCCACTTGCTCTCAATTCACAAAATCCAATACCAGTTGCAGCATTGAAGAACATTCCATACTTCACTGGAGAAAATCAGACCTCACCTGGTGATCATGTTAAGGATATTTCTAACATTTGTGCAATCCAAGAGATCAATGAGATGTAAGTTTCTATCAAAATGTTGGCATCTTCATTCAAAGGGAAAGATTTGCAATGGTTCAGGATTCTTGCCTCCGGTTCTATTCAAAATTGGAATCAGCTATGTATAGCCCTCCATGAGCAGTTTGGAGAAAAGGGAGACAACTTGTCCCTTTTCGAGCAGCTGACTGATTTTAATTTCAGATTTCAAAGGACTTGGGAGAGAATTCCAGTGGCAGTCAAGCCAACAGCAGAAGGTGCTTTTCTTTACTATCTCAAAGCTCTAAATTCTGATATTTCTATGTTGATTCAGTCCATGGGGGGCATAACTATCCCTATGGCTTATAGCATTGCCATTAGGGCTGAAAATTGTTTGATCCAAGCTGGCAAACTAGCCCCTAGACCTCCCATGCCATTTTTTCCAAGTTTAGAGATCGCAAACACTAATCAAGCACCTAATTTGGCTCCTTCTCCCACTCCTAGAAATCATAGCTCAAATGAATCTTCTACTTCATCTCCAAGTGCCCCAAATGAGCTTCAAGAAGTCATGAAGCAATTACAAAATTTAGGTAATGAGCTGGTTACTCTCAAGAGGCAACAAGCCCAAATTTTTAGACCTTCCTTCCAGCCTCAAGCTCAGCCTAACAGGTAGCCATATCAACCTCATAGACCACCCAATCTAGCTGTAAATCTAAATCAAGCAAGGTCTCCTGCCAACATAACATTTCAGCCCTATAATCCAAATGCTATATCTGCCTCTAAGGCATTGGTGCCAACACAAAACAATGTTGCTCAGGAGTATGATTGGTGTTTTCCATGCAATGAACCTCACAACCAATCTATGTGCCTCACCTATGACGAGATTTTGCAAAAGCGAGCCTATTCCCACCCATCCATTCCTATCCATTTCATACCCCGTGTGCATTGGGAAATGCCTAAATTCAATCATTTCAATAGCAAAGAAGACCCACAACAACATTTGCGGTCATTCAAACATGGGTGTTATCTGATCGCTCATGATGATGCCTTGCTTTTGAGAACCTTTCCCATGTCCCTCTGGACCTGCATTAGATTGGTATAGTGGGTTACCTAACACTCTATATTCTCATTCAATCAGGTAGCCCAAGCCTTCTTGATCATTTCTCTCTATCAATATCATCAAGAAGGTTACCATGACCGATCTATATACTCCACACATCAGTATGAGGATGAATCTATCACAGATTTTTTTTCTCACTGGCGTAGCCTGATCAATCAACTTACCTTCCAACTTCCCACAAACAAAAAAACTTCGAGCTCTTCACATGGGCTTGTGCTAGACATATCTCACCACCTTGCAGGTCCAAACCTTCCAAACATTCGATGAGGCATTCACTATGGCACACAATTTAGAGATTCGGGCCGTTGAAGAGAAGAAAATCCAATTACGCAATAAGAATTCAACATTCAATTTGAATGATACCTCTTCCTCTTCCAAACCACAAACAAAAACCAATTATTCAAAAGCTAAGGGCACCAATAACAGTGGTACTCAAGGCTGGCCAGCCCATCCATCAAATCAGGCTCATCTACACCCTCATCTAATCTCTCACCTGTCCAGACTTTTCAATTCAGACAGAGCAGCAAAAAAATACCCCAATTGGGGAACCTTACTCTTCTGTCTTAGAAAAAGAAAAGCTTATCAAAGCTGGAGCCATCACCCTTCCACCCATAAAACCACACACTGGTTTTGACCCTGCTCGCCCCATGCCCGCATGGTATAAAGAACATGATTTCTGTAACTATCATCGAGAGTAAAGGGTCATAGTGATGGAAACTGCATCACTTTCAAAAATATTGTCCAAGAAATGCTCGAGAGAAAGAGTTAACATGGATAATCCCAATGCCCACCCCCAACCAAAAAAACAAATCTTCAAAAAACCATTTCCCAACCATGCCCCTTCATCTGAATCAAAACCGGTGAGACATCAACTCATGATACCCATACCCGCGAGGTTCACGCTTTAATGAATGGTACCTCACCTCCCAATTACCCCATATTCCTTCCATAGAGAGAATCCTAGCCCAAAATCCTCCTTCCACATTGGAACCAACCTCCCCCTGTTCCTTCACCACAGAGGAACACCTTTCATCTCCTTCATCACCTACCTAGGAGGGGTCTTCCACTAACATTGAGACCATCTCACCCCTGGCTTCACCACTTAGAGAACCTTTACCTACCTTCCTTTACCTCCTCCACCCATAGAGGAGCCCCCTCCTCACCCCACCCCAGAGGAGCACCCATTACCTCCTCCACCCACAGAGGAGCACCCATCATCCTCCACCCACAGACCCATCTTATAGAGGAGCTCCATCATCATCCTCCTCCCCATCATAGACCCAGTTGAGATACCTTTGCCTCTTGGAGCATTCTCCATCAGCTACCCAAAATCCTAACCTACTTTCGGCTCTCTTACCCACGGAAGCTGAAGCTAGCCAATTCCCCATCTCTAAGACACATTTTATGGGAATTTCCATTAGGTCCTCACCAACTCCACCCACAGACATGTGTCCATTCTCACATTTGGCCGATCACTTAGATTATGTGGATAGGGCTTTACTATGGGGGTGCCTCTTACTCCCTGTCTCAACACAGATGCATGCAGAGATCCTTCGCTGATACCTCCACTATCTACCCAAAAACATTTTCGACCAATTTCAAAAACAAAAATAAACCACCACTATCACAACACCCCTTCACATACCCATTATAGTCAAACAACACACCCTTACCCATACCCAACCCAACCTACATCTAAAAACCCAAACCCACACCTACAACATTTTCCTCACTAAACCTATTACCACTTTAGGGGTCACCCCACCACCACCACTTACTCATCCACCTATTAAACTAGATTTAGCTACATCCTCCAAAAGTCAACCCACACCTACTCTACACCCAAACAAAAGAAAAAAAACCATCGACCTCATACCCCACCCCACCACACAATCACACCCTGCACTTGTCCCCATCTTATCTTTTAAGACCTCAGCTTCCCCAACATGGTCAAGCAAACCTCCACCCATCCATAAACCAAAACACAACAACCATTCCTTCCTTCCTCACAAACCTCTAACCTACCCAGGCACACAAACACACTTACACCCACACCCTGCACCTCATCTTTTTACCACCAATACCTCCAATACCCTCAGCTATTGCTTCACTACCCACTACACTTCAGTCATTTTTCCCTCACACCCCAAGCACGACCCACGTCATCTACCTTCACAGCACCCCCCCCATTATCCCCATGGGTAACTCACCCTCTCCCTCCATCTCCTTTTCCTTCTAGACCTCATACACACCACATACACCCCATTACCCAAGAAGGTGCAACCAAAAAAAAAAAAACCCCACTACCCCACAAAAGGTAGTCAAAAAAAACAACCACACACCCCTACCCATACCATCCACTATACCCCCCACCCAAACAAACAACCGACACCTAAAACCACACCAACCCCAAACCCATAGCGACCCATAGCCTCACCCTTCTCTCCAAAAAAATTCCTCACAAATCAACCACACACCTACACCCAAACCCACCCACTTTCCCATTGTGATCCACTAGCAGGGTCCTATGCCAAAAATTTTAACCAACCTCCTTGAGACTTCTGTTATCACATTACCACCACCACTCAGACCTTACGACCCCCCTCAAACCCAAGCCAAAAGGGTTTGATGATACTAAAATTTGCATATACATCATGTGTGCAGGGCATGATGTGGAGAACTGCAAGGCCTTGAAAAACATCCTTATCCAATTGTGTCCACCAAAAACCAACTTTGATGATGATGACGACCTTCTCGATGAGGATCCTGCTTCACCAACACCCATTCCCACACTGCCCACTCAACCACAAACCTCCACCCTCACACACTCTAGAACACCCCCCAAGATTTGAAATTTGAAATTAACATGGTTCACATCAGAGAACTTGCCACCCACCACCCACCCAAATGTCATTGCACCCAGCTCACCTCACAGGGTTTTTCTCCTCCAGTAGGTTTTTTCCCTTCATGTCATTATACCACTCACCCTACACCTTCTCCATTTTCCAACTCCCCCCTCAAATCAACATGATACACATCACTACATGTGCTGAAAGGGAAAAGGGAAAAAAAAAGGCAACTGACCCACCAACCAAATCCTATACCCAACATACCATCTGCACCCATACCTAAAAAATAACTATCCACCCCCATACCCCATTTCTAATGGCATCACACATCACACATGCTCAAAAAATTACACACAATCTCCCCTCAAAATGTCCTTATATGACCTCATCATCAAACCTCAGAATCCCATCGTCAAGCTCTCATGGAGGTTCTTCAATCTATTGAGGTTTTACCCAATGACCCTACACCCGTAGCCTCCATTATCACACCCCACCCCATCATGTAGCCTCTCTCACCAAATTACCACCTTCATCTTCACCCCACCCTGTTCACCAAGTGGCCTCCCTTAGCTTCTCAGAGGAGAGAGATCACACCACACCAAAAATGATGACCCAGACCCAGCCCTCTTCATCTCTATCCACATTGATGACATACGGTACGCCATGTGATGATTGATGGAGGCACTAGCATTAACATCATTTCATCATCATGCATTCACTCAAATGCGCATACCTGAAAATTATGCACATAAACATCTGGTCATGTTGCATTCATTCAATGATGCTATCACCTCCACACTAGGCACTGTCATCCTCACATTTCATGTGGGGCCCCCACACTATTCCAGAATTGTTTTATGTTTTGGAGGGAGAATTCCAATATAACTTGTTGCTTGGTAGACCCTGTATCAGTGTCATGGGTTGTGTTCCTTCCACTTTGCATCGTTGTGTAAAATTTGAACATGAAGGACACACTTATACCATTCCGGCTGACCCATCACCTTTAAAACATGCAACATGCTTTACCAACCCAATGATGTGCTCATACCTATCAAGCCATCTACCTCCACACCACCACTACCACTTCACCTACACCTCCACCTACCAGTACAGCCACACTTTACTACACATACCTCCTCCTCCTCCTACCACTGCCATAACCTCCACGGCTGACCCATTAGCTTCCCCAATCCATTAACTCCACCTCCACATCGACCTCCGACACATCATCCATTCCAGCTACCTACCTACATACCAACCACTGATCCCTTGGAAGGTGTTTTTTTTCAATGCCTCACTCTGGGGGAGTACCACCTATATAGTGTCAACACATTCCTTACTCCACAAGAGTATGGAAGCCTTCACCAACACCCTCGCTATATGATCACCATATAGGAGAACACTCCTTTATGGTCCTCCTCATCTTCATACTAGTCTCACCTATGGGGGGACTTGATACTACCACTTACACACCCGAACCACCATCACAAACCTACCCATTTTCCACTGACTTCCAATCACTACAAAACACTATTTTTCCCACACCTTCTTGCAACGATGTGTATGGAATGGTTTTGGTTTTGGATTTATGAGCAAGGCCACCATACCATTATTCCATGTACCACCCACAAACATAATGACCGTAGTGGTATCGGCTTCCCTGAACCACCTACCAAACAGGCCCGCATTGAACTCATTGAAGGACCCTAGCCCTTCTCCACCTTCTTCATCACCTTCCTTCACCCTTCACCCTTCATCACACCACCCACACACCGACGGAGTCGATGGATCCTGAATCTATCCCTCCCTAACTTTTTTTTTTTTTTTTAAACACCATTTCCTTGGGGCCTTTGACTTATCAACGTGAAGGGAGAGGCCCCTTCCACTCTTCCCTTCCTGTATCCTGAAATGATCGATGATGACACCTTCAATTAATGTCATTCAATGTCAGGATGATGAATCCATACTCACCTACCTTGGTGCAGAAGACTCATATATTCATCAGTCGTTACCCTCTGAGAGAAAACCATGTTGAATGAATCGACTATCGAGATCAAACATTCATACTCAGGATGACCCACACATCCTAAAGATCAGACAATCTTTAGATGCTGCTGAACAGGAAGCCATCACTTCTTTTCTTCAGATCATAACCACTTTTTCACTTGGTCTTACGCAGACATGCCCCCAGTATTGACCCCACCATAGTGGTCCACAATATCGTAACCATTCCCGATGCCAAACCTATCAAACAAAAAAGCTGAGGAAAAAATGCACCCTCGCATTGCTCTTCTCTCAAAGAAGAACTTCAACCTTCTTTCTGTTTCCTTCATCTTACCCATTGATTATCGTCATTGGATTTCTAAAATTTTCCCTGTCACTAAAGCGACATGTGGACTCCACATTTGCATGGACTTCTGTGACCTCAACCTAGCCTGCCCAAAAGATGACTTTACCTTACCCGGTATTGATCAACTGGTGACCTTACCTCTGCTACATGAGATGCTATCACTCATGGATGGCTTCTCTCAGTATAACCAAATTTTTTTCTTGCCCCAGAAGATCAACACAAAACCACATTCATCACCCCTTGGGGGACCTTTTGCTATCGAGTCATGCCTTTTGGCCTTAAAAAAAAACTGGTGCCACATATCAGCGGGCTATGACTTACATCTTCCATGATGATATCATGCATCACATATTGGAAGATTACGTGGATGATCTCTTGGCCAAATCTAAACATCACTCCTGAGCACCTTGCCATCCTCAAAAACCATCTTTGACCACCTCATTAAATATTGTCCACCTTCAGCCTAAGAAGTGTGTCTTCACGGTTCTCTCAGGAAAGCTCCTGGGATTTATTTATTTTCCCTCCATGGGTATAGAAGTTGACCCTGCTAAAGTCAAGGCCATTCTGAAATGCCTCCACCCACTAACCTTACAACAAAACTCCATAGCCTGCAAGGTAAGTTTAGTCCATTCACCATTTTCATTTCACAATTATCTGATCGGTGTGTCAACCATTTCATCATCTCTCTTAGAAGGATGTCTCTTTAAATGGGGATGATGACTGTCACAAAGCTTTTGAGGCCCTAAAACAATACCTTCTCCAACCACCCATACTCATTCCACCTAAAGATGATCAACCTTTTTACCTATACATATCAGCTACCGATCATCATCCTTGGGAGCCATGCTCACTCATCGCTCATCGATGAACAACACAGGGAGCAGGTGGTTTATTTACATAAGCCATACTCTTTTGGACTATGAAACCCGATACAACCATCCATCCAAAAAAATTTTTTTAGCCTTAGTTTTTTTGCCACCAAACTCTGCCATTACCTACTCAACCAAAAACCTATATGTTGTGACCAACACCCCCCTTACACTTCATGTATGCCAAACCTTATCAAAATCAGTGTGCCGCATGCATGATGGCTTATGCTTTTAGCTGATCTTGACCTCAATTCATTCATCAAAAATTCCATCAAGGGCCAAGCTCTATCACCGACCAATGGCTGACGCACACCTATTTCCAGGGGATCAACCCTCTAATTTTGACTTTCCAGATGAGTCAATTGCTACCCTTTCCTGGACGAAACCCCCTTACCAAATGACACTCTTTTTTTATGGTTCCAAGTGTTAGCGTGGGGGTGGGGTTGGTATTATCCTCATTCCTCTTGATGGAGAACCCATGCCTTTGTCTTTCAAACTTGATTTTTAATGCACCAACAATATTGTCGAATACGAAGCACTCTTACTAGGTCTCCAAGCCACCTATGCCCTAGATGTCAAATCAATCAACATCTTTGGTGATTCTCAATTGGTCATAAACCAAGTCAATGGTATGTATGTACCAATGTCGTAAAAGATACTTCAAAAGTATAAAAACATCATGTAGACATACTTTTTTGACCACCTTTGATTACACCCCTTCAAACCATCCCACGTTCAACCAACAAAAATTTGTAGATACCATGGCCTGCTTAGCTTCCCAAAATACCTTCCCCCCATTCCAAAATATTTTGTCACCATACAATGCCTCCATTCACCTTCTTATTTACCTCACTTTTTACTCAATCAGAACTGACCCCCCTGACCCGAGTGACCTTTGGTATAAACAATACTCTGACTACTACTTTCTCTCTCCATCTTACCTCCTGATCTCACCCCCGTAACGGACAACGCACCTTCCTTAAAAAGGTCTCTCATTACGTCATCATCTGGGGGGGACTCCTCTATAAAGCATGGCTTGATGGTATTCTCTTACGATGCCTCACAAGTTCTGAAATTCCTTATACCATTAAGGAGGTTCATGATGGCATATGTGGAGGTCACTTTAGTGGCCTTGTTGTTGCTAAGCGTATTCTTCACCTAGGCTATTACTACTGCCGACCCTTAACCATGATTGTTGTGACTACGTGTCAAACATTGTGTAAAATTCCAACAACATTCCAACCTTCATCATACATACACCCAGTCATGCCTTACAGGTCACTCGTGACCTTTGGCCCTTCTCTCAATGGGGTTTGGATCTTGTCAGAGAAATCAATCCCATTCTTCCCAAACCATCAATGGATCATAACACTACCGAATACTACACAAAATGGGTGGAAAGCCATACCACTCATCTCCACAAAAGCTGAGAAAATATGTGAGTTCATTAACCATCACATCATTTGTCACTTTGGTGTTCCTCATCGCCTCATCACTGACAATGGAAAAAAAATTCAAAAAAAAAAACATTGCAAAAACTTTGCGACGCCTTCGACATTCAGCTTAGTTTCTCATCACCTTATTACCCACAAACCAACCAATGCCAAGCCAAATCCACTAACAAAAAACCCTCAACAAAAATTCTCATGAAAGTGGTTGACGATACTGGGAAGGATTGGCATACGCACATTCCTTTTTCCCTATGGGCATACCACACTAGTATTCACACTTCCACTGCGGCCACACCCTTTTCTCTGGTCTATGGTATAGAGGTTGTTCTACCTCTCAAAGTCCAGATCCCCTCACTCTCTCTCTCCATGACATGCTCACTGATGATGATGATGATCATTTCAGGACCTTAGCACAACTAGAGTTATTAGACGAACATGTCATCTTAACGCTCTGGATCACCTTCAAGTTTACCAAAAACGTATCAAACGTGCTATGATGAAAATGTTCATGAAACGAACCTTCCAAGTCGTGACCTTGTCTTGAAAGAAAATCAACACGTAACCAAAGCAGAAAAAAAAAAAAAGGGGAAAATTTTCTCCTAATTGGCTTGGACCATACATCGTAACTCATACCTATGGATCAGGTGCCTATCGTTTATCTTCACTTGATGGTAAACCCAACCTGAGCCCCTTAACACATTGCATCTTCGACCATTCTATTATTGACTCATTCATCCTACCTCACCTTTTGTCTCTTTTTCCATGCTCATCCCTTGAGCGCTATCCACTCCATACACCTCCCTAATGATTAAACAAGAATCATGTGAGTACCCATCACTTGTTATCTTCTCTTGAATATGTGTACCACGGCACTGCACATAACATGATTCTCATGGATACTTTTTTTTCTACCTTTAGATGAGATCCCATGGTCATTCCACCTTGCCTTTTGAACAAGAGTCCTATCCTCCACCTTGGTCTTGTCCATGACTTCAAAGACCTCACATGGGACCAAACTCCTTGAGTCAAACTTCTAATAAAAAATGACTCCCTCAAAAGGACATCTTCCTCTCTCTCGACAAAATTGCTGCTATAAATAGACTGCTCCCTCGAAGGACAAGCTATGTGAAGCTTTTTAAAAAAAAAAAAGAGAAAAACCGAAAGCTTCCCGCATCGATCAGCTTCACGAAGACCTCAAGGAGTACCATATTATTTATCCCATATAGACTTCCCGCATCGTCTATCAAATCTATCAAAAAAAAAAAAAAACTTTTTTTCATGGACTTGCCCATTGTGACCTAGGACCTCTTGCCCAAAAGGCCTTGTCACTCAAAACATATAAAAATTAAAATTAACTACCTTTCACCCTTCCTTACCATTTCCACTCTCATTTCATCTCATTTCCTCAATTTCCTCAAGGGACATCTTGGAATTTAGACATTTGGATCATGTGACTACTTTTCATCATAGAACAGTCAATCATGTGCAATGTCCTTTAGGGTCTTATGTTCATCACCCCTCCAAGGTATGATCTACTCGGTATGATCCTACCCAATCAGGTGGCTTTATTGCCCCCCTCTTTATCTTTTAACCATCTTTTTTTTACATTTTGATTACCTTATATAGGACTTGGTCCTCGACACTTACCTTTGGGGTAATCCTCCCCTTTTTCCATAATCACCTTCACCTACATCCTTTTACCTTACCTATATCTACCCACACCTATTAAACCTAAACCCACAACATGCCCCAAAACCTACCAACTCATTTTCATATTCATCATATTCTTCCCTAGCTCATGGGAGAAACTACATCGGCCTGAGGTCCCTTTTTCGCCTTAAAATACTATGTAGGCAGCACTCCAGGGCATGGGGCCCTTGGAGGTTAGCTCAGCCATTCTCTACCCTAAAAATTCATCAACCATGCCTAACTCACCATTTACATCACATTTCACTTAGTTCCCCTTTTTACCAAAATTTAAGCCACGTTCAAAAAATTATTCACATCAAATCACATACCTAATTAACATTGCTAATCATCACTATCATACTTATACACACATTTATACAAATCCTTGAACCATCACTATGCATAACATTATAACATAATACACTTTCACAAACCATGACAACCAATGCCTAAACACCACCTGACTCAATCATGCCTATGCAAAACCTAACTCAATCATGCCTAAAATCTCCAAATCCAACACCTCTTTGTACCCCACTCACACAAATCTCGGTGGGAATACATCAACCTAGGGAATCCCTATTAGCCACACACAAGCTATATGCTCATAATCCTAGTAGTGTAGTAAGAAGGTACAACATAGGCTGAACCTGGTTAGCCACCCATATGCCCATAACTCTCTATACAGCTGTACCAAGAATGCTGGCACCCAGGAAAAGTGGGTCTCCTCTATGATCATGTCATGAAGTACCCCCATTAATGATCGGGGAAAACGTCCACCCTTTGCATTGGGCAGTGTAAAGCAACACACTACCTCCATCAAAAGAACCACTAGCCTTGTCTCCTCTAGAAGGGCTAGGTACATCTCTCCACATCAAATGCTGGCACTATGAAATGTTATCTTGGAAATCCCCTCACCAAACACCATCAGAAGAAGCTCCTCTGAGGCCTCAAAGGAGATCAAGTAGACCTGTGTACCTAATACAGGTAGCCGTAGAATCCTGAACACGTCCTCTAAGGTGATAGTGATGTCACTTGTCGGTAGGTAGAATGTGTTAGTCATAGAAACCCATCTATCAATGAGTATGACCATTAAGATATTCTGCCAAACTACATGTCAGTATTGTCAGACCCCACTCAAGCCAACCGCCTCCACATGCTGCAGCTCCTTCGGGGTCACTACAATGTGCACTATCACGAGTAGGGGTGGAACCCTATCTCACATGCGTATCTAATCTCTCCCTTGCATCCAACATAAAAAATACATTAATATACATTTATCATACCCATACTCACCCATTATTGTTTTCCCGCACCCTATTTTCACCCTACCCATCTCAACCACCTAGCACACATCACTTTTGGACCCTTGTGTCCTAAAACCTGACTGGTGTTGATTCCCTTTAACCGATCCCAGTCACCCCTTTACTGGCATCGGTCACCTGTTTGGTGACCGCTGGTGACCGATACTGGTTCAACCTTACCGATGTCGGGTGACCTTGACCAACGCTGGTCAATATTGTGGTAAAACCCTGCGATCCCTAAAACCCCCTTTCCTCAAAAACCTCCCCCCTTGCCCCTTTTACCCACCTAAAATTACCCAAACTACCCTTGCACCTCAACTCATCCCCCCTCTCCCATTTATTACCCTCCCCATTCCTATTTTACTCACTTTTCCCCCCATTCCCAATTTTATTCTTTTCCCCACCCACGAAAATAACAAAAACCAAAAACCAAAACTACAACAACAATATGTGAATCATCTAATCTATCTAACCAACTACAACTAGTGTTGGACACTTACCTCATCATGTTGTTGTCATCTCAGTGGCACATCTAGCAACTGTACCGGTGGCCAGTATGATCCCTCTCTGGCCTCTATCATCACCAAATAACTACTCGTAACCAAATCAAATCACTCACACTGATCCTGTGGACCCACTTCTCACCCACCAATCACCCACCGTTCACATCGTTAACTCAATGTTCCATTCCATCCTGACACTTTTCTCTCTTTTCTTTGTCTTTTGTCATTTTCTCAATTAGCTAAATGAAAAATGAATAAAAAAAAACATATTTTTTATTTTTATAAAAAACTCGACCTAACCAACATTGGTTACCCTTAACCAGCATCGGTCACCCTATCTAGCACCAAACCCAACATTTTACCCTATTACCCCACCTATCCCACTTTTTTTTTAACACCTCCCCTTTACCCTTTACCATGACCATTACCTCACCTTCCGGACCTCAACCTTTTACCTACCTACCTTTTTCCTCCTTTTGGGACTACTTATTTTACCCATCCCTTAGCCTTACATGTGTCGTGACCTAGATTTTTGTCCCTGGACCATCACTAGTGACCTTTGACCTCATGTGTTTGCTATACCTTGTAGTACTGTTACTTGTGTTGATTGACCTAATAACCTTACTTAGCCTATTTTCGTGACTGTTTATCCTGACCCTACCTTTGGTGTACCGGAATATACCTAAACGTTCCTGTACCTAACCGACATTATGTTTCCTGACCATATCCTATACCTTGGATATCGGAATCAATTCTACCTTGTTTGGATAAACCTATTAACCTTAGATGATGTAGATTTTTCCTGCTCTTCAACCTGGTAGTGTGCTACAGTTTATATGTGTGTGTGTGTGTGTTTGACTGTTGTTACCTTTGACCCTAGCCCATTACCTAGATTGCCCACGTAGACCATTAACCCTCTTTTCCCCCATTTCCCACCTTCCCCTTTCTCACATTTACCTTTTATCAAAACCACTCACTGATTCTACCTTCGGCCTCATCAGTTCTTGGTTTGAGGGGGATCACCTTCACCCAAACCTGGGGCAACCACATCTTATTTTTTGTTAGCATTGCTTACCAATACAAGCTATGCAACAAAAAGGGGCAAAATGTAGACACTAAAATTAGGTGACACTCCCCTTTGGTCCCTCGAAAAATAAACACCCTTCATCACATTAACCTAGCCATGGCCCCATTCACCTCAGTAATATTAATTTAATTAATTAAATTAAATTAATTCATTATCCTCACCATATTTATTATTTAAATATATTAATTTAGATAATATCCACCTAGACACCTCATCTAGTTGTTTCTCCCTAAGACCTATTCTTAGTAAGTTACCATAACTAACTAAGACTTACCTAAACCCTAAAGATCAATGCCTACATTCTCTCTAACCACATTCCCGCATGCTTACAAGAAGCTCCCAATATAATCCATGGGTTAACGACAAGAGATCCGAGAAAATCAAGAGGATCTCCCTAGTTTAGTAAACCTAGGAAATCACACCTTGACTGACACCAGTTACCCATAACCGTCACCAGTTAATCTAGAACCGCCATTGGTCACCTTTAAATCCATAAAACAACCTTATTTTCAAGGTTGGCAAAGGTTGGCAAAAAGTTGGAAAAAATTAGCACATCCCTGAGAGATATCACATCTTCTGAGATCAAATTTTAGTGAGAACACACATGCATGGAAGGAGATCAAGCATTTTCTCCTGCACAACCATCCAACACTCACCCCTAGCAAGGATTTGATCCAATCAAGCAAAAAGGAATGCACATGTAGCCCATGCAGAAGCTCTCCTATGATTGGTGATCATCTGTAGCCTTCAACCTCTTACCAACACCTTCATCCCTCACTCACAGGCATTTAGGACTAGAATCCAAGTAATTGGAATGTTGTATTCTTCTGGTTCATTTCATTTCATCATTATATTCTTAGCCTTTTTTCTCTCATCCACCCATAGACCACCATTAATACTCTTCCTCCATATGCCCATTAAAACCCCGTCAAATCCAACCCAAACCACCTAATACCTCATTCTGACCAACCAAAGTCCTTTTTTCAATCAAAAAGGAGACCCAAAACTCATTTTGTGGCATTCCCAGTTTTCCACAGTAACTGGCACCGATTACACCCAATTGTCATCGGTCACCCTTAACTTGAATTGGTTTCTATATTTTCCCATACAACCTAGAGCAGTGACCTATCCACCTAATTCTACATCACCCCCATTCACCTGTGATCTACCTGAGACCTTTGTCAGACTTGCAGAGATCTAGAACTAGTTATTTGACCTTCGTATCCTATTATAACCTAGCCTATTAGATCATATCTTTCTTATTGTGTTTTAAGTGAGATACCTAAATCATTTTAAATTACAATAGGATTTACTTTATTACCCGTATTAAATTGTTTTAAATAGTGGAATGACATCCATCTAGAAAGTATCACGCTTTCTAGTTCTATCACACGCTAGGCAATTTACTGCACATATCATTTAACTCTTTCTGGTGGTCTTGCTTTTCATTACAAGTAGTTTCTCCTAGCCAAAAGGAAGCTCTCACAATCATCTGTGGATTTAGAAGGCATACGTGCGCAACAACCCAATAACCAACATTTCATCCTCCTACACCCATTACCCTATCTAATTCATCAATTCTTCAAAGAAACGTTTAAGAAGCAGGTGAAACACATACATTAGATTATCAAGTTGTTAACTAATTTAATCATTGTCTTAAAAGATTAATTACAATATTGCTTAAATATTCAACTAGAATCATTTAAGCTATAGGGGTTCAAGTTAAAATTACATGTGAGGTAAGTATGCAGGTAAAATATACTTCCTAACCTTTTAGTTACATGTTTAAGTTTGTCTTTGAATGAAACAATTATATCATATAATGACATGATTGATCTTGAAGTTAAGAAAGTGTATTAAATATTTCCTTACATATTTCAGCTCTATCTTAAATAAGTTCATTATAATCCCTTTTATTTTAGACTTCATAAAGATGAAGTCTGAATTCCATTTAATTCCTTTCTAACCATTCCAAATTTTGATTAAGGAAATCTAAGGAAGTATACATTCAATCATTTACTTACAACATTTATAACACTTTAACAAGGTCTTAAGTTATGTTCCTATGATTGATTTCATGGAAAGGATCCTTTTTACCTATATTATGGACTAATTTCCATTTATGAAATAGATTACATATGTTTAAATACATCAAGAATCCATACACATACATCTATATAATTCAATCATAGTCCTTTTATATTATTTAAGGATCTACTTATGAATGTCAACTTATAAGTTGCATCTCTTTAGGAGAAAATCAACCAACTACCATTTTAGATCCCCAAACCATTCACATAAAATTTAAGTATATAAACTCCCCTCCATCACTAGGATAATTCTTCATAATACATTAGAATTCATGTCAAGAAACTATTCCAATAAAGTAGTATTTAACAATCATCACATCATTTATTCATCAGGAAGGAGTGATACATTCACTGAATCCAAAAGTATCTTAGAGATTACCAAGTATCGTAACAACAATTTAAAATATATATTTTTATTACAAATTTATTTTCTGAAAAATTACATCTCAAGTAATGACGTCATATAATTATCATAATAAGATACAATTTCTTTAGTAAAATAGATGTATATTTCTATCTGTATATGTCCTTTCATCTTTTACAAAATCCATCTACACAATTTTTATCATGGGTCAGTTCATTAGAACTAAGCATGATAAGCACTAAATAATAAAAATCTTGTGCTTTTATCTAACTATTTCATAAAAATAACTCTACTATTTATGAAACAGTTCTGAAAACATGACAATGGAAACTAAAATACTTTTCTCTAAAATATGACAACCAAGAGGGAGAGATGATTTTAATGTTTATAATGTGTAAAACTGGGTTAATTAATCAACATATCAACCCTAACTTATCATCATAAAATTAATTTCAACATACAGGAAATAGAATAGTTGGATTAAAGAAAGGAAATCATATTTCCTCCTAACTTTACCTTATCATTTAATTTCTAGATTAAGTTACTTCATTTAACCAATTCTAACTTTTCACTTAGTAATTATAGATATAAAAATCTACCTTCTAGAATACGTATATTATTTTGCTATTTCAAGTGAGCATCCAAAGCAATACATGAAGGAATAAAATGTCAAAACTAAATTAAATTCCTATCTAAAATAAAAACTATAGCAATCTCAACAAGATTCTAAATTATATTGACTAATATTATTTTTCAATACTCCAAATAAGGAAGGCATAATCAATAGATTCAAACAAGCTAACTCATAAAATAAATACTCTAAAATATCTGAGTGAGTTCATTTCAAGTTCAACTCAAAGGAAAAATCATAACTTACACTTTGTAGTCCTAACAACTACACTTTTATAACATTTATAAGCCAAAATAAGGATGAGCTACCAATTGGAGTCACTCAAGATTCAACCAACTACTATCAAATTCGAAAATGGAAGAATAGTTAAAGTTTAGAACTAAACTAAAACAATATTATTCCTTTATCCTATGTTAGAGTTCATCCAAAAAAAATGATTATAAAGGTAATGAATGAATAAAATTCCATAATTAAAGAAAGAAACTTCAACCATGACCTCAAAAGACTCTTCAACACAACAGTCTCAAGATATCAAAGTATCTTAAGGATTCTAGCTAGTATATCAATTACAGAGAGAGGAAAACAATTATAGATCAAGCTGATCTGGTTTTGTAAATCCCAATGTGGAACACTTTGAGAAGAGCACTAACCAAAGTAACCAATATTCCATCCATACAAAGTTAATTACATGATAAGGAGGAAACCACATCCATATCTCCTATCACAGGCTAAGCATCCCCTGTAAACAAAGACAGACAAAATAATACAGAACTAACTTCATGTGCTTAATCAATCGAGGGAAACCCATTTAAGAAAAGAAAGATGTTAATTAAGGTATCAACATAACCCAAAATTGGGTAAAAAACAATGAACCAGTCAGAAAGGAATAGAAACAAGACATTCAACACTCATACCAAAAATTTATTTCTCCTATGAAAGATATTATCCCAATAAACAAATTAAAAAAAATAACAACTAACTTGATTCAATTCCAAGATCTAAATGAAAAAAAAAAGGGAGAACAACTAGAATGATTTCAAAACCCATCTCCACAAAACTTACAAACATCCAGCAGGTAGGTAAATAGGTCATTTGAGAAACCTCCCTTAACAAGGGATTAAACATCCATAAAAAATTTAGGAATACTTACCCAAATCAATAGATCCATTCAAAAATAAAAATCCTAGAGTGGGTTTATGATCAAACATCATAAAACCTTAGCTCATGATGAATTTTTTCAAGCTCAAGGAAGGTTTCCTTATACCCAAAAATAATGGTAACAATAGATAGATTTAAAAATAAACACAGATATTACAAACGGTTCATATTAGAGGAAAAATTGAAAATATTCATAACCCAGATTATAACAAACTATATTCAACTTAGAAATATAGTCATGGATCAAGTTGAGAAAAACAATGGTCTCTACTTCTATTATCAAGAATACAACCCAAACCAAAGAGCTAACATTCACCTTAACAATGACATAATGTCAAAATGGAGGCTCCTTCAAGAAAGATTCCTAAAGACAACAGTAAAGCAGCATGCAAGTTATGATCTAAAGATTTCCATGAGCCATGCAATTGTGAAAATTATTAAAAACCTCCACATAAGTTTTTAATCAGTCAGAGAACCACATAAACTTGTTTTAATAGTAAGAAGATCTGAATTTACAAACAATATAACATTACAGTCACATTCAACACTTCTAGATTTCATTCTCAACAATAAATAATTAGTTTTATCCCAAGAGAAAAATGAACACCTTCAAACAAAGAATAAAAATCATAAAAATAGAGGATTTTAAACAGAGCAGAGTTGTTTTCATGAAGCATTTAAGTGAAATAAAAATACTTAATGGATAGTGTCTATCATACCTGATAGAGCTTTGGCCTTCACTTCCTCATTGAAAATCTCCAAGAAGAGATTTGACAGCTTATTCCTTTCCATGAAACACCAACAAAACTCCTCAGAAGTTCTCTACTTCTCCTTATAACTTCACAGTGCTATTTTATCATTATAATTTCCATGTAAGGCAAAACATTCATGTAAGGATTTGAACTGAGGGTTCAAAGAAAAAACAACATGCAGAGCTAAAGATCAAAAAATACCAAATGACCAAAATAAAACCAAAACCATTTTATTTTCCCCTCATTACTTCTTCCTAGGTGGTTTCTTCATCATTACCCAAAAAGATTAAATGTCAAACTTGACTATCATTCCTTCCCCTTCTCCTTCCATCGCTAACTTGCATTTGGATAGATTGAAATTTAAAATTCCATGCAATAATCACTTCGGCGGACATTCCAACTCAACCTCCCTATCACATTTCATGAATTTGCCAATTTTGGCCAAACAAATAAAATTTAATGTCCACAAATGCCTCGTAAATACCTTGAAGATGGTGTCACCAACTTACTTTCCTTTTTGCATGTCGTCCCATAGGACCCTTTTAGGTTATCCAAACATTAGGTTAGGTTCAACATTAAGTTTGGAACTAACATAGGTCAACATTAGGTTTGGAACTAACATAGGTTCTTAGGTAATTTTTAAGATTTAGTCTAGGTCCTTTAATTATTAACATCCCATCTTAATAAAAGAACACAGTAACCTAGGATAGATTAAAAATTTGGATAGTATTACAATCTAAGGAACATAGATTAATTAGGTTCCTTTAGAAAAATATAGGAACTATATCATATAACCTACCAAAAGAAGGATAAGAAAACCATCAAAGATTACTTACGAATTAGGGAACAATAGAAATCACTCGTGACTTCAAGATAGTCAAAGTTCAGAGATCCTAAAACCTTTATAGCTCAGTCAATATGACGAAAAATTCATGAATTAGAAGCATACCTTGGACCAATGAAATTCATCCAAGGTATTTTTTTTTTAATCCAACTATTATGAAAACTGAAACACAAATTTGAGTGCAATAAATACTCATAAATTAGTTTAACTAAATCAGTTTATTATTTCCCGAGCAGTGATTTATTTAGCATAAGAAGAGATGAATTACTTCATTTTCTATTAATCATAAACATAAAGGAATGGTATCTATTCTTGCAGATAACCTATTATCCACAACAAACATGATTTCATAGTTCATAAGAGTACATCATCTTAAGACAAGAATCACATATCAACATTTGTAACTTCCAATAAAGAAGTCATAATAGATATCAACCATGTTAGATGTGTTATAAAACACATGGTGGAATAGTGGGAGGACACTATGTAGGGAATGCAACCGTGTGTAAGATCATTCTAGTAGGCTTTTGATGGGAAATAGTTTACAAATATTTTATTGAGTATTACAAGTCTTGTGACCACTGTTTTTTCCTTGGAAACTAAGGAAAAGGGATGAAATGATCTTAAGACCAATTTCTAGTACAAAACCCTTCAAGAAGTGGGCAATTGAATTTTTAGGCCCTATTTCCCCAACCACACGAAGGATAGGTTCACAATATATCATTACATGCACATATTAGCTTACAAGGTGGATAGAAGTAACACCTAAAAGGGATTGCATAGTTGAAACAACAACTAGGTTCTTGTGGGAAAGTATAATCAATAGATATGGATGCTCGTTGAGCTTAAAAAGTTATAGGGGTACTCATTTATTAAATGAGACAGTTAGAATCTTATGGCAGTATTTATGGTAGACAACCACAAGATTACCCAACTAATGGGACTGCTGAGGTGTTTAAATTTTTTTGAAATCACATGTTAACCAATATTTGTGATGTAGGAAGAAAGGATTATGATGATAAAGTTTTTGATGTGTTATGGCCATATCATACTACTTATAAGAGACTGAACAAGGCCACACCTTTTCAATTGGTGTCTAGTGCAGAAGTTGTATTACATGTTGAATTCATGTTACCATCGCTACATATAGCACTCATAGGAGGGTTAGATGATGAACAAGCACTTGAGGAGAGGATTGATAAGTTGATGAAGTTATTAGAGGTGGACTATTTCTCGCTGGAGTCAAAAAATAGGAAAATCTAGGAAGAATTCATGGCATGATAAGCACATCAAGAAAAAGTAGTTTGAGGTTGGGAAAATGGTTCTATTGTATGATTCCAACTTTCTGCACCATCCTGGAAAATTCGAAGTCCATTAGATGGGCCCATATATTGTATCATATATACTTGATTCAGGTGCTTTCCAATTATAAGTGTTTGAAGGAACACAGTTTTCAAGCCATTTAAATTGGAGTAGGCTTAAGCCCTACTATAAATAAGTCTTCTTTATGTTTGTAAATAAGGAAGTATTGTCAGTTAGCCTAGGTTTTACTATGATGAAATTTCCTTTCTTTTTGTTTCCCTTTCTTGTTACTTTTTCTTGTGTGCATTTGTGCATTGGTAGCAACTTATTATTTTAAAAAGGTTTTCTATGTGCAGAGGACCATACATCCATTTTTGTGTGGGGTGGAGTGAGGTGACAAGTGCTATAAGCTATGGTTGTGGATGGCCTGTGTTGAAAAATCAAAAACATGTGGATTGGAAGATCATGCATGGAAAAAGTGAATATAAGGAAAGGTTGGTGTCAAAAATTTATGAGAAACCACGTATAAGAATAAAAATCACAGGAGAAATATGAGGTAGGCAACATAAATAACTTATTCCAAGACATGGAGGAATAATTGAATTTGGCATGGGAGAAAACAAGAAGAATTGTATGGGCACTAGAAGGTTATAGAAGTGTTTGCATAGGATTGAGCGCGGAGGAAAAGTGCCTAAGTTTGGTGTTGGAAAAATCTGCCTGTATTGCAAAAGTGCATTGGTAGATGGCATGACATTTATTGTGGAGAAGAGAAAAATTTATACATAGAATATTGGGGGTGCATTATTTTCTAACTTGCGTCTTAAATTATAAAAGAGCTCTCATGAACTAGGGCATCCTTATGAAGAAAGTTTGAGAAGAGTTGTGAATATTTGTGTGCATAGCTAGTTTGATCAGTGAACTAGAGTGAAAATAAGTACACTGACATAAGTGGAGAAGTTTGTGTGGGAAAATCCTGGGGTTTTCCAAGTTAGTGTTACATAGCTAGGGAATAGGGTTTGAAGAAATTTTCACAAAGGATTGGAGCTGCAAAGTTAAGTAGATCTAGGACTACGAGAGAGGAATAAGTTTTAAGGACCTAGTGAAGGAATGACACTAACGAAAGTAGCAAATGTTTCACCAAATAAAGGAAAGGGAAAGGGAAAATAATCCATTTCTACCAGTCTCAATGAAGAATGGTATGTAGAAATGTAGTACCTGGATGGCATATTACTTTATAAAGAATGGGTGTCTCACATCAGAAAGATGGTTGTTAGTGATTACAATCATCAAATGAGCCCCACAGAGAATGAAATGACACTAGAGCTAGTTTTCCCTATAGAGAAGAGGACACCAAATGGAATGCCCATCTATGACAACAACGAGTTTCCCTGTTTTGGCTATCCTCAGCAACTATACCAATGGTTGATATCACATGTGTATGAATACCACTTCTATTTCATAAGTAAGAGGATGTGCATAACCCCCCAAATAATTTCTAAGTTCACCAACCTTATCTGTGAAGGAGATTAATTAGACGATTATTTGGAAGACAAGGAATCCATTAAGAAGACCGTTGAGGCTTATGACTACAAGAAGGGTTCATGTTACTTTGATATTTTTGTAATTAATGACTCGGTGATGAGGATGGCCTCACACTTGGTTACAAAGTTGAATGGGAAAGAGAGATGGACATAGATAAATAAGGCCTAGTTGAATGTGTGTCATAAGATCTTAGAGGGTACCATTTATAACCTTTCATATTTCAATGTAGAGGAGATCATAGACACTATGTGCGATGGAGAGAAGATCATGTTTGGTAATTTCCTCCTCATTATTTTCTTTTCAAAGATTAGAGTTCCCAAAGGGCTAGATAAGTTTGTTTGGGAATACCCAGATGAGGATCCCTCACCCACCAAGAGGTTTGATTATTATACCTGTGACACCATGACGACCTCTCATAAGGTGCACCTTGAAAAGTGGTATAAAAAAATTCAATATGGATTTGGGGCTGAATAGAGAATACTTGATCAATTACCCTCATTAGTACAAGAAGAAATTGATTTCTCCATACACCAACATTTTTGCATCAGCAGATTTACTTTGGTAGATGACACCAAGAGTCATTGGTGTAAGTTTCCTTTCTCCTTCACAATTCAGTACTTCCAGGCCAAGGTAAGAAACTCAGATTTTATCTAAGTGTAGTAAATCAAGACTACTGTGAGATGCAATGGAAACTAATATACCGAAATAAGTGCATCTATGTGGAGAAGTATGTCTCTCATGATGTGCACATGTTAAAACCAGTAAGGAGGAGGAGGATGGTGAGGGTGTATTTACACATAAGGCCTAAGTGTGAAAAGGGCACTTATGTTGAAGATGATGTCTCCATTCCTAAGGACCCCACCACATAGAAGAAGACTATGTTAAGGAAAAGAGATAGAGGAGAAACTCTTGAGAAAAAGGTGTCAAGTGCACAGACAATGTAGAAAGTAGGGGCACAGGATTCTGGCATGGGCACTAGTACTTACATCTATCGAAATAAGTCTCATGTGAGAAAACAGTCCCCAAAAAAGGAGTAATTTCCACATAAGTAAGATTTTCCATAGAAGGGATAGTCACCAGTAAGGGGAGAGATGCTTGATAAAGAAGAAGAAGAAGAGAAGTCCCCTGAACTAGAATCACCAGTAAGGGAGAAGCAGAGGGTGATAAAATGGTAAGACTCAGGTGAAATATAAAGCATGGAGGATGACAAGGGTGATGAAGACAATAAAGAGTGTGAAGAGGCTCAAAATCATTTTATGTATGATGTACATGAGTCAGAGAAAGAAGAAACTGAAGATAAGGATGAGAATGAAGGAGATGCTCACAAAAAAGAGGGGACCAGAGAAGTAAACATGAAGAATTAGAATACCCTGACCCCTACCAAGGGGTAGATGGATAATACCATAGAGACGGAAGTGGTAGGAATTACCCAATAGTTAGTGGAGCATGAAGTCAAGTGAAGCATTGAGGAAGTGATGAAGGAAATAGAGGAAAGAGTGAGTATGGGAAAAGAGTATGGAAGCATAGGAAGAGACACCAGCTAAGCAGTAAGCTTCCCAAAGGCAGTGCACATGGGTGGAAAGGGCATAATAACAGAACAAGAACAAGAAATGACTTACATTAATGATCTGAACAAGGTACTAAACTCAAGCTTCCAAATTACCATGCCCACAAACCAACTCCTTGTTTGGTCTTCTTTTTAAGAAGAAGGTATGTACCTGCACATGAGGAAAATTCTATCTTGGGCTTTTGAGTCCCATGATCATGAACTTGAATTTGAGGTAAACCAAGATGCACTGATGAGGATACCAGATGCCAAGGGATATTTTAGGTTGTGGAGCTTGTTTTCATGTGTGAAAGTGTTGAAGACTATACACTAAAAGTAATGTAAACTTTCCATAGTTGTCTAGCCAGGGTTTGGGGCTGAGTTGGGCCCCGAGCATGCGTCCATTAGTGTAGCCCTTGAATTTTTTTTTGTCCTCAAAATAAAATGTTCTCGATATACTGGGAAATGTGATTTTTCTCATATGGGAGAGATTTTTGACCCATATGTTTATGGGATGGTATTTTCCCATGGTTTTAATACCCATGGTTTTGTAAAACTACTCAAGCAGTTGTCTACTTATGTGGTTTTGTGCATATGTTAGGAATAATGTAACATTGCAGATGTGTATGAATTTAGGTGTGTAATTTGGAGAGTTTTTTATCATAGCTCCAAATAGATCTGGGTATTGTATTGAGAGAGCAGTGGCTTGTAATAAAATTTGAGCAAGTGATTCTTGGTGGATGTAGACCAAATTAGGTGAACCACATTAAATATTGTCTCTTTGTGTTGTGTTATTTTTATTTTGCACTTTTATTTGAGATCTATAATATTTTTTGCATATTAGTTTCTATTATTGTGATTCTATGAGGGATTATTCCACATATTTTATCACTTGTTTCCTAACAATTGGTATCAGATCCTGGTTTGGTTTGTTGAAGTGTCGAATTGTAGGGAAATTTTTAGCTTGAGTGGGAGCTATGTAAAATGATGGAAGATCAAGGGTTGATAAATTTAATGGGAAGAATTTCAGTCTTTAGAAGATGCCGATGGAAGATTACCTTTATCAGAAGGATCTTTATATTCCATTGTCTGAGAAGGTGAAAAACCCCTCGAGCATGATAGATGCAGAATGGGATTTGCTGGATAGGAAGGCACTTGGGAAAATCTGGATGTGTCTTGTATCTTCAGTATTATTTAATGTTTCAAAGGAAAATACTAAAAAATAACTGATGGATGCATTATTGAATTTGTATGAAAAACCCTCTGCCTCTAATAAGATTTTTTTAATGAAAATGTTTTTTAATATGAAGGTTTTTGAGAATGGTTCGGTAGCAGATCATTTAAAGGATTTTAATACGGTTGTAAATATGCTAGCTTTGGTTATAATAGAATTTGATGAAGAAGTTAGGGCTTTATTAATTTTTTGCTCTTTACCTGAGAGTTAGAATAGCCTAGTAATGGCAGTAAGCGACTCAGTTCCAACTAACTTAAATTTTAAGTTTGAGGATGTTGTAGGGGCGATTCTAAGTGAGGAAATGTGAAGAAAAATATTTAGGGAATATTATACTTTAGGGAATGCTTTGAAAGTTGAAACTAGAGGGATATAGACGAATAGAGGAAGCCGTGAAAAATCAAAAGATTAGGCAAGGTAGAAATCCAAAAGCAACATACTATGATGGCATTGTGGAAACTCTAGGCATGTAAAGAATGAATTTTGAGAGCTTTGGGACAAGAAGAAATAATAGGAAGAAAACAAGAAGGAAAATGTGGAAATGGGTAATGTATGTTAGGATGATTTGATTCTTTATTTGCATAATATTGTTGAATCATGGGTTTTAGATTTGGGGGCTTCTTTCCTTGCTACTCGGCATAGGCATTATTTTGTTGATTATGTTCAAGGGATTTTGGGCATGTTTTTCTTAATGATGATGAGCCTTGTAGTATAGTTGGAAAAGGTTCTATTCGGGTTAAGATGAAAAATGAGAATACTTGGCTATTTAAGGATGTTAGACATGTGCCTAATTTAAAATTAAATCTGATATTAGTGGGCCAACTGGGAAGTGATGGTTGTATTATTATATTTACACTGGACTCTTGGAAGGTTACCACGGGTTCACTTATGGTGGAGAGAGGTAAAAAGGTTGGAACCTTGTATTTAACCACCTATAACACTAATTTTTTTAATCTTGTGGCTTCAGAAGTAGATACAACATTGTGGCACTATAGGCTCAATCATATGAGCCATAAGGGCATGGAGATCATAAAGAAGGATTTTCCCGGATATAAAAAAACTATTTTGGAGTTCTGTGAGGAATCCATATATGGGAAACAAAACTGAGTAAGGTTTCTCAAGGTTTAACCTACAAAGAAAGATATTAAGTTAGAGTTGGTGCATTTTGATGCGTGGGGGCCGACCCAGGTATCATCCCTTAGGGGTTCAAGTTATTATTCTACTTTTATTCATGATGCAAAAAGGAAAGTTTGGGTTTATTATATTAGAAACAAATATGATGTATTTAACACTTTTTTAAATGGAAAGCCTTAGTAGAGAATGAAATAGGTCTTAAGCTAAAATTTCTTAGGCTAGATAAAGGAGGTGAGTATTGTAGTAATGAATTTGATGATTACTGTTCAAAGAATGGAATCCGTAGGAAAAAGATGGTTCTAGGAACTCCGCAGAAAAATGGGGTGTCAAAAAGAATCAACAGAACAATAATGGAATGTGCTAGGAGCATGAGGTTACATGCAAGAATTCCTCTTTAGTTTTGGAAAGAAGTGGTGAGCACAGCTATGTACTTGATAAATAGAGGACCCTTAAGTGCCTTGGATGGAGGTATACCTTAGGAGGCTTGGTATGGTAAGAAAGTTGATTATTCATTTCTTAGATTCTTTGAATGTGAGGTGTTTTTCCATATAGACAAGGATGATAGGACCAAGGTAGAGGATAAATCAAAAAAATGTACTTTTATTGGTTATGGTGGTAATGACTTCGGATATAAATGTTGGAGTATTAAGGACAAGAAAATCATTTGATCTAAGGATGTGGTATTTAATGAGAAAGTCATATATAAGCAACATTTGAAGGAAAACAAGGTAGAATCCAAGAAATAGTATTCAGTGGTAGAGGATCTTCCAGATGGGAAAGTGACACATGAATAAGTTCAAGAACCTCCTCAATAGGAACCCCAAACTCCTATACTAAGGAGGTCTTCTAGGGTAAGAAGAGAACCTAATTTTTTTCTCCTTCTCTTTATTATTTATTACTCACTGACAGTAGAGAGACAGAGAGATTTGATGAAGCAATGCAGGTAAATGCCAAGAAGAAGTGGGAGTAAGTCATGAATGAGGAGCATCATGCTTTCATGGAGAACCAGACATGGGATTTGGTGAAGCTACCCAAAGGAAATAGAGCATTACAAAACAAGTGGGTGTTCAGAGTCAAAGAGGAAGAGGGAGGCAACAAAAGATACAAATCCCGGTTGGCGGTCAAGGGGTTTGCACAGAAAAAAGGTATAGATTTTGACGAGATTTTTTCTCCTGTAGTAAAAATGATTTCTATTAGAACTATTCTTGGAATAGTTGCAGAAAAAGACTTGCTGTAGACACCAAAATTGGGTCACACTCTGCTTGGTCCCTTTTTAAATAACTAATTCAAACATATTCACCTAACCATGACCCTTTAACCCCACATTAATATTAGTTAAATAATTTATAATTAAAGTAATACCCATGCTCACAATATTCATTATTTAATTACCTTAATTAAAAATAATTTCCACCTCACCTAGACACCTCACTCCACCACCTCATCACAAACTTGTTCTTAGCATGTTTCTATTTTACTAGGGCTCAATATTCACTCACCATAACTAACTAAGACTTAGTGCAACCCTAAAATCACATGCCTATTCTCCCTCTAACCACATTCTTGAAATGTTTTGATATGTTTATTTATATAGTTTTTATAAACTATAATATATAAATGAATGGGGCCACCCCCTTACATGAATACCATAAATGGTTAGAGACACATGTTAAGTTTTATTTAATAAGTATTAATATTTAAAAAATAATCCCTTCATGGCCAAACAGTAAACACAGGCCCCTTTACTAAACAAATCAAGCACTTAGGTTTTTGTTTTTTAAAACATATATAAACCAAATATAATAAAATTTACATTTTAAGCGATTTAAACTAACTAGATATATAAAATATGATTCAAACTTAGGTTTGTTTCTTTTTTTTTTAAACTATATATGCCTAGATTTATAACTTAAGTTTAAATATGATTTAAACTTAGGCTTTGAATATGGTTTGTTGACTCTCCCCTCAATCCCATGTAATTTTAATATGGTTTAAGGATTTTAATATATTGTTTTTTTTTCAAAACTATATAAATTGTAATATGATGTTTATATAAATTATTGTATAAACCTTATTCTATATTATATATATATATATATATATATATATATATATATATTTAAAAATAATAATATAGTTTTCAAATTATATAGGATATAGTTATAGATTAACGATAAAATATAGTTTTTCAAATCGAATCCTTTTAGAGGGGACCAAAGAACACAGGTATGAATTTACCTTTCGAAATATTTAACCTGCAAACATTTGAAATTATAAAAACATGAACATTATTTCATATAGTAATAAATCCTCTCTTTTTATGTGATTTTCACGTAGGTAAATATTTGAAGCCCCTTTCACATGTGAACACATCAATCTCCAAACAAATATTAACTCCATATAATTTTAAAAATGTAAATGAAAGTAATAATCATATCATATTACACCGCCCCCAAAAAAATTTAGGATTTAAAATTAAAAACCCTAAAAAAATTACACAAGTGTGATGCTAAAATAAATTGGTGGAAAAATAATAAGGGGACCGCATACTATTAAATACCCTTTCGGTTTGGTTGAAAAAACCCATACAAATTAAATAAATAAAATACAAAACATTTGATCTTAATTTATTTAATTTACCTTGCTCTATTACCATGTTAGAATTTGAGGATTCTAATAAATACAGATTTAATCAACTTATATATTACATAATGTTACAATAAATATTTAAATAAATATTACATTATAACATGAGTAAATAAATAAATAGCACATGTGACACAATATTTATAGTGGAAAAGCCCAATAGGATAAAAACCTCTTTGAAAATAACCTTTTACTTTAGATAATTTATTTTATATCCAGTAAGATCACTTCCTCCTTTAAAACCCAATTTACTAATGGTAAAATCAAATCACTTGATTTGTACACCTTTGATACATTTCTTGAATATATCAAATGAGGACCTAAAGTCCTTTTTATATAAGGTGATCAGGTATGTCTCCCGACCCACCTTGTTAACCTATAATGGTTTACACATACACCTAGGTTTATAATATTTAATATTAGAAATATAATCATTTCATGATATTAAATATTTAATCTAAAATACATACCTATGTTAGCATATTTAATAATAGAAATAGAAATATTTCATATTATTAAATATTAACCTATATATTAGTGATGGACCCATATACATTAAGGGTTGGCCAGACAACTTAATCATTATGTTTCAACACCTCAAAGGCTACATCTTACGGAGTTGTATACACCAGCTCACCAACAATCAATAACCGTAATATCCGATAGACATCCTCCAGCGTGATCGTCATCTCTCCAGTGGGTAAGTGGAAATTTTTGGTTGTGGAGGCCCATCTAGCGATGAGCGCGATCATGAGGCTATGATCCCATCGGATCCACCTATACCGCTTAATGCCAAATAGGCCAACCACACAAATGTGCCCCCACTCCTCTGTGGTGATACAAGATCATATCTCCCCTAACAATGGTGGGAACCTATCCAACATCATAAAATGATGTTTTACCTGCACCCATATAACTCAACCATGTCAAATATGCCACACACCTATCTATTCTATACCTACTTCCCTGACCTATCATCTACCCTACACTTGTTTACCCCAACTCCATATTACCTTACCTAGGACATCACTTACCTAAACCATTTGCTCCTACCTCTTTTTTGGTCCCTCTTATACCCCATTTATACCAATTCCTATTTCCACCCACTCTTTACCCTCCCAATCTACCCTTACCCCATTTATGCTGACTGCTATCAGTCACACATGACCGACATCAGTCCCCTTACCATGACTAATGTTGGCTTAGTATGACTGATGCTAGTCACCCTTGACCCATGCTGGTCTCTGTTTCGGCTCCACAACTGAAACTCCACACCCCCAAATTTTCTAAAATTTAAAAACAAGACCTAAAACCTACCCGAACACCCAATCAACCCACACAAAATTCTTTTTATTACCTAAATCATCTATATGGCCTCTCCCCATACCCAAATCCATTTATTTTATCCACATTTTAAAATTTTTGAACCCCCCATTCTTTTCATTTTCCCCTAAACATTTAAATCCAAAACTACAAATGGATCGAGTCCTACCTCTACATGTAGGCGCCTCCTCGCCGAGATGTCTGATCTCCCCACTATTGGTTCTCCTACACCCCCATCCACTATTGCCATGCCTCCAATCAAAATATCAGTCCTCTGACCAATCCAATCAATCTAAATGATCTTGTGGCCCTATCCACCTACATCATCCAACCACTCAAATACCTCCAACACAGTGTTGTATAACACCTCAACTTTTTCTTCATAGAAATTTCTAAAAAACAAGTTTCTATATCATTTTTTATAAAGTGGATAGGTTAAAATGAATCTATAACATACAAATTTTTACTTTTTTACCCTACCCCTAATTTGACTGACATCGGTTTAAGTTGATCGATGTTGGTTATGTTCCCTTGTCGATTGTAGTTGGTCTGTCTAGATCAGCATCAGTTCTCCATAATCCATGTTGGTTATCCTTTATTTGACCCCCTTGCTCCACATTGCACCACATATACTTTCCTGAAACCTTTTCCCACCTAAGCTAAAGTTGATCCTGACCTTACACCTCACCCCATGACCTTATTACTTATCACAAAACCTCACCATCAATTGGGGAATGTTTATGACCCTCACATGGCCTTACCTACAACCTCTCCCCACACACACCTACCTACATAACCATTGATTATGTGGACACCCCAATTCACTCACTCATTACATCTTCCGATGACGATAACTATGTTGTTCAACCTAGTAATGATAACTACAACCTCATACATGTATCTATTTGGACTTATTAAGATTTATTTTACCTTTAACCATTAGTGCCAACATATCTTTTATCATTCCGGCCACCCATTTAACCATACATACAAGCTCAACATACCCCTACATTTCCTTTGTTGCATCTTAGGAATTAGTATTTTACCTATACCTTGGCCCCACCCATACTATGACCTATTTTCCTAAACCCAACCTACTTGGTATGACCATTTAACTTATCCACTTGTTATACCTTACAATGATGTTACCTATGTTGCTTTATCCTACCACCTCTAACTTGCCTATTGTCATGCCATTTATCCTGACCAAACCTTTGGTGTACCAGAACATACCAAAACGTTCATGCACCTGACCTACATTGTGTTTCTGGACCATATCCTATACCTTAGATACCTTAATCACTTCACCCTTATTTGGATATACCTATTAATCTTGGACAATGTAGAGTTTTCAAGCTCTTCAACTTGGTACCGTGTTGCAATATATACATGTGTGTTTGTTTGATTTTCATTACCAATGACCCGATTTTGATCCTAACCTACTACATCTTACACAAATTAACCATCACACTTTCCCTCAATACTCAATCCCTTCCCCACCTATCTTCACCACCTACACATTTATCAAATCACTCACCGATTCCATATTACACCTCATTAGTGCTTGGTTTGAGGGGGATCACCTTCACCCACACATGGGGTAATCACTTCATGTTTTTGTCAGCGTAGCTTACCAATACAATCTACGCAACAAAAAGGAGAAAAATTTAAACATTAAAATTGGGTCACACACCCCTTGGTTTCTTTTCTAATAGCTAACTCAAAAATATTCACCTAACCATGACCCTTTTACCCCACATTAATATTAGTTTAATTATTTATAGTTAAAGTATCACCCATGCTCACAATATTAATTATTTAATTACCCTAATTAAAAATAATTTCCACCTCACCTAGAGACCTCACCCCACCACCTCACCTAGAAACCTCATCACAAACTTGTTCTTAGCATGTTTCCATTTTACTAAGAATCAATATTCACTCACCATAACTAAATAAGACTTGGTCTTACCTACCTTAATGAACTAAGACTTAGTGTAACCCTAAAATCACATGCCTATTCTCCCTATAACCATATACCCACTCATTAAAATGTAACATTCTATTTTAATCCATGACAATAGATAGAGCTAGCCCAAAAGATTGCCAAGATCTAGCATTTTTTAGTAAACCTAGGATTTCTTATCTTAATCGACGTTAGTCAACCCTACACTGACACTGATCACCCTAAACCATCATCGTTTACCATATATTCATTTTAGTAACATTTTTTGAGAGGTTGGCTACATTCTGAAGTTTTAGAGTGAAATACATCTTCATGCAAGCAAGAACCAAGGCCCTTTCACACATCTAAATAGCCATAGCCAGCACCAAGATTGATCAAAAGGTATTTGCATTCATGACAACATTCAGGAGAGCATGACCATAGCACTAAGAACCATTTTTTAGGTCAAATTTCACCAGCATCTCCAACCACCTCTCCACCCCTACAGGTATTTAGAACACATATGAAATCCAAGTAAGATGGTTTCTCCTCTATCACTTGTAGTTGTAGTCTCTTTTTACTGTCATTAATTCAATTTTCTTACTTAGATCTATCCCTTCGCTTTCACTCTATTAACCACCTCCTCACACCCCACCTAAACTTCACAAAACCTATCCCAAAACTGTCTCCCTCACTTATACCTCACAAACACCCTCAAAACTCTTTTTGCAGTCACAGAGAGGACCCACAACTTGTTTTACAACATCTTCTAGTTCCCCATAGTCACCAACATCAGTTAATCCTAGTCGTTATTAGTTCATCTTATACCGAGATTGGTATCCTTAATCGATATCAGTCACTATAATTCTCAAACCCACCTAACAACTCAACTCTTAGCCTACCTTAAACCTCACTCAGAACCTTACCACACCTATCTTGGATCTGTCATCTCACTCTCCCCCATAGATATCTTTCCAAATATCTGTTTCAAGATAGAATATATCCCAAACACCCTCCCCCTGACTCTCACTCACTTTCCATAGTGAGCATCATCAGTCACCCTAAACCAGTACTGGTCATATCTAAACTGACATTGGTCACCCTGACCGACGTCAATCTCTATGTCTGATAACATTGTTCCATACTAGCAACATAGTTACCTCACCCAAAACAACCCAAAATCTTACCCAACCTTACCATGAATCTGTTTGTGACCTATAGACCACTTGCGCTACCCACAACCCAACCCAAAACCTTTACTTGCGTAGCATTTTACTATTTAATCAGATCGATGCTAATAGTAATTTGAGGCACCCAAATTATAACACTAGTGCTAGATTATTTTATTTACATGTTTAAGATATTTTATATTGATTTATAAATAGTGGATTGATGGATTTCTATGAAGTATCACACTTCTCGGATCTAACATACGCTAGGAAATCCACTATCATATACTATTTAACTTTGTTTTGTATTTTAGGAAGTTCTCATAGTCATTGTAATATCAAGAAGTTAGAACGCATGTAACGACCTTTAAACCAACCATCACAACAAGTATTCCTTCTTGGCCCATACCCTTATCTGTTTTGTCAAATCCATAAAGAAAACAATGACACACTTGCACTTATAACATCTTAATGTAAAAACTACATTTCTCCATGGTGATTTGGAGGAGGATGTATATATGTAGAAACTAGAGGTCTATGAGGTCAAAGGTAAAGAGGAGATGGTGTGAAAACTAAAGAAGAGCTTGTATAGCTTGAAACAAGCTCCACGTCAAAGGTATAAGAAATTTTATATCTTCATGATGGAGCAAGGTTTTATCATATGTCATTCTAACCATTGCGTGTATATAAATAAATTTGAGGATGGTAGTTATATTATCCTATGTCTGTATGTGGATGACATGTTGGTTGTAGGTAAAAACATGTAGGAAATTAAAGTAATCAAGAAGAAGCTAAGTGAATCCTTTTCTATGAAGGATTTTGGTGAAGCCAAACAAATCACTGGTATGAGGATATCTTAGGATAGGAAGGAAAGGAAGTTGAATTTATCTTAAGAAGAGTACATTAAGAAGGTCTTGGAGAGGTTTAATATGCAGAATTCTAAATTAGTTGGGACTCCTTTTGTAGGCCATTTTAAGTTATCAAAGGAGCAGTGTCCCAAGATAGAGAAGGAGAGAAACAAGATGTCCATGGTACCTTACTCATTAATGGTTAGCAATTTGATGTATCTCATGGTGTACACCAAGCTTGATATTTCCCATGCAGTGGGAGTGGTGAGTAGATTTATGAGTGATCTAGGTAGAGATCATTGGTAGGAAGTAAAGTGGATCCTTCGGTATTTAAGACAGACCATGGGAAAAATTTTGTGCTACAGTGGATCAAACACCACTTTGTGTGGTTTTGTAGATTTAGATATGGTTGAAGATGTAGACAGTAGGAGGAGCATGAAAATTTATGTTTACATTGTAGGTGGGACAACAGTAAGCTAGATATCATGACTACAGAAGTTGGTGGCTTTGTCAACCATGGAGGCTGAGTATGTTGTTTCCACAGAGGAAAGCAAATAAATGATTTAGTTACAACAATTTCTTGAGGATTTGGGGCATAAACATAAGGAAGTAAATATGCATAGTGATATTTAGAGTGTTATACACCTAGCTAAGAACTCTATTTTCCACTATAGGATGAAGCACATACATTTAAGGTACCATTTCATCATGACAACTTTGCAAGAAGAGAAGTTGAAGTTGGAGAAGATCCATACGAGTTAGAATCCCATAGACATGATGACCAACGTTGTCATAAGGAAAAAACTAAAGTTGTGTTCATCTTTGGTTGGTCTTCACTAAAACTAGTGAAAGATTGAGAAGCTTTCTAAAAGGAAAACTAGTATCCAAGTGAGAGATTGTTATGTTGTGGAGTTTTATTTCATGTGTGAAAGTGTTGAAGACTATACACTAAGAGTAATATACAATTTCCACATTTTTCTTTTTGGGGTTTGGGACGAAGCCGGGGGCGGCAGCCCCCGATAGCAGGGGTTTAGGGGTGCAGCCCCAGATTATTTTTGCCTCAAAACAAAATGTTCCTTATATATCAAGAAATGTGTATTTTCTCATATGGGTAGGAATTTTGACCCATAGGTTTATGAGAATTTTTTTCCCCATTGTTTTGATACCCATGGTTTCGTAAAACTACCTAAGTAGTTGTCTACTTAAGTGGTTTATTACTTATGGTAGAAATAATGTAACATTGCAGATGTGTATGAATTCAGGTGTGAATTCTATAGAGTTTGTTGAGCATATCTTGAAATAGATCTGAGTATTGTATTGAGAGATTAGTGGCTTGTGATAAAATCTGAGCAAGTGATTCTTGGTGGACGTAGCCAAAATTAGGTGATCCATGTTAAATATTGTCTCTTTGTGTTGTGTAATTTTTATTCTTCACTTTTGTTTGAGATCTATAATATTTTCTGCATATTATTTTCTACTGTTGCAATTCTGTGGATTATTTCACCTAGTTTTCCCTTATTTCCTAATAAGAGTAAACCCTTTGGTAAATGCCCAAGAAATTTTTGATGAGCAAGTTTGCAATGCGCTCAACAAAGCATCGAGTGAGGTAGAGGCCAAACTCTTCAGCAGAAACGACAAGATAAGGGTCTTGGAGGAAGAGCTTGAGAAAAATAATGAGGATATCATTGAGTGGGACAAAGAGATAAAACCAAAGGAATTGATCAGTGTGTAATTAAGGTGCGAGCTAAGGGATAAAAAGGAAAAGGTGCAAAAAATCCATAAGAATACAGAGACGATTATAGATGCTATAATCTTGAAGCACCCAGACCTGGCCCCACCTGAGTAGAAATATGATTCAACCATGTAATTCTTGGAAGACTTGACCCACATCCTCACTATGCAAAGGTGAACACTTTCTTTCGAGTCAGTAGAGGAGGTGATGATACGCCATAAGGAGGAGGAAAAGTTAAATATTAGGGAGATAGTGATGTGGCACTCTAAGCTCCTTTCTGTAGTAAATACTACTGCATAGATGGTTGAATCCATGTATGAAAAATGTTCCAACAGGGATAGGGTCATAACCATATCGGTTGCTACACATGAGGTGGATCTAAAATAATTTTAGGAAAATCATAAAGGAAATAGGGTGGAGCATGACAAGATCTTGGCCATATTTGAGAAGAAGTTGGAAGAAATTGAAACCTTGTGGGGTTTGATTAAGAATAAGTTAAAGGAACTATAACCAAAATTCGCTTGCAAGATGGATACACTAGGCGATCTTAGCAATCAACTTGAAAACATTGTTGATACACTAAAAGGTAAGAGTGAGAAACTTAATTTTTATGAAGTAAAAAAATTGGTGGGTAACCTATTTTAGCAGGTGTAGGGAGTAGTAGATGCATGGGAGAATATTCAAGCATCCATGAAGGAGTTCCCATTCCTCATGCAGTAGTAGCATATTCTTATATTATTCCATTCTTCCATCCTTCCATTCTTTAATTATTTCAATACCTCAATTATTGATTCTTTGAAGAAGTAGAATGTTTTCAAGGAGGGAGAACATGTATAGTGTGGGGTGATGTTGGACCATAAAATATTGGCTGAGTACCAAGAGGTGCGTGCACACAAGAATAGTAATTAGAAGGGAGCTCATAGAAAATCACATGGGAAAAAGGGTTTAAGTGAAACCAGGGCACACATAGGAGGCATAACAAGGGTTTAAAGGACTTAGCCATATTTGGCATCATGGAGTCACTTGAGGAAAAACATGAGGACCCAAATAGGCTTGATAAGTGGATAAGGTGGCATCTTGTAACCATGGAGGTAAAAAAAAATATTCCACACAGGGAATATTCCCAGAGGCATCATTACAGTTAGTGGAAGGTTTGTAAAGAGGATAATCATTCACTAATGTAGGACCACATTGACACTTGGTATGTGATTTTCTCAGGAGAGAAGTAATGGCAGTGACCAATGATCCTATTTAAAGAGGTGTTTGGGATAGGAAAAAAAAGAAAATAACATAATACAAATAGAGAGAATGCATAGAGAATGGAGAGAAAGAGAAGGACAGTAACAAAGTGTTGCAGAAATGCTAAGGCTTTGGAGTACTTAGTGCTAGAGGGTTGTAAAGGATACCATTAAGCATATGTATGGGTACTAGGATTTGTAATAAGGGATATAATGGGGAAAATTATAGTCAAGATCTCTGATCAAATAGGTTTGTAGGGTTTGGATCTTTTTCATCTAATGTATATGGTTTGAGATGACCCTTTCAAATGTAGTATGGCTACCAGAGACTCTGTTAAATTTATATACATGAATCTATTCTGTACATCTTTTTTATGGGTGTAAACCCTCGTGTTATTTGGCTTATCATGATTCAGATATAGTTTCTTATGATTTTTGTAATGTTTATTTATATTTTGTGATGTATTGAAGTATAGATCTACTAGTTACATCTTCTCCTTTTTAAAGTAAGTGAATGTACTTCTATTTGTTAAAATAATCCTCCATTAATGGTAGAACTCTCTTGTAAAGCTCACATAAGCACCTACGTGCACCTCAAGTGAGTTATTAGTGTATGTTGGATGATAGGACGATGTGCTTGGGGTTAGAAATAAGTATTGAGGGTAAAATAATGACTACAAATACCATCCCTAAAGACCACATGGCACAAAATCTTTCCTTTCATCACAGCAAAATTACACTACTTGGGATTAAGAGATACCCCAAAATTTTGGCATCTCTCAAATAATTTATTAAGGTGCACCATATGGTCTATGCTCTACTTTGAGAATATAGTTATGTAATCGAAGTAGACTAGGATGAAATCATTAATATATTCTTTGAAGGAAATATCAATGGCATGCTGAAAGGTTGCACCTACATTTGAAAAACCAAAGGACATATTCTGATATGCATATGTTCCACATTTGGTTGTAAACATTGTCTTGAACTGATCCTCTTCCTTAACCATGATCTTTTTGAAGGTAGAATACACATCCAACATGGAAAATATTTACGCACTAGCCATAGTTTGTAGAATCTACTCCATAAAAGTACAAGGATAATGATCCTTCAAAGATTCCTTATTCAAATCTTTGAAATTGACACAAAGTCTAATTTCACCATTCTTCTTGGGCACTGGAACCAAATTTTTGACGCACGTAGAGTATTTGATTGGAAATATTCTCTTCACCTTCATGAGTATAGAAAACTCTTTCCTCATGAGGGGCTCTATCCTTAGATTGAATGGTATTTGCTTATATCTAATGGTTTTGTTATTAGGATCAAGTTAGATGGAGTTTTGAGAAACACTTGTATCCAATCCCTTGAGGTATTCATATTATCATGAGAATATATCACTATATTTCAGACATAGAGAGATGAAGGCATGTTTTTCATTATGCGTGCAAGCTTTACTCAGCAGTAACTCCTTATCCCATGCAGTTATGACTGGGGAGCAATATTATTGAGCCACGCGGATATAGTTTTCTTCACCCTTGAACTCATCATCCAGGCTAAACATTTTCTCTAAGGTGAAAAATCCTTTAGGTAACTTATTTTTCTTGAGTTGAATCACTTGGTCACCATAGCTATCATACATGTTAGCTTGCATGCTTTAAGATAAATCAGCTTTAATTTGAATAAACTGGATGATTTACACATCACTTTCAACCACTTTCGAGCCAGTATTCTTGTCTGGGATAGATGGCCTGATCACCATTTTGACATGTTATGTGTTTCCTTTGACAAAGTCCTCCATAGGAGAAAACTAAAAACCAAGCATGACAATCTCATCTACTTCTTTGTTCATTTTTTATTGGTATTACCTAAAGATTAAAAGCATCAAACCCCTCAAGGAGGTCCCAAACCCTATGTTTACAATCTCTAAGAATATTATTATTTATTGTGTACTTTTTTGTGACATGGTGGATGACCAATTCTATGTCCCCAAATATCTCCAACGCCTTAATCTATATTTTTTTAGAAATGAGGAGTCCATGCTCCATCACTTCATATTATGATATGTTATTAGATCATGTAAATTGCAACATATGCGCAAAGAATAATTTCTCATCCTTGGGATAAATGAGAACAAAACATGTGCCCACGCCATTTTTTCTTTTTTATCCATCAAAGTACAACTTACACTGACCATAATTTTCTTCATTTGGTTTGAGCACACATGCAAGCACAACTTCTTCAAGGATGAAATAAGTACCAATCCCAGTTTCAAAATCTTCAAGCTCATCAGCATATGGATCAAATTTTTGATTCCTTTCTTCCAACTCATTTATCACTAAATCAAGTAGAGGAGGAGGGATAGGATGCTCTTCTGAAACTAAAAATTGTATTTCTTAGATTAGGAAATTGGCTTGGAGAGGGGATGGATGATATGACTTAACATTATAGGAAAATATTGGCTCAGCTTGTATGGTAAACTGGGTACCATACCTTATCTTTAGTAACACATGGGACTAATCAGAAGACAAGTAACCACCCACTTTAGTAGTAAAATATCTTGATAATCATAGGGAAAATGAAAGAGGTAAATAAATGATTGACACATCTTGAGTTATTATGAGACTTATACATACATGGAGGGTTAACTCAAGATATTTGATAACACCTAGGGTAGTAACATTTGAGCCATCAATTTACAAGAATCCTTTGGGCAAATGGTTGTACTTAAGACCTAGGATATCAACAATTTTCTTAGGCATGACAGAAGTACTAACGCCTGAGTCAATCATATAATTGTGGAAAAGGTGTTTATATATGATCAAGAAAATATAAAAGGGTGGGGTTTTTACAACCTTACTTATTTCTCCTCTACTTAGTAGATGTTGATAGCACCATGGGTTTTTTAGACAACTAGATCAGTGCACGAGAGTTACACTAGAGATTTATGCAGTAGGTCACGTTGAGATGGAATGGCTAGGTTGTCCCACATTGTGACATTTACACTTGTCTTATTCATCTAGTACACAATGTTGATCATGAATAGAATAAATATCTTTGTTCTTGTGTGTGGTAAGGGAAATTTGTAAGGAAGAACTTGTAATTGAGGTTTATAGCTATCTTAGACCAATTTAAAGGTGGATGTAGCTTAGTTAGTGACACAAGGTCATGAATGAAGGATTGGATAAGGCTAATAAGGTCATAAACTTAGAATTACCTTGATTTTTTATGGTTTTCATCTTGAAAGGAAATGTAACTAGGTAGATCCTAAGGAAATTTGGAGCTAATCTGAGTAGTGATGAGTTATGGCTTGAGAGAGGAGAAGTGATTAGAGGATAAGACCTTAATTCCAAGAATTAGAATGCAAGTTAATTTTTCAAAACCAACAAATTATGCATGAAAGAATAATCTCATGCTTTATGGAGTGATTAAGGATGGTTTTGACCAAAATAAGGCAAGGGTGGATTCTTGTCACTTTTTTTACACTTTTATTATATGAATAAGCATGGGTTGAGTTGAACTTACAAGTTCATTGGTGAATGAAATATAAAATTGAGGTTTAGGCTAAAAACAAGTGACGAAGTATTTATAGCTTGAGACAAATAAGAAATTGGTATGAAAAAGTCATGATTATAGGACATGACACATAATTTAACCACTATATGTTGTAGAAAGTATATGGATCTGCATCAAATAGAGATAATTTTTATTTATTTTTAGAATGGATAGTTTCCCATTCTCGTAATTTTTATAGAGGTTGTGCCCATTCTCATACATATTTTTTTATTACTTGTATTAGAATTTTTAGAATAGGCATATGCCCATTCTCATACAATCTAACTTTTTTATCTTGTCTTGTATCGAATTGGTAGATTCCCATTCTCATATATGAATCATAAAACAAAAATAGAAATAAAATTTACCATTTAAAATGATTGAGTTCAATATTTTTTGTGTTATAGTGTTTAGAATGGGAATATTCCCATTCTCATATAAACAAACATTTTTTTCTTGTATTTAATGGTCATTTATAGTGGTATTAACATGATTAAGTTCAATATTGCTTGTATTAGAAATAGGAGTTGCCCATTCTAATAACCTCTATAGAAGTATTAAATACAAACATTTTGATCTTGTAAAAAAACATTTTTATCTTGTAAAATAATATTTTTATCTTTTATTGGATGGGAAGATGCCCATTCTCATATAGGAATCATAGAAGAAGAATAGATAAAAATTATTTTTAAAAAAAATGGGTAGTTTCCCATTCATTTATAGAAGTATTAAAATAATTAAGTTCAATATTTATTGTGTTAGAATGCTTAGAATGGGCATATGCCCATTCTTATACAAAAAAGAATTTTTTGTCTTGATTTTAATGGTTAGATGCCCATTCTCTTATATGAAACATAGAAGAAGGGTTATTAGAGATAAACCATTCTCACAACCTTTACAGAGGTATTAAAATGACTATGTTCAATATTGCGTATATTATAATGTTTAGAATGGGAATATGCACATTCTCATATAATCTAAATTTATTATCTTTAGAATAATATAAGAGATAAAACATTCTCACAACCTTTATAGAGGTATTTAAATGATCATATTCAATATTTCTTATATTAGAACATCTATAACTCCCACAAAAACAGACACACAAATGCGTAAGTAAAAATACTATAATTTTTTATTTTAAATTACATTATTGTATACACAACACCACATGGGAATGATTAGGATAATTCAACATCACACAAGATATTTCCACCAACATGGACCCACATATACCATAATATGAGAAGTGATTGGCTTCACAAGGAAAGACGACACACATAACAAAGCCCACCTAAGAGGCTTATAAAGGGGAGAGATCATCGTTGTAACTAACCCTTATCCCTCTAAGAAAGGATTTTGGCTAGCCTTTGGTTACTCTAATGTATGCACACCACATAAAATTCAATAGGACCCCTTATACCTCCATTATAACACTCTCTTATACCTCCACTAAGACTATCCATGAATCCCCTTGTTTCCTCCTAATCAACACAAATATTTCACTTATTCCTCCCTTCACTAACTACACCTTATGCCTCCAATACACAATTATGAAACCTCACCTCAAATAACTAAAACATAACCGCACAAACACATAATGCACATCATAACAAAATTTCCAAAATTACGAAGGAAAAAAAATCCCAACCACATTACAACTTATTGATAGGACCTTCCTATGACATAAATTTTTTATGGTTACACGTTTATTACCATCATGTTTAAAAAATTAACTCAAGGTTTAGAAAGGACCATAATATGTAAATCATACATTCCCTTTCTTTCCTAGACTAAAAATCTTTTACATCATTTAACATTCAACTTAAAGTGATTTTCATTTAATTTGAATCATCATTCTTATTACATTTTACTTGTATGAATTCTTAGTTAATAAGGACATTTTCACACATATGAGGCTATAAGTTCTTATTCCTTGGATTATTTTCTAAAGGTAATGCTGCCTTGTCTTTACAGCATTCCTTCATTACACAATACGGAAAATTGTAAGAGCAAAAGAGGAGTTGTTCATAGTTTTAAGGCTTTAGGGAAACTATTCTTTGTTTCATTTATACTTAATAACTCATTTGGTTCACATTAAATTTTTCATTACATGGGTTTCTTTATTCAAAACATAAGAAGGTTTAATCACATTGCAAATAATACCAAGTTTCACTTTTCTTGTGGGACAACATCTCATGATTACATTTTAAGGTCTAAGAAATAGTTACAATTTGTTATTTTCCATATTTAACTTTTGATATTGTATTATAGGAAACCATGCTGATAACTGCATCAAGGATTATGATTCATCTATAATACAAATCCTCACAATGTATTTCAAGAGTAACTCAAATCTTAGCACCTAATACCCCTCATTTACTCATATATTGGATTAATTGGGTTGCATTTTATTTTAAACCGGATTCACATGAGGTGCTAACTAAGAGAAACTATTCACCTTGTTATAAACAAAGCTACAATACATAGGGGAAAAATCCACATTCTTAAGAAAACGTTTAACTATAGTCATTCCTACTGGATAGGTTCGTGACAATGTCACTAAGTTTATAAACTATGATGATAATCTAAAAGTTGGTATCTTATTTCTTAAGCTAGAAGGTGGAATTGAGAAATGAGCTAAGTTCATGATAAAGTTTTAGTTTTCTATGTTATGGTGGATCACACGAGAAGAGTAGTCATACAAGTATTTTGTTCTAAGGTTGACCTTTTATTATATTCCCTTCCTACTATTTCAAACTAATTAGCACAACACACTAAATATGTAATCATTAATTTCAAACTAACATGCACTATACAAGGTCAAATAAATTTTTAGTTAACATAAACATCCAAAAATTTGATAACACATAAACTTGAATCAATTTAATACCCATGATTAAATGTCTACTTCCCAAACATCCCAAAACAAAAACAACCCATAATTATTAAAAAATTCAATAATTAACATTTCAATATATCATAAAATGTTGATATAGCCTCTATAATTTCATTATTCCTAATAACATGCTATTATGAGATTATTAATAACACTCCCTTCCTCTATGTTTAGGTACTTGCAACCACTACATGGTCAACAAAAATGTTTGTATGGCATCCACCTAAATCTATCTTAATTAATGTTTTTAGTTTTTCATTCACATAATTAGAATACTTCACACACAACCAGAGAGAGTTAGGGATAAATATTCATTTCATTGCACTTCATTTATTAACTAAGGGAGGAGAAAGAAAAATATAAGGAAGAGGGAGGAGAGAAAAAATAATATTTTCCCAAAAAATAAATTTCACAAAACAAGCAACAATATAGAGTTTCATATAGATATTTATAAGTTTCAATGAGTTTTCTCGTCAGTTTATTGACTTGAAGAGAATCCTATGACCTTCTTTTATATTTTCCTACTAGTTGTGAAAATGCTCAACTTTAGCTCGGAGGTTAACAAACTATGTTATTTCAAATTCTAGATGGGGGTTTCAAGAAGGTATTTCACATGATGAAGAAAATCATGATTTACTAACTTTTACAAAGGAATAGTTGATAGGTTTACAATGAATTCAACTCATAGTTTCAATATAAAAGTAGGATTGCAACTATCTGGTTTGGTTACTAATTTTCCAAATCATCTTAGAATGAGGTTTTAAGTTTATGGTTGATATACCAAGGGTTATTGGGATTGCTTAAGTTATGAGGTTATGTTTTTATTTAGAAAATTTTTTTTTTTTAAAATACCCAACTGTATAATAATACAAGGGTTTACAATTTTATTTCATTGCAAATGAAAAAATAAAATGTAACAAGAATTATAAAGGATAAAAGTGAAAATAACCATCCTTGGAATAACTGGCAAACATAATTATAGTTTTTTTGCATTACATGGGCTAAGTACATGTTGATTTGAATAATTCTCTTTCCTTTTCTAGCCTCCACTTTGAGCCTGTCTTGTAGCCAATAGAGTCCATTAGAGGACATCTCTTTAAAAAATTCCAAATAATGGTTTAAGTTCCTTGACCACACTTCACAATGATCAATGGAGTCACCAAGTTTGTTAGGATCATATCAAACAACTCTCCTACATTGGAACAATAAAAAGGAAAATTCTAAACTTGGCACACCTAGAAGTAACTGGAAAGGTGGAGTGATATGGTTTTCATGCTCTTTATATGCATTAGGTGGGAAAGTTTAATTCCTCTCGAGGATACACATGAATTCTATAAATTACATATATCATATTCCATGAGAACATTTCTTGCTCAGTCATTTGATCACACACTTATAATAATACACTAATTTTATATGTTTTCACATAACCATGGAAGGTTATTTTTCCAATGTACTATGTATCCAATCATAATTTCTCATATAAATGTGTTGTTGACCCTCTTACCCTCTATAATGGCTTTTTCGGAACTGCAGATCTACAACAGTTGAAGGCGTGTAGAATAGTTTATAGTGGGGAAGTTTGTAGCAATCATCACCTCAAGCACCCCTCTTAACCAAGATTCTCTATATATTTATATGATATTGAGACTATACGTGTGCATTCCTACAATTATATAGTCCATAAGACCTCACATCTATGAGGCATTTTTCAAATAGTCCATGCTCCTTGAGTATTCTTCCTCATTTTACATACATGTCCACAAGGAAATTTGTAATTGTAACTTTTGATAAAGATCCCCTTATATTAAGATTTGATGGTTGTTCAAACCTTGTTCCACATCTCCACTTTGGTGTAGGGAAGAATGAAATAGATAAAAATTGCGGAGACATAAGTGGGATAACATGAAAGGTCACTTTCAATATCCTAAAAAATACAACAAATACTCAAAATAAAAAGATAAAGAGAAGGAAAAAATGGAGTGGTAGCCATCGTATACCCTAAGAATGGTGTTGTAACAGTTATAGTTCATGTAGCACAGGTGCTCATAAATAGAAGAATCAAAATCAATACAACTAAACATTATGCCTAAATGAAGTGCCTCATAATCCTCAATTTTCTCCTTCTTCTTGTACATATAACGAAAAAACAACGGAAGACAATGGTTCCCTTTCCTCTTAGAGACAATTGATATTGCTTCAAATATAGATACCAATCTAAATATTTCAATGCATTCTATGAGGCCACACTATGTTAGGAACCTTGCAAAATTAGAAAACTTTGAGAAATATTCCTTTCTCAAATGCCCCTATTAGAAACACCACAATGCACTAGAAAATGTGAAAATACAAGTTTGGAGGCATGTCTGTTGCAAAACATTGAGTGGTTTAATGCCCGCAGGAATGTCCATGCCTTCTCATGCCACCACATGACATAGACCACCGTCCTCCATCAAGGGTCCACCAACTCCACCCAAAAATCTCTTTGGAATCCCCAAAATAATTGATTTAAAGTATTTATTTATTTGATTTAAATTTTCTATTATTTTATTTATTCATATTACCATTTTAATACTAAATTTTTAAATTTAAATTTATGATTTTCCTTTCGTGTCAGGAAAAAAAGATCCATCTACCCGTCAACCACTTCATAAACTTACTAAAACCCACTTTCTTTTAGTTATTTATTATTATTATTTTTTAATTTTATTCTTTATATATATTTAACAATGATGATATTTATAGTGATATTAGACATAATAATATTAATATAACACCATTCACATCTTGGAAATGTTCCTGGGGATCAACAAGGAACTTCTATCAAATTAAACTCTCATACATCCATTATTATCATTATTTAATAATTTGATAAAGGCTCCATGACATGGTGCAACACCAAATAATTACCCAAGGTTTGAGTTAGGGTTTATATTGATGAGTATAACATTCAACCCAAGTTAGTAAGAGGAGTCTAAAATACAACATCTTAAATCTCATTTTATTTAGAAAATAGCATTTTGAATTATTTCACTTGTTTACTATTATTATTACTATTATTATTTTGAACTCATGAATTTAGAATAATTCTTGATTATGATGAACCAAAAAAAGGTTCACAATGGAGCACAAAATTGGAGACTTGATGAGAAGTCCCCTCGCAAAAAAAGGGAGACTTATTTGACATAGACATGCCATTTTTAGGAGTTTGATCTCAAGTCAATTAACTGGTAAGAGTAACTCACCAAACTAGTATTATTGAAACATCAAAAAAGGTTTAATTGGATAGTTTACACAATACATCCATCATGGAACCATCAATGGACTCGATGGTGTTAAACCGAGCTTCCCAACTGAAGATAGTAGAGCAAAGAACTACATTTCCCTCACCTTATAAAAGAATCATCCTCGATGAGACACAATTCCAAGGTTAGAAGTACTCATGATGAAGGATGAAGTAATCAATGACTCATTTCATCAACAAAAATATACTTATCACTAAGGTGTAATCGTGAGGAAGAAGGCAAGTTTTGACAATTTCTTAATGTTATATGAATATTTCCATTTCTCTTTTACTTTATTACGTAGTCTTTTCCTTTATAAAATTTCTTAATATCAAGATCTTAATATACACTATTTAGAATTTAAATTATGTTATGTTCATGGGTGTCTAACAGTAACTAACCTCAAAATGTTGCACAAAACTCAAACACAACACTATCGACCCATGAGACATCTTGTTACATAATTTCACAACTTAATCATGTCATAACGCCTCAACATAACCATGTAAATAACACATACAATCCACATAAAATAGTACTCAAAACACACATATGCCCAACATAATATTACTCATAACATAAGAATGCTATAACTATAGGGATTCCCAACAGTACACATATTGAGGTTTTACCCAACTCAAAACCATAACTAAAACTACACATTGTCAAAATGGGATCAACATCATACCACTAATGAGGAACATCAATCCTCAACATCAAAAAACATAACCAAACTCACACGAGTGCTCATGAATCATAATACCAATTCTATATACTTCCCAATCTCCATAAGAATCCAAAAACAACTACATATACCTCCCAAACTCCATAAGAATCCCAAAACAACTCCATATACCTCCCAAACAACAAAATGAAGAATTTTTTTCCTTTTGGCTCCACCAACAACCTATGAACCTAGGCACATTGATTCCAGACACCTCTAACCCAAATGACATAATAACCCATGGTTCAACAAGCCACTAGTTATTTGTAACTCCTTTAGGAGTAACCCTATACAATGAAGCGGGACCATAGGTACCACCAATCCTTGGTGAACCCATGCCCCTATTATAACACATAACAAAATTAGAACCAGAATGCCAAAACACAAGAAAATTTTCCAAGTGACATCAAATTCAATCACTTTGAGCCAAGAAAGAAAATAAATTGAGACTTATGGAAGAATTTCAACTCAAATTCAACTTTCGATCAAGCAAAATTAATGGCTAATTATCCATATTTAGTGAAAAAAATCCTCATGTTAGTGCCAAAATCAAATAAAATTCCTAAAATTGTAGATAATAACTTAACCAAAAGTTAAATATAATACTTTTCTAGTTCCAGAAAAGAAAAGAAAAATTTACGAATAAAATACATATAGAGAAATATCACATCACAATCACTATGTGGACTTATACGACCTCCAAAGGGGTACTCATCGAGTTCTTAGCACTCAAATATTGAGTCTTATCTCACAAAATAATGTAAAAACATATCAAATAAAATAACTATCATAATCTCTATATAAATCGTTACTCCATAATCCTACAAGGCTCGACATAGTCATAAAAGCACATAGGTCATCTATACGAAAACCATATAAGGAGAGAAAATGGTACAATTTTCCATCTACCGAGCCTAAGGTGTTCATGAAACACAATATACATGGTGCCCATTTGGACATTTTCATGCATACCAAATGAATATAAATGATTTTTAAGTCTATCTAAGTCTCCACTTCATATCTCGTACTCAACTCTAGTGACTAGTTAACTGTACATCGATACACATAGGTCACCTATACGACAAGAATATAGGGAGAGATAAAAAGGTACAGGTTGCCATATATTGAGCCTAAAGTGTTTGAAAAACATAATATACATGGTGCTCATTGGGCAAGTGTCATGTATACCAAATGAACAGAAGTGGATTTTCAATCTTTGTAATACTCCACTTCTTATCCCATACTCTGCTCAAGTGACTAGTCAACAATACTCATTTCCTCATGCCACACATACACTTTTACCAATTACTTCCCTTAGGTTTGGTTATTACAAGGTTCATAACATAACACATAACAACATTGATAACACAATGATGATTCACCCACATTAACCATAATTTCTTACACATGGTATATTTACAGGGTATAACAAAACATTACTTTCATGTTTTATAATACATCATGTTTCCACATAAAGCACCAAAAGTGTGATTAAATTAAAATAGGGGTCATATCACCACCATATTCCCCTACTTCACAACATGAATCCATCACATAACACATTAAATATATGTATGGTGAATAGAGTGAATAATATCACAACATAAAAATAATTGCAATACAGCATGGTGACATAACATGATACATCAGAACACGGTGGAGACATCATGATACGATCCAATTCATGACAAAATAGTTTTATCATATAAAACATTAACACACATACATATCATAGAATAATAAAACATTCCAACATGTTACATTCCACAATAAAATTCTTTTCACACAATAAAGTGGTACATCACATATGAAATTCTTATTGAATTAGTGAAAGATAGAGAGAGAATAATCTCATCACAAGTGTGTTCATGTGTAACTTAGGAAATCTATAAGACTTGAAACTAAACACCTAAGAGTTTTAAATATTTATACTAATCTAATAAGAACCATCAAGATAAGAGGTTAGGGAGGCTAATTTCTATAACATGCATATAAATTTAAAAATAATTGAACTAACATGCCTAAATCAATATCTACTCTTTGAATGCTAACTTTGAAATGAACCTAAGAAGATCCTTAACAATAAAAAATTATTGTTAGTATGATCTCAGGGTTTGAGAATGGATTCTCACCAACAATGGCTACAAGACCATATTGGTTCTCTCCATATTACTCAAGCGTGAGTTAATGGATGCACTATGAATTCCTATAGTTTATTCTAGAGGAGGAACAATGTTCTAAGAAATGATGGGGAGGAGGGTTCTATTTATAGGTTTCTCATTCAAAGAATAGTATGATTTTGGTGCATGTGGCACAAAAGGTAAGTCCAAAAATCACTTTTAGCAACTCAAAGAATTTTTTGACTAGGATTAGAAGCTAATTAATCTTTTATGATTAATTAAAAATCCCAAGTAGGCTTAGGAAGATTTTTGAGAGCATCTAGAGGAGGTTTTTATAGATTTTGGAAGTAGGGGTTAGCCAATAAGAAGGTATATTGGTAAAATGCGTGGTAGGAGGATTAATTAACATATAGTAGTTAATTAAGAGGAGTTTGAGGGGAAAGGATCCTTATTGATAAAGTGTCGTCAATTCGTGCATAATAGAATAGTTAATGCAATGTTAGTAATAAGATCGCTTTGATAAAATTATAGGTGTCTACATTTTCCCCTCTTTGGGATGGAATAAGTTATGACACTTCAAAGATAGTAGACAAACATAGAAAAATAATTTTTTTTGGAAGGGGTAGAATAAAAATTAATAGACTGAAGGATGCATTAAGATGAGTTTTAGGGGAAAAGGATCCTAATTGAGGAAGTGTCATCAATTTATGGGGAATAGAATAGTTAGTTCAATGTTAGTAATAAGATTACTTTGATCAAATTATAGGTGTCTACATTTTCCCCTCTTTTGGCTGGCGTAAGTTATGCCACTTCAAAGATAGTAGACAAAAATAGGCAAAAAAAAATTTTGGAAGGGGTAGAAGAAAAATTAATAGAGTTGTAGTCATTATTTTACCCTCAATACCTCTTTCTAACCCCAAGCGCACAGGCCTATCACCCATCATACGTCGAGTGCTCATCGGAGGTGTGTGTCAGCATCGAGCCCCTAATTTATGTGAGCTTTGCAAGAGATTTCTTCCATTAATGGAGGATTATTTGCAAAAATAGAAGTACATGCATCTGCTTAAAAAGGAAGAAGATATAACTAACAGATCTACACATTAATGCATAACAAAAGGTAAATAAACATTTTATGAAGCACAAGGAACTAGATCTAAGTCATAACAAGCCAAATAACATGAGGGTTTATACCCATAAACAAGATGTACAAAATAGATCCATGCATATTGATTTAAAAGAGTTTCTAGTAGCCATATTACATTGAAAAGCATCATCTCAAACCATATACATCAAATGAAAGAGGTCCAACCCCTGAAAACTCATTTGATCAAAGATCATAACTATGATTTCCCCATTATAACCCTTATTATAGGACCTAATACCCATATATATGCTTAATGATATCCCTTACAACCCTCTAACACAAGGAACTCTTAACCCTAGCATCATGAGCTCCAAACCCTTAACATTTCCTAACATTTCTACAGCACCACATTACCCTCCTTTTCTTAGCACTCATGTACCTTCTAGCACCTTTTCACTACCTTCTCCATTTTTCCCTCTTTTACTCTCCTTTGATTATGTCCCAAGCACTTATTTAAATAGGATCAACGTCCACAGCCATGACTTCTCTCATGAGCATATTGTGTACCAAGTGTCAATGTGGTCTTCCATTAGAGAATGCTTATCCTCTTTGCATATCCTTCCACTAATTGTAATGATGTCTCTAGGAATATCCCCTACATAGAATATACTTTTCTTGGCCTCCAAGGTTCTAGGTTGGCATCTTATGTACTCATCATGCCTAATTGGGTCATCACATTTTTCCTCAAGTGACTCCATGATGCCAAATAGGGATAATCCTTTAAACCCTTGTTCTACTTCTTGTGCATTCCCTAGTTTCACTTAAACCCTCTTTATGCAGGTTTTTCCTTGAGCATCATTCTATTTATTGATCTTATGTGTGTGCCTCTTGGTACTTATCCAATATTTTGGGTCCAACATCACCCCACACTATGTGTTTTCTCTATCCTCAGAAACATTATGTTCCTTCAAAGAATAAAGAATAATGGAATTGAAATAATCTAAATAAAGAATGGAAGAATGAAGGAATATTATACTTTTGCATAATGGGTGGGAACTCCTTCTTCATGGATTCCTCAATATTTTCCCAAACATATACTTCCCCATGTGCTTGTTAAATTAGTTCACCCACCAATGTGCTTACTTCATCAAAAATTAGTTCATCACTCTTAGATTTCAGTGTATCTACAATGCTTCCAAGCTGCTTGCTAAGATTGCCTAACACATCCATCCTACGAGTGACTTGGGGGTATAGTTCCTTTAGCCTATCCTTAATTGAACCCTATACGGTTTCAACTGATTCAGGATTCTTATAAACCTCAAACAAGATCTTATCCTACTTTGCCCTATTGCCTTTTTTCATTTCCTAAAACTCTTTCAGATTTTCCTCATGTGTAGCAACTAATACATTTGCCACCTTATCTCTGTCGGCACAATTTTCATACAAAACTTTGGCCATATGCATGGCACTATTTAGTGTGAAAAGGATCTTGGAGTACCGAATCAATTTCTCCCCAATATTTATATTTTATTCCTCCTTCTCGCGTGTCATCACTTCTTCTACAAACTCTAATGTGAGTGGATGCCTATCCATGGTGAGATGTGAGTCAGGTCTTCCAAACAATGCATGGTTGACTTGTATTTCTGCTCAGGTGGGGCTAGGTTTAGGTGCTTCAAGATAATGGCATCTAAAATGGCCTCTATCTTCTTATGGACTTCATGCACGTTCACCTTTTCATCCCTCATTTCACACCTTAACTACGCACTGATCAATTCATTTTGTTTTATCTCTTTTTCCTACTCAATGATCTCCTCATTCTTTTTCTCAAGATCTTCCTCCAAGACCCATATTCTATCATTTCTACTGAAGAGTATTTCTTCCACCTCCACTGATACTTTTTTGAGTGCATTGCAAACTTTCTCATTTGAAAGTTACTGGGAATTTATAAGAGGGTTTACTCCCTTTGTATCTAGTATCTTCATCAAGACATCATGATTTACCTCAAACTTAGGTTAATCAACATGGGACTCAAAATCCTAAGATATCATTTTCATGTGCATGGGTACACACCCTCTTCATCAAAAGAAGAACAAGCAAGGAGTTTCTTGGTGGGAATGGTACTTTGGAGCTGTGTGCGTATAATTCATATCGTGTTCCTATGCCACTAATGTGCTCTTTCCACCTATGTGCACTGCCATTGGGAAGCTTATTGCTAAGATGGGGTCATCTCCTATAGTCTAATATTATTTTCCTACACTTGCTCTCTCCTTATTTTCCTTCAACACTTCTTCAGAACATCGCTCTACTTCTTGCTCCACCAACTATTAGATAATACCTACCACCTCCCTCTTTATAATGTTATCCATTTGCTCCTCGGTCATGGTCAGGGTCTTCTAATATTTCATGTTTACTTCCTCACTCCCCCCTTGTCATGATATCCTTCCTCATTCTCATCCCTCTCTTCATTTCCTTCTTCATCTGACTCATGTACATTGTACATAGGATGATTCTAATCCTCACCACACTCGTCATCATCTTCATCGCACTTGTTAGCCTCCATGCTTTCTGTTACTCCTCATTCCAACCCTTTTATCACCCTTTGCTTCTTCCTTACTAGTGAAGCTAATTAAGGGGACTTCTATTTTTATTATCTCTCAAGTGAATCTTCCCTTACTAGGGACTCTTCCTTCTGTGGAAAATCTTTTCTAATGAGAGACCTTGTCCGGCGGACTCTTGTGCCCCTAATGTATGTATTGTCTACACACTTAGTTTTTTTTCTCAGGAGCCTACCCTCTTTTTATTTTCCTTGGTGTAGCCTTTTTCCTCTTCAACATAAGTGCTTTTATAATACTTAGTCCTTAGGCACAAATACAACTTCAATGTCAACCTCCCTATAACAGGTAATGTTACTGATTTCAACATGTGCACGTCATGGGAGATATACCTCTCCACATAGGTGTGCTTTTTGGGGTATATTAACTTCCTACGCAGCTTGCAGTAATCTTGATCTACTAAAATTATATCAAACCTAAGTTTCTTCATCTATTTGAATTGATTGACCCTAAAAAGGAAGTATTGCATCGTGAAGGAGAAAGGTAACTTACACCAAGGAATCTTGGTACCATCTATCAAAGTAAATCTATTGATAAAAAAATGTTGGTATACGGCGAACTCAACGTCCCCTTGTACTAATGAAGGAAAATTCTTGGGTATTCTCCATTCAGCACTGAATGCATCGCGCATCCTTTCATACCACTTTTCCAGGAATGCCTTATGAGGGACCATTATGGTGTCACAAGTATATTGTTCAAACCTCTTGGCGACGGAAGGATTCTCATCTAGGTATTCCCAAAAATACTTATTCAGCCCATTAGGAACTCCAATCTCTAAAAATAAAATGGTGAGGAAGACATTATCAAACATGATCTTCTCTTTATCGCTCGCGGTATTTATAATCTCTTATGCAATAAAAGCTAAGAGGTTATCGATGGTCCCCTCTAATATCATATGACATACATTCAACCAAGTCTTATTGATCTATGTCTATATCTCTTTCCTATTTTACTTTGTAACTAAACACGTGGCCATACTGATCATAGGGTCAGTGATTGAAGAAATGTCAAAGTAAGGTGAACCCGTCTTGGAGTCATAAGCTTCAATAGTCTTCTTAATGCCTTATTTGTCTCCCAAATTATAGTCTAGTGGCTCTCCTTCATAGATAAGTTTGGCGAACTTAGAAATCAGCTAGGGGGTTATGTGCATCCTCTAACCTACAAAATAGAAGTGGTCTTCATGCATGTGTGACATCAACCATTGGTATAGTCACTCAGGATTTTCGATATAGGGAAACTCATAGAGTTACAACAACCCATCCTTTTCCATTTTCAACTTCACTTCATCTTCATAGATAGGCATTCCATATGGTGTCCTCTTCTCTGTAGGTAAAACCAATACCAGTTTCATCTTGTTTTTCTGTGGTGCTCATTCGATGGTTGTTATCACTTATGGTCATCTTTATGACATGAGACACCCATTCTTTACCGAGTAATGCATCATATGGGTATTGCATTTCTATGTACCATTATTCATTGATACTGGTAGAAATGTCTTGTTTTCCCTTACCCTTTCCCTTCTTTGGTGAAATGTTTTCTACTTTCCTTGGTGCCATTCTTTTTTCAGGTCCTTAATAATTCTTCCTCTCTCCTAGTCCTTTCTCTGCTCAACTTCATGACCCTCTCTGTGAAAATCCATCCAAGTCCCGTGCCCTAACTATGTAACCCTAACCTAGAAAACCCTTTTTCCATAAGGCGACATAACACCCATGGGATCCTTCCACATAACCTTGTACACTTACACTTATGTACTCATCTCCACTTTGGTTCATTGATCAAACTAGCTATGGAAGAAAATCTTCACAATTTTTCCTTGACTTTCTTTGTAAGGATGCCCTATTTCACTAGAGATATTTGATAGCTTAAAATGGAAGGTAAAGAATAACACACCCCTGATATTCTATTTATAACTTTATCTTTTCTTCATAATAAATGCCATGACACCTACCAATGTACTTTTCCAATAAAGGAATATTTTTCCAATCCCAACCTTTAGCATGTTTCCTCTACAAAAACTTTGGCAACCTTCAAGCACACAAAAACCCCTTATTGACCACATATCCTTATGTGTTTTCTTACAACACTAAAGGAATTCTTCCTATTTATCCTAATCCTGGTCCTTGACATATCCTACCTGATGTTGCTCCTGTGCTTTTCATTATTATACGTGGTTTCTATACAGTCTTTAGAAACCATCCCTCCCTCATGTTCCCCTCTTTTGCACGTGATCTTCCAATCCACATTTTTTTTGATTTTTCAACCCAGACCATCAACAACAATAGCTTGCAGCACTTGTCACATCGCTCCAATCCATATAAAAATGGATGTGCAGTCCTCTGCGTATAGAAAAAATTTGAAATAAAAAAGAGGCTTACAGTGCACAAACATGCACAAAATAAAAAAAAAAGAAAGGGAACACACAAAAAGGAAAATACATCAAAGAAAATCCTATGCTAACTAGCAATACTGACTTATTTACAAACATAGAGAGGACCTATTTATAGTAGGGCTTTAGCCTACTCCCATTGAAATGGCCTAGAAACCATGTTCCATCCAGCACTTGTAACTAACAAGCACCTAAATCAAGTATTTAAGATACAATGTAAGAGCCAAACCAATAGTGAATTTCCTAGGATGACACAGAAACTTGGAATCATACAAGATAACCATCTTCCCAACTTCAAACTACTTGTTCTTGATCTGTCTATCATTCCATGCTTTCTTCCCGGCTTTTCCTACTATAGACACCTGACATATACTTACACTTAGAATTTTCTCCTGTTCAACTAATTAACAACACTTCAGTAATTCCCCATTCTTTGCCCCACTCTTAGATGCCCATTTATGACACCTTCTCGGTCATATTCTTTCCATATTTAACTTATTTGGCTAATGTGTCTCTTATTAGCTAAACATTCCTCCTTTCGACCATTCAGAACCTCCCTAGTTCTCTCTAGACCACTTATATTGGCTTTGTAGGCTATCTATTAGTCAAAATTGGTTATCCAGACCCCTCCCAACTCTCAATGAGTCTCTAATCACTTGCTAATCAAGTTTAACTAGCCTAAAACCTATTTAACTAGCCTAAACCAAGCTTAAATAAACCTAAAACATGTTTATCCTAATCTAATCTAAAACTACTTTTTGAGCTTTAGTCTCACATGCACCCAAAGTTCAACATCCTCTCATTTGGAAATCTATAAATAGAAGGGTCACCCCTCCCTTTCAAAATTACAACTTCACTCACAAGTCCTTCTCTCTCACATTTGGAGATATTGGCATTAAACCTCATTTGCATTAGCCAAGCTAACAGGCATTTGATCTTGGCTATCCTTCATTGTTGAAGATCCTCCATCTTGCATCCATAACTTCATAGTAGGCTAGTAGGAGGGTATCTAACTTGGCCTTGTAGCCATTTTAGAGAGACCTATTCACCTCCATTGAAGCAAACAACAAATCTAATTTGATTTCTCATAGGTTTAACTAGGTTCAATTTATGTTTTAAGTAATCATAGAGTAGTTAGAGATAAGATGAGAGTGTTTTATTTTAATTCATTATTGTAGAAGTTATCTTATTTAGCACTCACCTTGATGTTTATGATAGGTTTAGTTAGATCATGGAATTACGTAGCTAGTTTCTTGTTTATTAACATAACTAATCTTCTCATGCATACATTTGGCATGCCCGATGGGACACTTTGTCTATCCTCCATTTATGGATTCACTTTGAAGCTTTTTGTTTTAGTTTCTAATTGTTTCTTAGTTTCAGCTTTTCTAGGATAGTTTCAAGCTTTTTAGATTAGTATTTCAAAGTTTTTTATAGTAGTTCAAGTTTTTGGTTTCACTAATATTATCATATTAATGGCTAAATATCAAGTTTCTTAACTAGTTTAGCTAGGATTGTCTTACTTTTGTTCTCTTTGCAGGATCGAAGGATGTAAAGTGCTACCAAAATTGAGCCAAATTGATGAAATTTTGATGTTTTTTGAGTTTTTTTTCTAAATTCCTGTCTTTTAGCCACCTATAGGGATGGGCGTGAATACAACTTTCTACCAGCGCATGCACCTTAAAAACTATCATTTTTTTACAGAGGCGTGCAGCTACCCAGAACCACGCAAAAGTGCCCAAAACCACGTGTAGGAACCTTAAACCAAGCGCACATGCCCAAACAATGGCACACACACCTTAAAAACTATCATTTTTTTGAAAGAGGCATGTAGGCACCTAAATCCTAGCACATGCACACAAATCCTACCATAGGCACACAAATCCTATCGCATGCATCATTAGCAATATTTCAGAGGCCATAAATTTTTCTCCCAAGCTCAAAATGACTCCGTTTTTGTTGTGTTGGAAAGGTATTGGAGAGAAATATGCAATGAAATCATAAAATTAGGATTTTGAGTTATAGAAAATTTATGTTTTACATTATTAGGTAACTATTCATTTTCTAATGTATCTTAAAGTTTGAAAAAATGTTTTCTTGGCTATTCTAACACTTTGAAAGGTTTTGTACCACTAATCAGTTGGTTGTAGGGTTTTGTTTTGTTATTTCAGCTTGCATATCTTAAGTATTTTCATTTTTTATCTTGAATAAAGCTTGTAAAGTGTGTATGCTCTCTCCTCGTGCCTTTTTAAGCAATCTTGGAGATCAAAAACATTTGTACAAACTTTATGTCATACTTTAAAAAACACTTATTCTATGATGCTAAAAGGGTAAAATAGATTTCCATATGATTTTTCTTAATGGAATTTTCACATTGCATATGCTCTTCCTTTACGCCTCTTGGTTATCTTAGGAATCAAAAGAAAATTATAAATTCTCTTTCTTAAGTTTACACATGGAAAACTACTAAAATATTTATCTGCAGGACCTAACGCTTGCTAAGGAAAGGTTTATAAGAAAATAAAACTTCTAATACATGTTTTATGCAGGTTGCTAAGCATTGTGCTACTTGAAACCACATTTAAATTAAAAAAGATAAAAATAACACCAATTTAATCACACTGTATTGCAGGTTTCGGAAAAGGGTACGTCCCTATCTATTGAACTGGAACATAACCCCTTTGGCATAAAACCTTAAGCTACAACAATGGGGGTGGTTATAGGAACCCCAAAGTAATCCACTGTTGTGTAACCTCATGGATGAAACAGGAAGCGCTTTGCTTACCCACTTGACTAGTTTTTCCTTGTGAGTTAACATTACTAGTTGTCTGTATGGCGACCCTAATGAGAGTGCGCATGGACACATTTATTGCCCACTATGCTTGAAGGGGGTAAAGTAAATCTGAGATACTCCCAAATTAGTCATTGCAACTTTTTGGGTAAATCGATCTCACTTAAGACAAATTTGTGACACCTAGTTGATAGATCTTATTAAGGAAGCCATTTCATCAAGGAGCCCACTTTACAAGTCCATTATCACATCTTGTCCATCACGAAGTGATAAATTGTTTTGTTTCAAAGCCTTATTTTTTGAAAATGGTAACAAATCCATTTAAGTTAGATCTAATTTTATCTCATCACAAAGTTTACAACTTGTTACTTATATTGGTTTATTTCTCGCCTTTAGACGAGGTGAAACTCTTCCCAAGTAATGCTTAGTTTATTTCCATCTTTTGATTTACACCTTTGTATTCTTTTTGCCCATTTGGGACAAGAAAAGGCATCTTTCAGGAGTGTTGTCATAGATAATGTTCACCACTTTTTTGTACGTTTATGCTCATCCATGTTTACAGCTGAGTTGTTAAACATCTAAAGTGCGTGCATGCATCCTCGTATCTTTGATGGCCACTTGATCTTGATTTCAAGATCATCATCATAGTTAGGATTGATTCATCATTTGATTTCCCTTTGACATTTTACTTTGTTCACATTGTCTTGACACAATTAAGATACTTATGTCATGTTTTTCGTAAATGTGATCTAAGTATCCACAGTGTGGCATTATGCTGCCCACATTTTAGCATATCCTTAGTATAATTTGACTTGGTTTAAATTCAAACATTGTTCCAAATCTTGACAGGTGTCACTTACTTTATTTTATGTCTTTTTAATACCAATTTGATACCAATACCTCACTTATCTGTGAAGCTTGATAGACGTGTCTAATTTGGTGGGATTATGTAGATTATATTTGTAATCCTCTCCCTTTGACATTAAGGCCTTGCTTGTCTCTAAACTAGTCATAATATCCTTTGATTGGGAGTCACGTCTACCCTTTGTTAATATTTACACCTTTTTATTTTCTATCTTGATGTAAATATTGACATTGTGTTGATCATATTTGCATCGAACTATCATTTTGCACACACATTTTTAGGGAGTATTTCCTTATTGATTGGCTTTGTGTTTTACACTTGCATGATTGTTCTTTGTGATCATTCATTTGTAGAATTTTTTTTCTAGGATAATTCTTTTTGATCTCATCAATATTGCATCATCACAATGTCTATTTTCCTTATACCCTCTTCATAAAATCATGCACGTATCTCCATACTTATGAAATGTGTAGTTATTTTCTATTATGCTACTCAAATCGACATGTCACTTCCTTCCCTTTAAAGGATTTCCATCACACTATCTAGGTATATAAATTGTTCTTAAACAACACTAATAATGACTATCTATCAAGAAATTTCTCAAACTTACAAAAATATAGAACCTAGGTTTAGGAATTCACATCAAAAGATACCCATTATGACTAAGCTACATTTGGTTCTTTGTACTAGAGAGCTCATTCGGGTACCTTGTTCCCGATGTTCATCTCATATTCGGTGGTATGGTTTAGATGCTTCTGATCCAAATTATTAGTCAGGTTCCCCCCACTCTTCTTCCGACTCAGATCCAAACTACCACTCATATTTTTATGCTTCTTTTGAAGATTCAGATCCCAACTGTTGTTTAGATACCCTTATATCAAATATTGAATCACGGTCCTCCCTTCCTTCATAGGACCTTTAATCCAACTCACCTCAATGATGTCTTCCTCCTTTAAAGACTCATGTGACTCCAATTTGTGTTGATCAAACATCTGATTCAGTTCTTGATTCATGGTCCTCCCTTTCTTTACAAGACCTCCTTCATCAGTCGTCTCAATGACCTCTTCCTCCATCAAAGAGTTCCACAACTCGGATTCCATCTAGTCAATCATCTAATTTGACTCCTTCATCACAACTTAATGGATGGATAATTGATCCTATTTTTGAACCTACATTACATCTTCTAGAAAAGTAATCTAGGTTCAGATCTAAATCATCCATTTAGGGGATGCTTGCCACCAATCCTACTTCCTCTCTTAGGTCATCTTCTATCAATCAATCTTCCCTACTTATTGGACCTGTTTCTTCTATTCAACCTTATATGGACAAAGAACAACTACCTCTACTAATTGATTTCTCTTATAATGAAGAAATAATCAGAGTACACAATGATATCCCTTTAGAGGATTGCAAATAAGGAATTTTTTTCTAGAACTTGATACGCTTGTGTATTGGGGAAAGGAAGTTTATCCCTTTTGTCATAATATAGATGAGGAGCCTAAGGTCATGGAACTTTATTCTTATTTTATTCCATTTTCACCTTCTTTTGAGTATGATGAGATGTCAGGGTCTAGCATTGAGCCATGGCCTATCATCTCGTTACCAGATCATTCATTATCTATCACCATTCCTCAATACAACTCTCTCCTTGGGTAACTTCTAAGTATCATGTTGTCTTCTTCTTTCTTGGAGCCACCCCTAGGTAACCCACCATTTTCTACTTGTGGGTCACCTCCTTGTAGCCCATTACCTTCTATTCTTGGGCCATGTCCTAAAAAACCTTCATCCTCTTCTATCTTTGGGACATCTCTGAGTAGTCCCTTCTCATCTATACTTGGGTCACCCCCTAGTAATCCCTCGATATCATCTTATATTCTTGGGACATGTCCTTGTAGCCCAATTTCTTCCCTCTTAGGGCCACATCCTAGTAGCCCTTCCTCATCTTCTAACCATGGTTCACCTCTAAGTAGCCTATTTTCTTCCATCTTAGGGCCATATCCTCAAATCCCTTCATCATCTTCTATCAGTGGATCACCTCTTGGTAGCCCATCCTCTTCAATTCTTAGACAATATCCTTTTCATCCATCACATATTTCTTCTATCAATGGTTATGGAAAGCCCACGGTCATTCATCACATTAGTTTTAAACATCCACATTCACTTTCTTCTCCTTCTCAAGATTAGAAAATTCACACATCAGCTTATAAGAAACCCAAACAATTTCTTAATCAAGCTTAGGTAAAAACTCCTAAGAGCTCCAAAGATCCTAGCAACTCATATGATCTTAGGGTTAAAAATCAAGCACGATTCAAGAATACACATCAACATAACCATAAATTATGGTCCAAAGTGCAAAATCCTATGGATAGGGAACTCAAGCTCCCTCATATGAAATGCATGTTTCAAGATAAATCACAGTCATTTGTTGAGTATGAGCTCACCATGATCATCGAGATTGGGGATATTATAACTCTTGATAAACAAATGCACCTAGTCTCCCTTATCAAGGAATTTGTAGACATCGTTGTTGGATCTTAACACATGGAGTGAATTTTTTAGTCCCAAAACTCCTAAAACTATCAAAAATATAAAAATAAAAAAAATAAAAAAATACAAATAAACATGGAAAAATACAACAAAAATAAAAGGTACATTTTCTCAAACATTGCAATCAAGTATTGCATACACATCGATGTTTCTTTCTTCTCTTCATTTTTATTATTCTACAAGTATTCCTACCATTTTCATCCCTTTGGTGATATTGTGGTTAACCTTTTCACACACATTTTAGGACATTTATCTCTATGGTATCCGTTTGACCTTGGTCTTTCATCACCTTTGTAAATTAAAGAACGACTAACCTCTTTGAGATCCTATCACAATCAACATCTAATAAACTTGTTCTGAAGAACTTTTGGACATATTTGTTGACACTAGCCAATGTCATCATCACAAACACTTCCATATCCTTCCATCAAGCCATTTTTGGTTCTTAACCCCTTGTCAAACAAGAGAGCTAAAATAAGTTTTCAGAAAGAAAATGAATCAAAATGAATCAAAAATCAAAAGCACAAAGCTAAGAGCAAAAGCAAATTGATATATAACTCTCTCTTGGGGTATTTCCAATAATCTATATCGGGGCTATGGAGGCCTGACTTCCAGGAGATAAATGTTGTGATTATAATCAAGTACATCTCCGTCGAGGCTATGGATGTTTGGCTAGCAACAAAGAAATGTATAGCTATCCTTCCACTCTTCATTCATAAATCACCTCTCACCTATCAAAATAAATCATTCCTACACATTGGCTAGGGTGTCTTCACTTATTGTATATTAAATATTTCCTTTAAAAGGTAATTAAATTTCCACGTGCACACACTAGATCTCTATGAGTAGGTAGGATTAGTATGTTACCAAGTTTTTTTTTGGACCTTTTTCATACTCTTACTTTAGTCCTTATCTTGTCTCACAATTTGTGTCTTTGGCTAATCACTTCTTCATCATGGCACTTATAATCTACATTCATATCATTCACATCATTCTTTTAGTTTGTTTAGAACATCCATGTGTATAAGATTACTATTTTTTCCATGTTTGCGGACACCTTTGTTCCCTTTCACAAAAAACAATCTTTTCCTTCCTTTCTATCATGTGCTTTTAGGCCAACTTACAATGGGGTCATCTTTTATCCTTCCCATCACTTCATTGGTTTATGTTCATCATCACATTGAACCTATCAATAATGGCCTTGGGTCCCACTTCTACTTGTGAAGAGTTTGCCTTTGAATACTCCCACCTAATCACTAGGGCATTTTTACATCTTCACCTTTCTTGTATGCACATGGCCTTATGTCCTTGTACATCCCATATATCACTGGGGGCATCCATGCTTCCTCGTCTTCCCATACATAGTTTTGGAAAATTTTGAAAATCAACAAAAACATTCAAATATGTTAGAAAAATAAAAAACATTCAATTATGTTAGAAAAATCAAAAAATTCAAATATGTTTTAGAAAGCTTCTAAAAATTGAAAATCTTCATATAAAATGTCACTCTTTGGTTTTCACTTGTTCATGTGCATGACTCATGGATCATCTTTGTCTACCTCCATCAACAAAACTAGGCTACTTACTTCATCTGTACTCTAGGGCACTGAGTTTCCTGGTACTATTTTGTAGTGCACATTGCTTTATTATTGGACCCAAGTGTCCTGTATTATTCCCCTCGTATGTATCCTTGCATGGGGCACTGTCATTAACCCTTTTCGTTAATTCACACAGGTCAGAATTAAAGCTTGATAACAAAAACATTACATTATGTTTCTCTGTTAGTTAGCTTGTTTACTTTCTCATATTGCATTGCATTATGTATGTTGCATGGAGTTAGACATATTTTACTTTCTCGTATTGCATTTCATTTTGTATGTTGCATGGAGTTGGTGTTTTTTTTAATGGACATTTGTTCATATATGGATTTTCATGTCATACTACACATTTGTTCATTCTTTATAATAAATACTAATGATGAAGATCACTAGCAATATGATGACGAATAAAGTTGTTTAAAAGTCACTGAATGGGTGTTAAATCATTCCCCCTTCCTCATATTCCTGTTTATTTTATATCCCCTTTCTTCTTCACATGATTCTTTCTTTTGTTCTCTTTTTGTCATCTTTTCAATTTTCAATTGAGTTCTTCTATCACCCCATCGGATATCGATGGGACATCCTTCATTCTAATATTTTTTTATTCTATCCCTTCAATATTTTCTACTTGTTTATTCTTGTCTACTTTCTTTAAAGTGATAATACTTATGCCACCTCAAATAATGGAAAATGTAGACACCTGACACATGCTTACACTTAGCATTTCCTCCCATTCAACTAATTAACAACACTTCGTTAATTACTGATTCTTTTCCCCACTCTCGGATGCCCATTTATGACACCTTCTTAGTCGTATTCTTCCCATACTCAACTTATTTGGCTAATATCTCTCTTATTAGCTAAACATTCCTCCTTTTGACCATTCAGAACCTCCCTAGTTCTCTCTAGACCACTTCTATTGGCTTTGTAGGCTATATATCAATCAAAATTGGTTATCTAGACCCCTCCCAACTCTCAATGAGTCTCTAATCACTTTCTAATCAAGTTTAACTAGCCTAAACCCTAGTTAACTAGCCTAAACAAAGATTAACTAAGCCTAAAGTATGTTTATCCTAATCTAATCTAAAAGTAATTTTTGAGCTTTAGTCCCACATGCACCCAAAGTTCAACATCCTCTCATTTAGAAATCTATAAATAGAAGGGTCACACCTTCCTTTCAAACTTACAAGTTCACTCAAAAGTCCTTCTCTCACATTTGGAGATATTGGCATTAGAGCTCATTTGCATTAGCCAAGCTAATAGGCATTTGATCTTGGATATTCTTAATTGTTGAATCTCCTCTATCTTCCATCCATAAATTCATAGTAGGTTAGTAGGAGGGTGTCTAACTTAGCCGTGTATCCATTTTAGAGAGACATATTCACCTCCATTGAAGAAAACAAAAAATCTAATTTGATTGCTCATAGGTTTAACTAGGTTCAATTTATGTTTTAAGTAATCATAGAGTAGTTAGAGATAAATTGATAGTGTTTTAGTTTAATTCATTATTATAGAAGTTATTTTGTTTAGCACTCATCTTGATTTTTATGATAGGTTTAGTTAGATCATGGAACTTCTTAGCTAGTTTCTCGTTTATTAATATAACTAATCTTCTCATGCATACACCTATTTTCTGACTCAGGCGAGTTATAGCCTACCTCTCATCTAACTACACCAACTTGTCAATCCTCTCCTCAAGCACTTATTCATTATATAATCCTCTCCTCATACACTATACACAGTGATGGTAAAATGAATTCAATAGGTAACACAGCTTCAACACCAAACACTAATTGAAAAGGTGTGGCCTTGTTTAGTCTCTTATAAGAAGTCCTATATGACCACAACATAGCAGAAAATTTCTCATCCCAATCCTTTCTTCCCACATCACAAATATTTTTCAATGTGTGATTCAAAATAATTTTAATTTTCTTAGTAGTCTCATTAGCTTGTGGGTGATAAGGGGTAGTCTTGTGATGGGACACCATGAATTCTACCAATTAAATTCTAACTGTCTCAATTAAGAAATGAGTACCCCTATCACTTGTTAAGCTCAATGGGCATCCATACCTACTGATTATATTTTCCCACAAGAACCTAGCTATTGTTTTCAGTGTGCAATCCCTTGTAGGTTCCGCTTCTTCACACCCTTTAAGGTAATATGTGCATGTAATGATATAGCGTGAACATGTCCTTCACGCGGATGGAGAAATCAGGCCTATGAAGTCAATTTCCCATTTCTTGAACGGCTCTATACTGGCAATTGGCCTTAATGGAATTTAATCTCTTTTTCCTAGTTTACCAAGGTCCTAGCAGTGGTCATAAGCCTTTCAATACTCAATACAATATTTGTAAACAATTGCCCACAAAAATCTTGATAGAAGGATCTTTCGTGTGGTTACATTCCCTACATAGTGCCCCCGTTCAATTCCACCATGAGCCTCTTCCATGACTATAGTGCAATCATGATCAAGTATGCATCAAAGTAAAAACTCATTATGGCCTAACATGTATAAGTATTTATTAATTAACATGTAGTGTGTGATGCGTATGGCTAACTGCTTCCTTTCCAAATTCTTCATTCCCTCCTATGCCAAACTTATTTTAAGAAGCATGAAAATATCTTTAAAGTTAAAGGGTGCACGCTGCAATCTAAATAAGTGTACATCTAGAATTGTATCCTCAATGCTCTACGCATCCTCTCCTAATTCAATCCTTGATAAATGGTCAGGCCCCAAATTAGTCTTAACCAGTTTTACAATAACCATAAACTCAAACTCCTGGAACAATAAGACCCACCTGCATATGTGCCTTTGTAAGACAGTCTTGTTCACTAATTAATTTAATGCCATGTGGTCCTTGTAAAAGATAAAAGGTGATGTTAGAAAATACTTCGTTAATTTATACATTATGTAGATCATTGAGAATGCATCTCACTCTTTGGTAGTATAATTCGGTTCTACATGGGTTAGCTTCCTACTAGAAAAACATAAGGGATGGTCAAAAATTCCCTCTCTAGGTTGTGCTAAGATTTCTCTAATTTCCATCCCTAAATAATCAACATGTACATGGAATGGCTTATCCCAAGAGGGAAAACATAATATGGGCACAATGATAAGCTTATTCTTTAATGTGTCAAATGCCATCTATTGTGAATCTCCCTAATGAAATGTAGTTTTATGCTTTAGTGAATCTTCCAATGATGCAGTGCTCTTGGCACAACCCTTAATAAATTTCCTTTGATACCCCATACGCCCAAGAAATCCATACACTATTCTTTCACTGGTAGGCTCCCCTAATCCCATAATAAGAACAACTTTGGTAGGATTCACTAGCAAGACTTCTTTGCATATGATATGTCCTAACAGGGTGCCAAATGGAGTAGTGAAAAACACATTTCTTAATTTTGAGAGATATACTCACCTGATGACATCTCTCAAACATCAACCTTAGATTGTCACAATGGTCCCTCACTAGTCCATATATTGTCTAGTCATCCAAGTAAAATTATATATATTTATTGATGAGGTCTTGAAATACCTAAACCACAATGCATGAAAACACAAGTGTGTTTTTTAGTCCAAAAGGCATGATTGTATAGGAAAAGCTTCCCCATTTAGTGGTGAAGTTTGTATTTTCTTGGTCCTCCTTTATAATTCTAACCTAGTGATATCTTAATAATCCATCTGTGAAAGAATAGATCTTACACCTGGCTACTCCTTCTAGGATCTCTTTGGTGAAGGGGATTAGAAAAGGATCAATGACACACACCACATTAAAATCCCTATAATCAATGCAAATCCTTATCCTCCCATTCTTTTTAATGTTGATGAACATCAAAATTATCAACTTTGATTCCTAAACAACCTCAATGATGGCTGATGTGATCATATTATCAATCTCCTCCTTGACTTCAATATGTAGATTCAAATTCATTCGATAAGGTAGCTTCTGAATTGGGTGTGTACTTTCCTTTATCTTGATATTAATTTCTCCCATGGAGTGGTGAACTTATTTAAGCTCATGGTACCCACATAAAAAAATCTTGAAATTTGAGCAACATATCAATAATCTTTGAAACCTCCCTTTCTCTCTAGTAATCTACAATAGTAGCTTCCTTAGGTTCCACTTTTGAACCAATGTTAACCTTCTTCATTTTCATGAGTTCAAGGTAGGCACACACTTTCTCATCAACACTATCCATAACCTCACGTGTACCAATAGTATGGTTGACATCTAAGTTTTCCACCTCATCACCATCTATCACATAGACCAGCTTTCCTTTCTCTTTTTCCATGCATGTATGCTCAAGATGTATCTCCACTGATTCTTCCTCATCAAAGTGTTCTTCCAAGCCAGGTTCACCTAAAAACTCCAGTGCTCTATCCTCCACCATGGCACTATCTCCCATAGATAGATTCTTACCAACTTATAGTTCCTCATTCTCCAATGGTTTAGTAATCTGATACTCTAATTCTTGAAGGAGAACAACTATCAACTCTTTCCAGCTTTCTATCTAACGACGCATCTCAGAGTGGATGTACCATGTGTGTGCGTAGCTTTATAAGGTGGAGTAATGATTATGCACCCATAAAGATTGAGGAAATGCTTTTGTGCCTTCGATCTAGGTGTTCTCACATGCCTAGATGTGAAATGAGGTGGGTTCCTTCCCATGATAATATTATATAGGAGTAGGTGCATTACTCAGAGAAACCTAATAAAGAGCATGATTTGCACTTTGTGCCACACTAGAAGGTTATCGCGATGGGTCATCCACCAATGTTTTTTATTCTTGAGAAAATTATAGTTAAGAATAATTCTCCTTTCTACCTCAAATCTTCATTAGGTCTCCATTTCTCGTAGGAAAACATCAGGGTTTTCTCCCCCAGTGTAACTTGGTAACCGTATTCCTCTCACATGCATGAATAAGTTTGTGTTTGTTACTCTTGTCACATATCCTCTTAATTTCTTTTTGACTAACTCATATATCCCATGCACCCAATTTTCACATGAAAAACTAGTTATATCACTTATATATTGAGCATCTTCCCACTGAATAATTCCTTATTTTGTTGGTTGCAGAACCTCAGGGTGCCTAATAGTGTGTACATAGATTCCATCTAATTATTCTTCTCTGAAGGGCTCAGTATAGGGCATTGAATTTCCATCCATCAAAGGAATGATAACACATTCCTCCTTGTTCTCAAAAATTATATACCCCTTATTGAAATGTAAGTCAAAAAATTTCTTATAGCACTAGGGGTGCCCAAGTAACATTGGAAAGTTGTCTGCCTCAACAAGTGCCAGGACTTCAAAGTCTCAAGTGAATTTTTCCCCTTGAATAGTGATAGCAGTATTCTTTAAAACACTAATGGGCATTGTCTTTGTCTTATTAGCCATATACAACACATTTGAAGATGGTTGTAATTGGGGAATTCTGATTTGATTCCATGTATATAGGGAGAGAACATTGACTTCCGCACCTGTGTCATTTAAAATATTAGTTATAAGCCATCCATCAACAATTGCATTCAAGGTAATCTCATTATCATAGTAAAGGCTATGAGGAGGTAGACTAGCATGCAAAACCTACCTCTCACACTCTCCTCCAGTGCTTGGTACTTTATCTCTCAACCATTATCCTAATAGAGGGATGATATTCTCTTAGCACAACATCTTACACACCTCTCTGACATCATCTATATCTATCTAAGGGACCTCAACACTTTTATTCGGCTCTAACTTCCTAGATTGCTTTTTTAGACACTAAATTTTGCCTTGAAGACTTCTAATTACTTCCATGGTCTCTTGATAGACTTCCTTTTGATGGGTAGGGTCCAGATACTTCCCATGTATCAATTATTCTCTTGTAATCAATGGTCTCTACTTTGGTATCTCCCTGGTGTGTGTATCCTCAGATCGCGTCGTCACCAGTACAAGTTCTAACTCTGACTCAAGTGCCACTCTTAACATCCCCTGTTGATAAACATGCTTTACACTCTCTATCCTAGTGCCCTTATCGTTTCTCTTCTTTCCACTCATGTGTTCAAAAAATTATAGGCATTCCTCATAGTTGTGATTTTTCCAACACTGAAAGCACTCTAAAAAATAAAGACACTCACACTTGTAATGTTTTGTAGATCCACAGTTGTAGCAGGTTCCATGAGGGAATTCACTCCTTCCACCCTCTTGATTTCCATGACCTCTAAATCCTCCTTGATATACTCTACCTTGACCTCCTACATCTACGTGCCCTTCATAATGACAACCATAATCCTTGTAGCTATTTGTAACATTGGTCTAACACAAACCAATATTAATGGAATCAAGTCTTTAGTCAATCAATCTACAATCCTTGGTGTCATGAGTAGTAGAGGTGAAAATTTTGAAATAATAAGACACATTCTTATGGATCATGCGCTGCAGTAGCAAACACCTAATTTCATCATGATCTCTATGGAAAATATCTCAATCTACCGTTATTGCATGTACCGATCTCTAAGGAAAATTTTCCTTCATATGCCCTTGGGTAAGTGCAGCAAGTTGGGGGACAAAAAGGGGGTCATAAGTGGACGTCATATTGCAAATAACAACATAATATCAACTTGTACAGATTATTAGCAATACATACACTCAAAATTAGAAAAACTTATAGTAATATGAATCGTAGCATCCGGAATCTAGTTTCTAAAATACTATTTTTTTTAAAAAATGAACAAGATTAGCTATATTAAACACTCAAAATTCAATGACTTCGTATTTTTTTTTAAAAACACCTATAAAATTATAGTCCGTTTGCCCATGATTTGGATGACCAAAAATTGATATATATTTTTCTCCTTTGGTGAGAAGTTAGATGCCACTATCTATCTTGGGATGGATTTTATTTTTTGTGATTTTTCCGTGAAAGTGGTATGAAAACATAAAGAAAATAGAGCACTTTTCGTTTTCCCGCCATAACTTCATCAAAAAATATTGAAATCAAATAATTTTTTTTTGGAACATGTATATAATTTCACCACGGTTGGGATGGTATAAATTTTATCACATTCTGATAAGTGAAACAAAATTTGTAGTCTTAAACCTAGACATAAACATTCACAGGAAAAAGTGTCTTAAAGACCTACTATTAGTAAAAAATTATAAAATGATATTTATCCTATTTTATTCACTTTAAAATTAGTATTTCTACAAAGCTAACAGTCTCCCCTACGCAATGGTACCATTTTTATGACATATTTTTTACTTTTCGGAATGGTTCAAGTCTATGGAAGACTAAATTTGATGTTTTGTTGTTTTTAATGTAAAATTCAGGATTTGATGTCGACTTAATTGTCCCCCAACTTGGTGCACTTACCCCCTTGTACCTCAAAATCCATACACCATAACCCACTGTGAGTCTCATGAGCCAAGTTTGTAGATAATTTTTCCAGTTGCTTTGCCATTGCAACAATTTTGGCTTCTAGGAATAGAGTAACTCATGTATTAACACTCTCTACTACGTCAACGTAAAAGGAAACCTCCAAGGCCTTGCGTGGATCTATGAAAGTCTTATGTGAAAGCACCCTCCTGAATAAAGTAACCAGTCCTCCAAAAAACCAATGATCATACAACGAAGGGTGAATGTCATAAGATAACTTGGATAGGAGAGTCTTGAAACATGTGTCATACTCCCACACACTCTCCTCCATTCCTTGCTAAATATCCTTCAATGCACTGATGGTTTTTTGTTCAAACTCAAGTATGTGGAACTCCATAAAAAGGCATTACACATTTCAGTGTAATCCACCACTTTTTGGTGTGGGTTATACTTCTTGTACAAGATATACACATGTCCTTGCAATGTGATTACAAAATAACTTACCTTCCACTCTGGGGTAGTGATTCCCTTTGTGCACCATAGTAACTCACACTTGTGTACATGTTCCATGGCATCCTCAGTGCCCTTGTAAACAAGTAAGTGGAGTGACATCTCATAAAACACATGTTGATGGTGTTGTGGGCCTTGTGTGCCCGATCTAGGACCTTGATTCCCTTCTATACGACCTCCACCACCAAACCCTCTATATCTTCCTCCTGTCATAGGTAAGGGGCCTAATGCAGCTATGTCTTGTAATCCTAGTGTCATGATAAACTACACGTTGATAGTATGTGATACCTATGGTTTCCCATGTTACTCCCAGACATGATATTCAAACCTTGTGATCCCACACCTTGCCCAAATATTGTGCTAGATAAAATACCCCCAAACATAGGAAATGACTGTGCAACCATAGATGTACCAAATGAAAAATTATACCTCCTAGGTGTCACTCAACTACTAATACCAATATAAACTAGATTATCAAAACGTATATCAGGAAATAGAAAACTAAGTGCAAGGGTCTAGTTTTCATGTGGGTTAAGATGTGCACTTATGGCTTTCCTCCTTTCTTCATATGATGAACTCTCTTTAGAAGCCGAGGAGGTTTCTCTTTCATGATTTCCAATATAAAGTAGCTTAAACTACTCAAGTTCCACATCCTCCGTGCAAACCTCAAATCTTTCCCATAATGTCTACCTCCATAAATTCATCACTCCTATAGCTTTGTGTTGTCTTACAAACTCCCTCTCTCGAGCTTCATTATACTTGAGCTTACTCACCTCTCTCTCTATTTCCACCGCAATGTCTATTATCCTCTACCACACTAGATTTTGTGCCCTACGCCTACCAGGATTTTATCTAGCCATGATAATTTCTTCAAAACTCAAAGTAATGGCTAGGATCTTGATAGACAGTAGGATAGCATGCAAAAATTATCCTTTAGGATCCCTCATGAACTCAAACTTGGAAATATTCAGGAAAGAATACATAGAAATAGTGTATTCCAAGGTATAACTAGTCAGCACTCTAATCCACCAGTCATCAAAAGAAAGGGTCCATGTCAGATCGACATTAAGTAACCATTGATATTCATCTTGGGTCCAAACACGAGGTCTATAGTACCAACTTGACCTTGATGCATATGTTGATAGGCATTCATATAACTCTACTGGGAAACAATAGAAAAAGGTCTCATATAACTCATGATATAGGTGATCTTCTACCAATTTACATGCATCAAACTTAGGTCTAGTATTAAATATTTGAGTAAACTCATCCTTTGTGATTTTGAGCCACACTTTGACACTATCCAAGGTCAAGTTCTCAATAATTTACACATTTCTCTCAAAAAAGCTTCAAAAGAGGTCCTGGCAACAAAACCAAGATGTAGTCATTATTTTATGCTCAATACATCTTTTTAACCTAAGCACATTGGCCTATCACCTAGCATACGTCAAGCACTCACCCAAGGTATATGTGGGTGCCAAGCCCCTCCTTTATGTCATATTTTCAAGATATTTCTGCCATTAATGGAGTATTATTTACAGAAACTAAAGTACATACATCTACTTAAAAAGGTAGAAGATATAACTAATAGATCTACACATAAATGCATCACAAAAGGTAAATAAAAATTATATGAAGAAAAAGGAACCAGATCTGATTCATGACAAGACAAATAACATGAGGGTTTACACTCAAAAATAAGATGTATAGAATAGGTCCATGTATATTGTTTCAAAAGAGTTTCTAGTAGCCATACTACATTCAAAAGGGTCACCTCAGACTATATACATCAAATGAAAAAGGTCCAACCCTGCAAAATCATCTGATAAGAGATCCTAACTATGCTTTCCCCATTATAACCCTTGATACAGACCCCATTACCCATATATATGCTTAATGATATTCCTTAAAACCCTCTGGCACCAAGAACTCTAAACCCTAACATCATGAGCTCCAAAACCTTAGCATTTCCTAAAATTTTTGCAACACCTCATTACCCTCCTCTTAGCACTCTTGTACCTTCTAGCTCCTTTACACTACCTTATCCCCTTATCCCCCTTTTCTTCTCCTTCATTTTTTTCCCAATCACTTCTTTAAATAGGATCAAAATCCACCTCCATGACTTCTCTCATGAGCATATCGCGTGTCAAGTGTCAATGTGTTCCTCCATTGGAAATGTTTATCCTCTTTGCAAAACGTTCCACTAACTATAATGATGTCTCTGAGAATATTCCTTGTGTGGAATATCCTTTTCTTGGCCTACAAGGTTCTAGGTTGGCACCTTATCCACTTATCATGCTTATTCAATTCCTCATGTTTTCCTCAAGTGACTTCATGATGCCAAATATGGCTAGGACCTTTAAACCCTTGTTATGCCTCCCCTGTGTGCCCTGGTTTCACTTAAACCCTTTTTAAAACCTCTTCCTATGTGTTTTTCCCTAAGCACCCTTCTATTTTTTATCATAGGCATGCACCTCCTGGTACTTGGTAAATATTTAGGTTCCAATAAGAGTGATGTATTCCCCCTTAAATTTTGATGGGGTGATGAGAGAGGTCAATCGATGATCGAAAAGATGTAGGAAATAGATAGAAGACAAAGGGGGGAAGATTCCCCTAGTAAAGGAGCATAATAGTGTAAGAAGAAGAAGGGAAGTCATGTTATTATTTTTTATACTTAGTACTAATTACCCATGAAATATAATTCACATGCTTTCATTATCATTTCTTATCTTCCACATCATACCGAATAACCAAGTTGACAAGGTAGTTGCTCGCTTGAATGGTGAGACACAAAATATTTTAGATTTATATTGAGAACAGTGTGTGAATTTTAAGGAAGAATGGTGAAGTTTTGTATGATGGAGAGATAAAGGGGATATACAAGGAAATAAGTATGAGGAAGGAGGATTGAGCTAACATCCATCCAATTCCTTTTAAACAACTTCATTTTCATCACATTGCTATTGATCTTCATCATCCGTCCTTATTAAAATTGTAAGCATACAACAGAAGTGTAGAATGAAATGAAAATCCATAATACAAACAAATTTCTATTTCTAAAACACCAAATCCCTGCAACATATAGAATGTAATATAATACGAGAAAGTAAACAAGTACAAACACACATACTTAAACTGAAAATGTCTAAGATAGTTATACAAATGTTTTGTTATCGAGTTGCAGTTGCCAAATGTTCATGTATAATGACAAGGGTTAAAAGTGATGCCCCAAGAAAGGATACATATGAGGGGGATTTGGTGGATGCATGGGTCCAAAGAAAAAAACATTTGTGCACTATGAAACAATACCAGGAAACTCATTGTGCCAGGATAGTAAAAACAAAGCAAACAAACTAGATTTGTTAATGAGATAGATCAAAATGATCTGTGATTCATTGTTACCAAAACAAGTGAAATCATAAGAAAGATATAATTTTAATATAATGTTTTTGACACAGGATTCATCTACGTACCACTATTTTACTAAAACAAATTTGTAATTTTTCATTTTTTACAAAAAAAATGATTTTTGCAATGTTTTTTTTTATATATTGATTTTTTAAAACTTTTTAGTGATTTTTGATTTTTTAGAAGAAGGATTGATGCAAGATCACCAAAAAGTAAGATAAATTCCATAGGAAGAAGAAACAAGTGCCAAGGAGCAAAACATATTCCCTGGTAGGATGAAAATGGGTGAAAATGATAATTTATTAAAAATAAATGGAGTGGCAGGTGATAGAGGAAACTAAAATGATCATGGCAGTCAAATTACACCTCTTGGACATCACAAAATGTAATAATGCATCATGATGGGGTCAAAATGACCACATATACCCCTCCTGGAGGGTAAATCATCGTGATTAATTCATTTGTTACTGAGCCCTTATTACTTTACTATTGAATTTTTCTCTGACACCTGAGAGGGATGGCGTGAGTTTAGAGGCATACAAGGTGATAAGACAAATTTAGGTAGTATGTATGGATTCCTAGCGATGGACCCTACATGAGTAACCTATCCATTGTGTGTTTTTATTGCAATTAATGCCATATATTAGGTGTTTTAGGGGGCGATAACATATACGTGCACCTTAGGGGTCCGCATGCATCATCCGGTGTGCATAGGCATAGAGAAGACATATGCACACATGTGCATGCATTTTTAATGGGAACATATGTGCTTGAGTTTAGGCTAGGGCATATGCCCGTCGAAACATATGTAGTTAGATGAATGTATGTGCTTGGGAGGTTTAGGTAAAATGCGCGTGGGTGCATATGTTCTCAAAGGCATGCATGTGTTAGGATGAGTACACAATCACTAGGAAGGGGGTGTATGTGTGCTAGGAACTTATATGCTAACAAGGGTATGCGTACATCGCTAGGGGGCACATATGTCAAATAATGGTTTAGGGAACACTTAGAAAAAAAGAGAAAGTTTTTACAAGAATATACAGACAAATAGGCTAAGTGTTAGATGATGTTAGATAGAAGAAAATATAAGTGTGTTATTTGATCTTGCAGAGGAAGCTACATGTCTTACAAGTGTAGGAATGACACATCCGGTTGGCTAAATTTGAGGTGACTTTCTCATGACATGAGAATTCTTATTTAGACATCACCTTATACACCACAGGGCTTAGCTACATGCAAAAGATGTCACATATCACCTTAGACAATAGTATCCTTATAGCCTTAGCTGAGAGGTGACACAGTGAGAGTTAGTGTTTCAGGATCTTGACTGGTAAGATGACCATTAAACTTGAGGAACTTTAGAGGATTTTGTTACTGTCAATCTAGGGGCATCTAATAGAGTAAGAGGATGATGTGGCACAAATTATAGACAACTTGATTGATCTTTCAGGTGTAGAAGAGAGACCTTAATGAGGTATGACAGTGTGAATAAATCAATGTTTCACATATTTGAGATTATATTATGTGTCATTGTATTACATGGAACTTTTTAGTGAGATTCTTCTTACTAAATAGATGGGTACATAATTTCCCCTAGTCCTGATTGGTGTTACTATTGGGGACAGTGCATGCTTATGCATTTATACTAGGACTTACACTTGATTACCTACTTCCGTCAGAAGAAGGTGGGTCCAACGACCTTACTACAGATATGGGCCTCAGAAAATATAGATATTGGTCACCTTACATGAGAATTACAAGCTTGGGTTATGGATGGTCCTTCATTCTTTGGCTAGGCTCCTGTTGGTGATGATGTGTGTGGACACATGGGGGATAATTATTTCTATCATCGCACCTTTAATGATAAAAAAACTGCAGATGATTGTATGGAGATCTTATAGACATTATTAGTGTCTTGAGGATCCAGTGGAGCTCATCCTTTCCTTGGTGGAAGAGTTTCTCATTGGGAGTTATGGGTACATTACGAAGTATTACATAGTGGATCAGTCACAACAATAGTTTTTGTGTCATTTAGGACATTCTCAGACCAAAGATGTGGTATGCACACTGCACCCGAGAGAATTTTGACAATTGGGTCACTTATTAGGACACAATGAGCTGGCAATAGCTTTGAGTAGATGATGCTACTAACATGGGAACCATTATGATAGATAATGGATATAAGGACCACCGTGGCCTATGTTTCTTAGTATATTATAGTCTTTCTGAGGTGATTGAATATCCCTCAAGCTACATGGGATGTAGGATAGAGGAGGGGCCAATAGTTAGAGTGAGGATGGGAGTGATGATGATGATGGCTCAGATTGATATGGTTGGCATGGATAGGGATAGGGATAGGGACTGAGAGCACAAATATAGGTTCCTATACAACCATAAGTACACATATAGATTCAAATGCCACAGGTGGATACGTAGGTGGGTATAGATGTTCTTTTATAGTAGGTACTTCCATAGGCACATATAAATCATACTCCATAGTAGGATCCCATTATTATCCCAAGAGGAGGTAGAGGGTATCAGGATCTACATGATGTAGATGAGCTAGCTGTGTTATGACAACAGTTATAGTAGGTCATAGATCTTTAGCTCCAGGTAACCTCAGAGAGATATTGGGTTATCATAGAGAGGGATCAAGTAGTTGCAAAGAGAGCCTAGTTACAGGGGAAGATAGACCAATTATCCACTCAGTAGATGCGATGGGCTGCTGAGAGATCTGAGTTAATAACACACTAGGTGCAGCTACAGGCAGGCACAACAAAGTGAGATTAGCTCTAGGTTGAGAAGTCATTAATGTAGGCCAAGGTGGCCATAGTTTTAATAGAGGTGGTGTCCTTGCATCAAATAGATAGAGTCGCTAGTATACCTTGTGTACATATGGACCTAGCTGTAACTACAAGACAAGATGCATATTATAGATATTTGAATTATGATGTCATCCTAGATGGACAAAGAGCTCATGGATTTAGTTAGTATTCCATAAGAAAGTATTCTTCACAATCTCACAAAGTAGTGGCAACAACCACATCAGTAGATTAGCTGATAGTGTAGCAGTGACCATAGGTGATGGGACTCCCACCACCTTGGAGGCTAGGTATCCCCCATGAGGGATTGAGTCAGACATGACTCTTTATTCATGATATATTTATAGATGTATACAATTTTTTATGTACACCTCGATATGAAGGTGCATTTTTTATCGATGGATATGTATTTTTTTTTTTTATGCCTTACTTTGAAGGCACATTTTTTTATCAATGTCCATGATGGCATACCATGTATCTAGATGATTATGTTTAGAGACACATTGTATATGGACATTGATATTTTGATAGACATATACATATGATTATGATGATGATTATGGAATTTATTTATGATGTGTAATGATTTTATCATATGTATTTGATTTATGAGATAACATTATATGATATCACATGTTTTGATTAGCTAATTCATTTTCTACTTATCACATTTCGTGTATGACAAAGCAGTAGATGATATCATGTTGTTTTGGATGTTTTTTTTTATTATGGGCAAATAGTTTTTTGAAAGGGACTATACCCTTATACAAAAGTGCTCAACAGTAAGATTTTATCCCAAAAAATCCCAACAATAGAAAATAATTTGTCGAGGAAAGAACCGGCAAAAGCAAACTAGCTGCTACAAAACATCTAATAAATAACAACATAACAGCAACACAGCTGCCTAGCAACTGCGTAGCAGGCCATTTGCCTAAATGTAGCAATAATAGCACCCAAAAAGACAAGAATCAAACCTTTTCCGATATGGTGGGGGATTTTGATTTGGCATTTCCCTTCTTATTCCTATCCACCACTGTCCATTCCTGATTTCCCACATCCATTACAGCCAGAATAAAAACTATAGTGGGTTTGATGGGGAAGTGACCCATAGGAAGGGGGGTTGAAATATCCTTAACCACTGAATCAACAACCTGTAAAGAATAGTCTAGGGGCTTCTATGTATTGGTCTGTGAATCAACCATGATGGGTGAGTTAACTTGCAGGGGGCACTAGATTCCTTAGTCGGATCTGAGTCAATTGTAAGATGTTTAGGTAGAGAATCCTTCCACCAGGGTGTTTTGGTCTTACGTTTGGAGTGTTCACAATCATCTATAACATGACCAGGTTGGAAGTAGCGTCAACATATGAAGGCAAGTCTCTCATAGTCTATCCTTTGCACCCAGAGCCTGGCACCAATCTATAGATTGATTTCTGCTTGTAAGAGTTTGGAGGTATCAAGATCAACTAGGATTCGAGCATAATTAGTATGGGTTTGAATGGAGGTCTTATCATCAACTGCCACACATGAGCCTAGAGTATCACCTATAGCAATGAGACAAGATCTGTTCCAAAGCTGAAACAAGAGCCCTGGTAAACAAACCCAAATCGGGTAGGTATCAAAAGACTCCTTTAACAGGTCAAAATATGGATACCATGGTTTGGACATAAGCCCGTGTTCCCCCCAAACCCAATGTTGGCTAAAAATTAAATCCCTATCTTCAGGGGTTTCAAATACAATAATGAAGTAAGCTTTAGCACAAGGATAAAGCTCAATCTTACTTTGTATTTTTTCTCTCCATCTCTGCGCTATCCAATCATGAAGCTGAGAAAGCTTAGGCCAAAATTTGTGGAATCTGCATATGAGTCCTAGCTGGGAGAGATTTTACTCCTCCTTAAGAACCTTTAGTAGTAGATCCTCCTCGATTTTCAGCATCGAGACCTCCTGGGAGGGTTTTAAGAGCTCATTTCTGACATTCTCTTTCTGTTTGGAGACCACTGAAGCATAAGATCTGGACCTATTGTCACTATTTTGTTTGTCCTGGTTCTGGCTGACCCCTGTTTCTCTCCCTTCATCACCAGATGCACTCATAGTCTCTTGTAACCTGATGTTACTAGTGTTGAGTTTTAAAGGAGATGATGATTCTTTGGCTAAACCATCTTTACCAGCCCCATGAGAGAGCACCCCTGTTTTGTGACCAAGCAGAGAAACTCCAACTCGGTTTTGCTGAATGGGGGGGTCTTGGTTAGCATTGAAAGCCATGCCAATCCATAAGATTGGTGCTTTATTTAACTCTTCATTTTTGTAGCCACCGCCCACAGATACCGCTGGTATCCCATAGCCTTCGCCAATGATAGGGACCTCATCACAAATTTCTGAGCAGGATGAATCCCTGACAACCTTCATGCTGCTTCCATCCCTATTTTCTGACTGGCGTGGTTCAGCAAACCCAGGGCTCACAGACCTGTGTGAAGCCCGCGTAGAAACCATGGAGCTAGGGCACATGGGCACGGGCATAGGTGCGGGTGGGCAGGGATGTTGTTTTGGATGTTACACTTATGATTTTCCATGCTTTTATTATGTTCTATGTTTGAGGGGGGATAGAAGGCGGTCCCTATTTTCCCTCATGGTGATATTACATGAAGTTATCTTATAATACATGTTTAATTTTCATGTTCATGATTATGTAGCTTAGCATTTTATTGATATATGATGTATATATGTGATGATAGATGATAGAGGATATGATAAAAACAACTATAAAAGTAAACAACAAACATAACTTAATCAAATCTAATTATAACACAATTATATACAAGTATGCAAAATAAAATGAACTCATTTGTAATGTAGAATTCAATAAAGGAACACTTAATCTAAGAAATAAAATGAATTCAATTTAAAGTACACAATACAAAAAAGTAATGTAATAAAAAATATACAGACCAACAACTAAACTGAATAAAACCACTACTTTGTTTTTGCGGGACAGTTTTGAATCATTTTTTTATTTTTTTGGTGTTGCTCTGAGACCATTTTCAAGGCTACTGTTCACATTGTTTTCAATATTTTTTAAGACAATGTTATATTATTTTTGTAATTTCATCCCTAAAATGGTGTTTTAGATGTTTAAGGTTTTTCTCAAAGTTATAAATTTTTTTTTGTGTTTCCTAAGTTTTTCCAAGGCTATGTACAGAGAAAAAAGAAGCGTGGATTCCCTCAGTGTTAGATGGGAATACATAAAGACAAAATTCCACATGTGTATGTGCAAGAAGGTGAAGATGCAAAGGTTCCATCAGCATGTGTGTAGAAGTATTCTTTTTCCTAAGTTATATTCAAATCAAGAACTACCACCTAAAATAGTTCCGTAACCTAGCTAGAAACAATAAAAGAGTACCATCAAGATGAAGAAATGAACAAGGCCTACACTAGCATCATAACTTTGAAATAGTGACATCAAACATAATGCAAATCAAGAACTCTATTCTTCTAAATTGTCTAATTAAATAAAATGGACCTATGTAGTCCAAAGGCAATCAACAATATTGCTTGCTTTGATCCTTCAAGGATGCTTGGGTGTGAGGCTTAGCTCTTCAAGATGGATGACGGAAGGGCTTGAGAATGGAAAAAGGATTTTAGTGAAAGACTATGTTCTTTCTTTTTTGATTTCTCAAGGGAATTAGGTGTAGGTATAAATGTAGAAGGCGGGCTCCTTATATAGCCCAATGGATAAAGGAAACACTTCATTCCTTTGCATGTAGGATAAAGGTAAAACATGATTAGGAATGGATAAGGTTTCTTTATTAAAGGTAACCTTACTTTAGAAGGGTTTAATTTATGCTTAGAATGTCATGGGAGTTGGGGGGTGTTTTAATTAATCAAAAGTGATTAACTAATAGGTAGGTGTAAGCTTATAGAATCCAATTAGAGGAATATTAGTACGATTTAGGCCATTAGAAGGGGATTAAATCAATTAAATATTGATTTGTTAGTTAAATGAAGTGGAAGGCTAATTGATTAATAATGATTAATTAGTATAGAGAGAAGGGGTAAACAATTAATGGAAGGCCGTTAATTAGGTTGTTAGCTAGATAGGTGACTTAATCAATTAGCGTATTGTAATTAATTAACGAAAATAAGAGGGAATATGAGTGCTTTTGATGATATGTCATCAATTTGTGAGAAAGGGGATAATTAGCACAATTTAAGTATTTAAATTTCTTAGGCATAATTATAAGTGTCTACATTTTCCCCTCTTTGGGGTGGCGTAAGTGACGCCACTTCAAAGATAGTAGACGGAAGAAATTTTTGAAGGGATAGAATAAAAATTAGTAGGAGAGAGAGATACCCCCTTGAGTGTTGATGGGGTGATGAAGGAAGATGATTGACGATCAAAAAAGGTGAGAGATACATAGAAGAATGGAAAGAGGCAGGAATTCCTGATGAGAGGGAATATTAGGGATGAAAGGAAGGTGATGTAGAAGAAATATGGAGGAGGGGAGAGAAGATCTTAGCCTCTAGCTTCTGTTTATTGGAACAATGTTAATGTCATCATATTACCACAAGAGCTACGTCATTGGTCCTTATGAAAAATATGAGCATACGAAAAAGGTAGAATGACATGAAAAGCCCTACTATGAACAATTGTCCATTGCTGAAAATACCAACTCCACGCAACATACAACAATGCAATGCAATACGAGAAGGAAACAAGCTCATTTAACAGGGAAAACAAGTACGAACACACATATCCAACCCAAAAATGGTCAAGATAATTGTAAAAATGTTTTGTTATCAATGCTGAAGAGATCCACAAGTTCGTGATTGATGACAAGGGTTAAAAATGATGCCCCGAGCAAGGATACATGCAAAGGGAAATGATAATGGACATGGGGTCCAAGAAAAGCATTTGTGCATAACGAAACAACACCAGGAAACACATGTGCCCTAGAGTACAAATGAAGCAAGTAGCTAGCTTTGTGAATGGTTGTGAATCCAGTGAACCATGAGTTGTATTAATTGGGGAAGATTCTTTTTTTCTTTCTCAAGGGAATTAGGTATATTGGTGTAATTATAAGTGTATATTATTCACATTGTTTTCAATATTTTTTGAGACAATGTTATATTATTTTTGTAATTTCATCCCTAAAATGGTGTTTTAGATGTTTAGGTTTTTTCTCAAAGTTATACAAATAATTTTTTTCCTAAGTTTTTTTGAGGCTATGTACAGAAAACAAAGAAGTGTGGATTCCCTCAGTGTTAGATGGGAATATATAAAGAAAAGATGCCACATGTGTATGTGCAAGAGGGTGAATATGTGAAGATTCCCATAGAATGATATAGAAATGTAAAAATGTGAGCACTTAAGCTATATACAAGAATAGATCAGCTAGATCAAGGCCATGGAGGATAGGCCCAAAAAGGATCTCAAACTCAGGAAAACCTAGCCATAAATTAAAGCAAGTGTACTCCTAGATATGAGATAAGCTTGTGAATAATGGATCCTCACAAGGCACTGGAAAACCATTTTTCACCCATGGACCTACCCAATGTGCCACAATTGCATGGTTTTTATAGTTGGACAACCTGTTTTCTTTTTAATTTTTCTTGATTTTTTCATTTTTTTCTTTTTTTCTTTGATTTTTGAGGAACTCCATACTCAAGCATACAACCTCTTGAGATGTATTAAATTCATGGGTTCCTTTATTTCCTCACAATTTGAGTGAGCTTAATTAAATTCCCCTGAAACATACTTAGCAACCATGACATATGGTCCTAACCTATTGGGCTCAGACTTTCCTTCCTTTTCTTGGTCCTTGGTGGTGTTGAACTAGTTTTATTTTAGCACTAGATATCCTACCTCAAATTGGTGAGGTATCATCCACTTTTTATAGCCCTATGACAATCAATTCTGTTATATCTTTATGTGATTAGGTGCCCACATGTGTTTCTCATCTAGTAGCCTAATTTTGCTAGTTGAGCCACTCGGTCATATTAATCCTTTTCCAAATATTCCCAGAGATATATTCTTAGGGAAGGAAGCTCAATCTCTAATGGTATAATGACCTCAGTTCCAAAGACTAGTGAGTAGGGTTTAGCACTAGTAGGAGTGTGGATGGAGTTTGTATAGGCCCAAAGATTGGGATGGATTTATAAGTGCTAATTATGTCCTATTTTGATTACCATATTTTCCATTATGTGAACGATTTTTTTGTTAGTGGCCTCATCTTGTTCATTACCTTAAGGGTAATAGCGAGTGGACCACTTTAAATAGATTTTGAAGCATTAAAATAACTCTTTAAATATATTATTCTTGAGATACTTACCATTTTCTGCTACAATTGTGGAGGGGATGCCGTAACGGCAAATGAGGTGATTCATAATGAATTTTGAAATTTGTGTGCTAGTAAAATATGTAAGAGGTACAACCTCTACCCATTTTGTGAAATACTTGGTGGTAGTTACGATATGTGTGTGGCCATCGAAGGATGTAGGAGTGAGCTTCCCTATAAGATCTAATCCCCATTTTGAAAATGGCCATGGTGTTGTAATTGGTTGCAAGGCTTATGCTAGTGCATGAATCACATTTCCATACTTCTAATAAAGTTAACACTTTTTGACATAATTATAATAGTCTAATGCCATAGTGGGCTAATAGTAACCTACTCTTAGTAGTTTCTTAGCAAGCAACATGAATCTTATGTTTGCTCCACACACTCCTTCAGATACCTCTTTGATTTCTCATACTGACTTGACCAAATCAAGATAGTGTAGTAGATTACCATCATTTCCTTGATGATAAATGGTGCCTCCTAGGAGGGTATAGCGGGCTATACAGTGGATAAGATATTTTTCTCATTATTGGAAATATTCGTAGGAAATGTATTATCTTATAGGTAATTTAATATGGGTTCATGCCAGGGAGAGAAAGGACAAACAAATTCAAATATAGACATGCTTCCGACATGTCACATGTAGGCTCTTATAGATGTTCCACGAAGAAAGGAATTTTCTTTTCCTGAGGTAGAATATTTTGTACATGTTGATTTTGAACAAATGCTAAGAGCATAAAATTGATCAGCATATGCCATGGCCACAATCAGGGTCTTAACCATTTTCTTGTATGGGATGAGCTTTTCATCCTTGACCTTATATTCATCATTGAATTGCTTGATTATTAACTATGAGTCACCAAAGACTCTTAGCTGTTGCATATTCCATTTGATAATGATTTTTATACCATCAATTAGTGCTTCGTACTCCACTATATTTTTAGTACATGGAAAAATTAGTTGAAAATCATGCGAGATGAAGTCTCCTATTAGTGTGATAGTTACCAAACCAATTCATAAGCCATGGTAATTGAAAGATCCACTAAAGTGCATTTGTCACAAGATGGAATCTTCAACGTAAATCATAGAGGCATCTAGAAGATCTAGACACAACATTTCCATTCCTTATAGGGGAGCCTCAACTAGATGATCAGCAAACACCTGTCCATTGACTAATTTTTTGGTTTACAAATTCAATATGAAAATCACTTAGGAGGATCATGCAATTATCCATCCTTCTGGTAATCGTTGGTTTAGATAGAAGGTATTTCAAAGGTTCAACTTTGGAAATGAGTTTGGTTTTATTATTAAGAAGATAGTGGTGAAGCTTTTGATATGAAAAGACCATAGCTAATAACACTTTTTCAAATTGTGGGTAATTAATCTCATAGGTGATCAAAGTATGGCTAAGGTAATAAAATTTCCTTTCTTTCTGATTAAGTTTGTATTGGGCAAACAGGGCACCAATAACATATTGGGTAGCAAAAATGTATATCAACAAAGGTTCACCTAGGGTAGGTGACATGAGAATAAGAGGAATGGTTAGGATTTTTTTAAGTAACTCAAAATCCTATTAAAATTTAGGACCTCAATTGAATGTAATATATTTATTGAGTAGATGTGTGAAAGTATGGCACTTATCTGCAAGCTATGAAATGAATCAACAGATTACCTATATTTTACCTTGTAAGCTATGCAACTACTCAAGGTATTTTGTGGAGGCATCTCATTGATAGTTGTAACTATAGTGGGATCTACCTCAATTCCTCTTCTTGAAACTCTTAACGCTAATAGCTTTATTGATTATACACTAAAGACACATTTTCTAGGGTTTAATCTGACCTTGTAGTCTCAGAGGTGTTGAAATATAAGCCTCAACACTTCTGGGTGATCTTCTCTGGTAATATACTTTTCCAAGATATCATCCACATAGTTCTCCATGATTTCATTCATCATGTCATGGAATATGACTATCATTTCTCTTTGATAATTAGATCCAGTATTCTTGAGGAAAAAAGGAATAACTTGGTAGAAAAATGTGTCCAAGGGGTTGTGAAGGTATTTTTATGTTGATCTTCCTCTTCGATATTTATTTGGTTATATCCCAAAAATCCATCCATGAGGGAAAACATCTCATAGCCCACAGTTGAATTAACAATCATGTCGATGTTAGGCAAAGGAAAATATTCTTTAGGACATGCTTTATTAATATCCCTGAAGTCTATGTAGACTCAGATGCCAACTAGTTTCTTTTGTACTAGCACTATGTTTGATATCCATTATGAATAGTCGATAGGTCATATAAAACCTACTATCAATAGCTTCTCTAGTTCTTCTTTAACCAGAAGTTCAATGCATGAGTGTATTTTTCTCATCTTTTTCTTGACAGGTTTGGCATCTAGGTGCATAACAAGGTTATGAACAACTAAGGTTGGTTCCAAACCCGACATATCTGCATAAGAACACACAAATATGTCTAAAAATTATTTTAGAAATTTCTCAAATGTTTTCTACTCCTATGCCGAGAGTGAAGATCCTAGCTATACTATTTTTTTATCCTCTTTTGACCCGATGTTAACACTGATAGTCTCCTCAACCAACATTTTAGATGCATCTTCAATTTTTGTAGGATCAAGGTGGAGATTAAGATCTAAATCTACAAGTGGTTCAAAAATATTATCATCTTCATGTGGGTCAACTATATTTTACATTGATTGTTCTTTTTTTTTTCCATAACCACCTCAAAGATGTTTTCACTATAGGACTTAGACTTATTCTTTTTGCAAGGATTTTGTGTAGGAATTTTCTACTTTTTTTTTTTTTTTTCTTAAGCGACCACATAACTCTACCTCTTCCAAAAAGTATGCACATGCATTTAGAATAATGGAGAAGGCCATTTTATGGTAACTTATCATAATGACATCCTGAATACCCATGAAATTTTTGATTACAACATCATTTTCAAAGAAATCAAGTAACACATGAATTTTTTATCCCCAATCAATGAGGTTAAGATATACAAGGGTAATTTGGAAATTGGATTAGGAATTAGACTAGGAAAAGGTAAATACAATGGAATCTAGAAAAAAATTTGTGAAGGCAAGGTCCTTATACATGCTACAATAGGAATCTACGTTGTTATCTTAATCAGGAAAATCATTCTCACATTCTGAAGAGGTGTCATCCATTTTTTCAAGTGGCCCCCCCTAAGGTTTAACTCCAAGACCATGTTTATTTAATTTCTTAGGGGGTATTGGGATAGGCTCTAGTCTGCCTTGTGCATTTTTGTAGCACCCAAACCCCTGATAGCCCATGGCGTGCATCATTATATGTGCTTTGGTGTATTTTGAATCTTGGTGACATGTAATATTTGTTACTTTAGGTATCCATATTGTAGGTGTTTCCAATATTTTCTCATCTAACAAAAGGCCATGAGGAACAAATTTTTCAAAGGTACTATAAAATTTATCCCGAGAGCTTGTGAACTTAAAATTAGGCCTACCACATGTTTTAGGTGATAGTGATAGGTTAGAGACAAAAAGGGAAGGTTAAAGTTTGATATATTCACTAAGGCCATATGATCTAACCTTTAGCCCCCATGAGGTAAAGGGAGAGAGTGATAAGGAGGGATCCTTATTACGATCTTGTAGTTTTTCATAATCAACTCCAGCTTCCAGAGCTTCTTTTTGTAATGGTATAACAATGTCCTCTGAGGGAAATTCATATCTTGCTCAAGAAAAAATATGTAATGCTTTACAATGTGGAAATGGCTCAAGATGTCCTAGGATGGTGATCATCTGCTCTCTATGATACAACTTAATACACTAGTGAAAAGTTGATGGCACATCTTACATATTATAAGGAAGATCCAAATCAAGGACATGGAACTTTGTATCGTGATTTTTTGTCCCTACTTCCATAGGTAACACAATGGTGCTAACTGATTCATGCTCAACATTATCATAAGCTATGATTGTGATTATGTGAGCATCACTATCTCATTCTATGTACCCTAGCTGTCTCACTAGCTTTAAGGTAAAAATATTCAAACTAGACTCATTATCCACAAGAACTCATTTAATATTTCTACATATAAAAAATAAATCAATGTATAGGGGTGAATTGTGAGTGTGATTATTGAGTGGGACTTTACTTTGGTCAAAGGAAATACAATCATTAAGAGTAATGTTTGCGACCATGGCTTAGAGGTGTGAAGGATCAACATCTATTGACACTCCTAACCCTTGAATGGTTTTATACAGGACATCCTCATGATATTTTTATATCTTAAGAAGGTCTAAGATTGAAATCTTAGCCAGGGTTTTCCCAAGTTTTTTTAATAGATAATAATTGGAAAAAAGGATCCAAGGGTGTAATACATAAGATATCACAATAAGGATCCAGTGGAAAAAAGTTTCTATCATAAAAAATTTACAAAACCAAAAAGAGTAAAAATGACATTGACCGAAACAGAGCCCAACAGAAATAAAAAACAACAATGAAACCACAACACCAGTAAAAAAAAGTTAGCAATCTGGCCTTAAATACACTTTTCCTTGGTTCATGAACTGGTACCAACACCATCCAATTGGAAATCATCCTCATCAGAAGAAATGATATCCAACTGCCTCTTTTTACCTTTATCCCTAGCAATCATCCCCTCAAGGGTCTCAACCATGTTCTCTAAAAATTTCACCTCAGCATTCATCCTCTACAAACCCCACAAAAAATTCTAATTCTGAGCTTTAACCTGACTAACCGTTTTCTTGAGGGATTCAATCTTACTAGAAAATAAGTTAAAAACTATGTTTCCTTCAATGAAACCATCCTTAGACATGTACTCATCAGAATCCCTGGTAGGGTTTTGTAAAGCAATCACCACATCCACCTCCTTCATAACTCTATCCTTCATTTTCTTAAGCCTAATCCTATCGGCTAGAGAAATTTGGTCTTCCCAATCATCCCCCAAATGAATACCAACCCCCCTAGTCTAAAAATTTGGATTACCGTATTTAACCAATCATCCCCCAAATGAATACCAACCCCCCTAGTCTTAAAAAAAACTTGAGAGTAGTCAACGCTTTGGATTACCGTATTTAACCAACAATAGAATTAATACTTGATAAAGAAGGACCTTTGTTTTTTCCTCTTCAAAATTTTTAACCGACAATTGTAGAGAATTAAACAAACAAAAAAGAATACTCATTCTCTTACCTCTAAAAAAATGGTTTAAGAGCATTAAATTATAAGAATTCAACTTTTGGTACTTCCCATCTAAGGTAATATATACTTCATGACGTAGAAACAAACTTCGGCCCACATCCCTGGTAGAGATTTTCAAGTAATACCATCCTCCATGAAATACTATCCAGAAAAATATGCACTTCCTCTTGAATTTGAGACCTATCTTTAAACACTTTACATCCCTCATAGTCCATCTTGGTCACATTACCAATTAAATCCTCCGAAACTAGGAAACTAACACCCCTAATAGAAACAAACTCATTATCCCAAGCCAAATAAAATTCCCTCGAGATAATTTCATCAGCCCCCCTCAAACTATGAACAAAATATGAAATACCACCATACTTTAAAATATCCCAAAGAAAGGAATCCCTTTCCAGGATCTCCAACAAAGAAGGCTCTACCCTAACTCTAACCCCACCCATCTCAATCTGACTACTGACAGAAACTTGAAAAAACCTCTGTAAAAAATTGAACCAAACCTTTAAATAACTTTATTAGGCCTAGGTATAAGAGGTTCTAGGATCACTAAGTGATCATGCCATGTTGTCATGGCATAACTGTTGCTAATGAACTTGATGGTATTTACCTTCTTATTGGATGAATGAATACAACCTATAAGAGAATCAAAGGGATTATAAACAAAACTATATACATTATTCGTAGCTATATAGTCATTAGATAACTGACCTTGATCTGGATTTTTTATTCCTTATTTATTATGATTAGAAAAGGGTTGTTTAAATATTCCCACTTTTACATTATGTCCTTTCCTTGATTTAGGTGAGTCCACTTTAATCTTCCCATCCTTAATGAGGTATTGAATAAAGTGTCTCAGTTTTAAACATTTATTTGTTTTATGTCCCTTAACATGATAAAACTCACAGTAGTCATTATCTCTATACCATCCTATTTTTGTCACATCCTCTACATAAGGCACTTTGGTAGGTTATTGAACCATGTTCACCACCTATAATTGTCACAAAATAATTGATAATGAGTCTATAAGGGGAGTGAACACCTGTTGTTTGATTAGATTTTCACTAGGTCCTTTGGTAAGTTTTAAAAGAGGGCCAATTTGAACTATTTGAGCTTGTTTAGAATCGGTGATGCCATATCCTACCACATTCTTGTTTTTTGTTGAAGAACTTAGGCTTTTTCCATGGGTTTTGACTCTTTCCTATCCTTTGAAAAGGGTTTTATTTTTCCCTTTTATATTAAAGCCTTCTCGATTTGGCTTCCTTTCTTGATAACTTCCTCTAATTTAGTGATGCAGTGCATTTGTAAGTGGAATGTAATTTCCATATTCAAATTTGGAATGAAGATACTAACTAATTGTTTCTCATGAACTATACAAGGGAAGCAACTAGCTATCCCTCACCATTGTTGTAAGAAACTAGCAAAAGTTTCATTTGGTCTCTACTTAGTGCTACATGGATCTAACATGGTGTTGAGGAAAAATTTTCCTTTGTGGTTGGTTTGATATGATAATGAGGTAAAACCAACTCAACCTTTAGTATGGTGGGGTTTCTATGGTTCCTGTGGGATGTGATAGGTGTTTGATTGTTTGTGCTCCATTAGGAATGAACTAGGATTATTGTCCGTGTAGTTAAACCTACAAGTCAAAGACAATATACAAAATAGAATTAGTTAAAAAGGTAGGAAGGTTGTCTAGAAACGGCCAGTTCCAAGAAGCTAAAAGACTTCCTTACATGGACATCAACCTGCTTTTAAAACATTTAAGATTTTATTTATGAAATAGAGTAAAATATGTGATCAAGTTTTTAATCACTTATTTAGATTATTACGTACATCAATAATAAGCCTAGAATCCAAAGTTGAAATCTAATTTTGTATCTACATTTTTAGAAAATAAGTTAGAGCCTACTGAGTAGGATAAACCATCATCTTTGTTGCAGTATGAATCAAGCTTTGAGAGGTAGTCTTACATGAAGAAGTGAGAGACCTCCTCCTCCATAATGAATACATGTGCAAGATAGGAATCAATTTTTATAAGGTTGAACTTCCTCTCAATGTAGTTTGGGTTTCCTCAGGGAGGTTGATTCCCACGTAGTTGTACTTGTACCATGCAAGGTAATCTTATATCCCCCGAACCTCGTAGTATGCTTCCTAAAATTATTCGATGGCTTCATGAATTCTTTGGGTAGATGTGAATCTAGATTCTAAATTATCAAGAGGTGTTGTGTGAATGGCACACAAATCAAGATCATGTAACAAGTCATATTGTTCCCAGTGCAAGGGGTTTTGGACAATAAAAAGTGAGTTAATGTTGGTGATGGGGTGATTAGTTCCTGATATAGCCATTTAGTAAATCCATCTTGGCCCAAATATTAGTAACACAAAAGCATATATTAACTAATAACAACTTCTAATGAAAAATAATTGTTAAGTACATAGAAAGCATATGAATCATAGGTGATTAGGCTGATCACAGGTGAGTTAGTGAAGTACAAACATACTTTAAAAAGGAATAAATTTGATAATCTAAAATGAAACTAAAATATATTGAAACATATAGGAAGTATGTAATGATCTAATAGGACTTAGTTAAGAATGAAAACAAAAAAAGGATATGAACCTTTGAATGATAAGTGGTGATGACAAGCTAGTTGTGGTTGTTCTTGTATGATGAAAAAAACCCTCCAACAGCTCCCAAAACACTTAAGGGATGTATTGGATGTAAAATGATGTTGATAATAGATTAGTAATGTTTCTTGAATTCTTGAGAAAACTTGATAGTGCTATGGTTTATCTAAATGGTTGTGACTAGTCCGGAAGAGAGGCAGACAAATTGGTATTTATAGATTGTTGGCATTCAAGGGATTGTTTTCAGGAAATTAGAGTTAGCGTTAGATATAAAGTGATAAACCTTCTTTTTTTAACTTCACAACAATGGATTTAGGTTAATCATGGCTAGATAACTCTGAGAAGTCGAGGGTCAGGGTAGGAGGTAGATAGAAGGGGTTAGGATAGAGTGGGGATAATTTAGCAGGTTGCCGAATTTTAACTAGTCCTAACTTGTGAGGAGTGGGAAGTGGTTATAGGGATAAGTTAGATGTGGTTAGGATAGTTTTTTAGAAGGTTTCTAGTTATAACTACTTACAATGAGTGAGTAAGGATGATTTCTCATGGTGAGGTGTGTGGGTGAGAGGATTAATCAATGTGATTATTTAATTAATTTTGAGATGAGTAGTATGAATTTATGAAATGTGAGGTAAATTAATTAATTGAAGGGGTATGAGGTTAATGAATTAGGTTTAGGGATTTCCTAATGATGTGACAATAATCTTGACCATTCGAATGGAGGAATTGAGTCATAAAATGGTATGTGAATGGTAATATTTAATTGATTATTCATGTCAGAATAGAATGTGTGATTTTTCAATGTCTACATTTTCCCCTTTTTGTGTAACATATTAATAATACGTTAGAAAAAAATAATTTTGATTATATGGGTGATTTTACTATAGCACAATACAGGAAACACCAATTACTTGTGTGTGTTTTTCTTTTTAAAGGTTTCCTTAGTTTTAAGAGGTACTGAAAGAGAGTGTGTTACTAAGGGATCAGCTTAATAGGGAACCCAAATGGTTTATTCCTAGAGATGTGTGATCCGCAGGGGTTGTCTTAGTTTTAAGGGAAGGTCAAGTGATAGGGGGCCAAAGGGCATGAATCCCATAGACATATGATGAGTCGCGAGAGTTGGTATTTGTTTTTTGACTTTAGTATCTGGGTCCTTTGAAAGTGAAAAAATTGTATAAAGGGTGTTTTAGTTATGCTTAGGTGTGTAAATGATGATGATAATTGTAAACAAGATGAATCACTAGCATTTAGGGTAATCACATGTGATTAGGGGTAGAAATGCCAATGATCAGATCGAGGTGAAAATAGGGTAGATAATTACCCGAGCCTATTGAATTTTCATTTGAACTATGGTGTAAAAACATTTCTGACGAGTGATTTTGAGCATTTTGAGGAGGATTTGGGAGATCGAGAGTGATGACATCATCTAGGAAGAAAAATAATCCTCCAATGGCAAAAGCAAGCTAGTTTTTAACCTATTTTTTGTGGATTTTTTATAGTTTTTAGGATCTTACAACCATTTTTGGGGCATATGGGTTCCCTAGCTAGAATTGTGGGTGATTGATGAAATCATCGTTCATTTGTAGAAGAATCGTTAGCATTTGGTATGGATCATTGGTGATTTATGTGTATTTGTAATAGTTTTGTGATGTATGAATGTTTAATTATTTTAGATGTTATTGGTGTAAAATGTGGGTGTGAGTTTTGTTGTTGCTATATTTTATCGATGATACTAATTGATGATTTGATTTGTTTTGCAAGTGAAGGAGAAGTTGAATATCTGTGACCATATTCCACTGATTCTAGAGAAGGTGAGAGAGGACATATCAGATGATGAATGGACACATGTGGAGGTTGTGGGTTTTGGTTTCGTGAGACATTATAGATGAATTCATAGATTTTAGAGTTTTATTTTGGCACTGTTATAGAGGTTGAAATTTTCCACTAAATAATTTTGGTTACTTACCGGAGAGATTACCATAACTTTGGAGGATGTTCACCAAATCCTGAGATTTCTAATCCATGGGGCAGTTGTATATACTATCACAGAGGTAGAGAGGGATGGTGTCATGGATAGGTTGTATGGAGAGGATGCGGTAGACATCCGATATGAGTCAGGAAGTTTTTCCTATGGCCGTGTATACTTTCCTAAGAGATAGGTTCAGGTTTAGATGAACAAGATGATGATGATGTCCATCATGTGTTATGCCTTTCCAGATTTAGGGAGTGGCCACTTCCCATGGATGATGATAGGTGTTGAAGATGATATGATGGAGCACCAAAGTGTTTTTGAGTGGGGGCCCACCTTATTGTCATAGACATTCAAAGAGTTGTGGGATTGGAGGGATCACAAGTAGTATGGTATAAATGTTGGTTTTCTACTACAAGCATGGGTAGGATTTATGAGGTGGAGATCAGATAGAGGTCATGTGGGGAAAAGGAAGAGGAGAGGTTTTTATAGAGATTTTTTGATTGGGATATAGGTGGGGGATGTAGTATGGAGAACCTACTTGGATTTACCAACATGGCTTAAGTATCCCCATGACTTACATGCTTTACAAGAACCTTTGTGGCTACAGGCACAGAAAGCTAGTGATGATGAGTTATTTCTTTTTTATTGTGTTTGGAGGAATTTTGGACTATAGTAAGGAGTGCCTGAGGATCCCATTCAGTATAGGTGGGGATGGATGTTGATACCCCAATGGAAGTGGTGACATGACCTTCTACTATTACATATGTACCAGGGGCTACATGACCCAATAAGGAGGGTATTATTGTGGAGATTGATGATGAAGGGGTTACCCTCAAGTATACAACATGGTGGGCTCCATCTTTGTAAGGTTTTGATAGAGTTCAAGTAGTTCAAAGGGCTATGTATTGAGTGATATGGGTGTGTTCTTGTGTATAGGTAGGAGCAAAGGGAGGAGATATAGAGCCAGATTCTGATGAGGAGTAGGAGGGAGATGATGCCATAGCTACCACTATTGTAGTGGTGATAACCGAGAAGGACGTGGTGGAGGGAGAGAGAGATGAATATTGGAGAGAGTACGATGATTTGATTGGTGTAAGAGATATTATCATTGGAGAGAGGAATGAATTGATTGTGGAGATAGATACCGTGATAGGAGAGACCTATACGATGATGGGGAAGAGGGATAGCCTTCAGGCACAATGTTTACAAGTCTTTTCTAACAGAGAAAAGTACAAGAGACATAAGGATTCATTGAGGAATGTGTTGGGGATTATAGGTCCTTATATTTCTGGTATAGAGATATTGGCAAAGGCTCATTCTAGTGGACAGGGGGGAGCATCTACAACACTCCCTCCATCTAGTATGATTTTAGTGGCCCATTATGAGGTTGTGTGAGTGGAGAGAGATTACTATGTGGATTTGATCATCCAAAGCTATCCAAATGCCACATTGTACATTGATCACATAGCTACTAAAGAGGCAGCCATAGGAGCAGCTAGGCCCAATGCTAATGTGGAAAACATGGGATGGTCACCTCAGAGGTAGCAGAGATTGGAGGGTAGTGAGGGATGAGATGAAGGTGAGATTGGTGTCACAAGTGTACCCAGAGGTGGTGGAGATGTAGGTGTAGATTGAGGAACTCCTTCTCCTCAAGGAGAGGGTAGTGGTAGCATGATGCCCAAGGATTTTGATTTCACTATTTGATTATATATAATGTCATAGGCTCATAAAAGATCAGTTTTTTACATGACGATACATTGATTATTTATAAATTGATTATGATGTATATCAAACATATATATATATATATACATATCTGTGTGTGTGTGTGTGTGTGTGTGTGTGTGTGTGTGTGTGATGATGGTTTATGTCTTATACTTTTATTCTCAATTTGTATATGATATTTATTGCTCATTTCTACTGAAAATGTGTTACTGTTTTAGATGGGTAATATGTTAGATTGATTTAAATGACTTTGAGATGTGATCTAAATGTTTAGAATCAAATATGTAACTAAATAAAATGAGGTAAAAAATGGAATGATTACCCCACTATAGATTTTATATATACTCAATGAGTTTTGAAAAATTCACTTGCACTTGTGTCCTTCTCCGATGTTAAGTAAAATCATCAATAAGTAGTTATGTAAATCAAAATTGGAATATGGGTTCAAGTGATCGTATTTTTCTATGATGACAAAAGGGATTTTGTATGTAGGCTAATGTGGGAGAAAGGGATATCCTTTTCAAAGGTTTCAAAGGGATGATGCCCTAGATTTTTCTATTATTTTAAAGAAAACTGATCAATGCGGGAAGCTTGTTATGATGGGAAAGTTTATCGATGAGAGAAGCTTTCCATGAAGCTCTCAATTTTTTTAGGTTGATCAATACATGAAATTTTTTACATGAGTAGCCATCCTTCGAGGGTATGGTCTACATTTTTGAATTTTGATTGGATGGTCATCCTTTGAGGGATATATCAATCATTTTGACTAGTATTTTTCCTTCAAGAGAGTAGTCAAAAAAATTTATAATGATTTAGTCTTGCAAATAGTTGTGCTTCAAGAGATCCAGATATTATATTTTGATGTTTTATAAGAGGAGCGTCCAAATGATTTTGATATGTTTAAGCTAAGGGTAAAACACCAGTTGACCTTTTCAAGGAGGGGATAAAATGTGCATGTGACCTACACATATATGCCCCATTTCATGTTCTATTTTTGCTATGGAATGGATGGGTGTAATGATTTCAACGGGTTCCTGCAAAGGAAGGAGACATTGCAGTGATATGACAAAGTGATATGATTTGAATGGAACTACCATCATGATGGAAAATCATTTAACAATATAAATGATGTAAGTGCAAAGCATTAAAAGGTTCCCTTTCAGGTTCCCCATCAAGAGAAGTGAGATGATAAGCTCCTGACCCATACTTGTGAGTGATAACGTATGGACCAATCTAATTGGGGGAAATCCTCCCACGTTTACTTTTTATTATTATTATTGGTAAATAGTTTTTTGAAAGGGACTATTCCCTTGTACGACAAGGCTCAGAAGCCAGAATTGGAAGATTGAACACAAAAAAAGAGGTCAGAATCTAGATAGAACAATAATGACCAACTACAGAAAGATGTCTACAAATAAAAAAACCCACAACTAACAACACATCAGCAAAAAGATAACTGATGTACATCGATAAAAAAAATGGCACATCAACACCATTAGAAAAGAAACACTCTGTGATCTGGCCATGAAAAATGAAATAATGTAACCCCCGAACATTAACAAAGCAGATCATCTAGGTGTAGAGATTTCCTTTAGGGTGATTTTTTTAATTTTTGTTGACCGTTACCCAACCTGAAGGAGCCTCCACGGTTGGAGGAGAAGACCAAGGAGGAGTATTTTCCTTAGTCACATTTGTGCCAGATGAGAAAGCCTTGTTGAAATCCAAAGAGAGATATTTATTATTTTCCTTGCTACCCTCAACAACTTGTGCATTTTTCATGTTGCTAACAATCTAAGTTTTAGATAGAGGGGTTTTTAGGGCTGAATCGGATTTAGATTTGGTATTTGATTTTGATTTAAGATCCTTTCTAGCCACAAAAATCAGGTGTTCTAGGAGTACATCTTTACACCAGTTGCACTTCTCATGTTGACGTTTTTCCATCCCCCAAGTAATAGAGGTATGTCCTAATCCAAAACACTTTCTACACTGGAAAGGTAGACCTTCATAATCAAGATTTTGGACCAATTTCTATTTTGCACTCTAAGGTCTATGGTAGCAGGAAGATTTTTATCAATCTCAAGTTCCACCAGGATCTGGGCATAGGTAGTATGGGTGTAATTAGTGGTTTGAGAATCTATATAGAGTGTACTACCTAAGGTATTGCCAATAGATGTCAGACAGTCATGAATCCAAAACTAGAGAGGTAAATGGGGTAGCCTGATCCAAACAAGTTTCCATGAGAATGATTCTGTGTGTGGATTAAAGTATGGGAACCAAGGTTTCATGACCAAATATTTGGACTCACAAGTCTAGAGCTTAGAAGTAATGATGTCTTTATCAGTCATTGAAGAGAAAACCATAATGAAAATGCATTTAGCACATGGATATAAGTCTATCTTACTAGTTAAAGATAGATTCCAATGCTTAGAGATCCATGCATGAAGAACAAGAAGCCTAGGCGACAAACCCTTGAATCTACAAATCAGAGCATGCTCTTTGTAGTAAATCTTAGATGAAATTAAATCTTCCCTAAATGTAATACACGGGGTGATGTTTGCAGGTTTCATGGAGGATTCCTTACATTTTAAGACATCTTTAAAGGAGGATTCAAGAGATCCACATCTAATCTCTCTATCTAGAAATGGAATATGTAGTCATTTTTACTCCTATCACAAAAGAAAGGAACCCCATGTGCGTCATCCTATCACCCAGCGAAAGCTAAGCACTCACCCAAGGCACATGCAGGTACCAATTCTCTCTTTTATGTGAGTTTAGTGGGAAACATCATCTATGATTAGTGTAAGAGTTTCCAGGAGGGAAGTTAAGACATACAAGAATCATAGGGCTCAGAATGACCTCTAGATCCTTGCAGTCACTTCAGACTGAGTGCTTTAACAAAATCCAGAACATGTATTATGACAAACAAAAATATACAAGCATTCATACTTAGCATGAAAGGAAAGAGAACTCATAAGAGAGAAATATTCATTAGAACCATTGAGATTCATGTATATATTATATCAGGTAACCTCATTACATTCATTTAACCATTACAGAGTGTCACAGAGAAGTAGACCGTAGTCATGCATTTCACTAGACTTATGTAACTAAGCTATCAAAAGAAAAGTTACAACTTCATGCATAGTACATTCTCTCCTTGATATAACTATCCACTAAAAGAGTCCTCACAGTAATTCTGTAGAGCTCCACCCATGTTGTGTTTCCAACTCGTATTCTCTGTAACCCGCTATATCTCAAAATCATATCCCCCTTTTTTTACCTCGCAGGCACTTGTATTTATGACTTTCTATACTACCAACTCACCTTCTAGCACCCTCAGATCTGGTGCCAAGTGTCGAATGTGGTCCTTCATGCGAGCATGCTTCTGCAGGCCTAATATTTCCACTTTATCTCATGATGCTCTTCTAGAAGATTCCATCCAAGGCATGCCCCTATCTGGGCTAACCTGTCTCCAGGCTGGCACCTTATCCACGCGCAATCGATCAAGCTTTTCACGTGTCCTACCCTGGGCACTCAAATTGAGTAAGTCCCAAACCTCCTTTTACATGTCGCATGTTCTATGTGGTTCCTTACAACTTTCTCTTGCATGCTTTTTCCTTGTGCACCTTTCCATAACTGGGACCTTACGCGCCTATGCACCTTCATACTTGGCCAATATTCCAGGGCTCCAACATCACCCCACACTACGTCTGTTCTCCGTCCTTGGAAAAAATTTAATCAACCAATATGAATGCTACCTTAGGGAACTAATGTGTACTTTTACACTTTACAAAAGAATAAGGGAATGAAATAATTGGGGAAAGAATGAATGATGGGGGGCAGGATTAATTCAACAAGCTAGGAAAATCTTTCTGTAAGTCTACCTCTTGGTTATTCCACAGTTTGACCTCACCCTATGCCTTCTGATAGAGGTCACCCACCAGGGTGCTCACTTCGTCAAAACTAAGGCCAATTCCCTTGGTGCTCAAAGTGTCCACAATATGCTCCATCTCTTTGCCCAGGTATTTGAGCTTGTCCATCCTCCTAGTAATTTGAGGGTATAGTTCCTTTAGTTGGGCCTTGGCTGAACTCCTTAAGGATTCAATTTCCTCTGATTTTCTCTCTACTTCGGCTAGAAATTTGTCCCTTTCCTCCCTATTCCCCTTTATATTTTCTTGGAACTCTTTTAGCTCGGCTTAGATTGTGGAAACCAAAGAGCTTTCCACCTTATCTCTATCTGCGCATGTATCATATGTGGCCTCCGCAAATTAGGCAACGATTTTAACATCTATGAGCACTTGGCTATACTTAGCAACGAGTACTAGCACCTTCAATCCATCCTCCTCCTTCAAGCATGCGGTCACTTCTTCTACAAAATCCAGGGCTAAAGGTCATCTCTCCATAGTGAGGATGTGCATTAGATCTTCTATACATTCCAAAAGGGATGAGTACTTCTATGCAGGTGGCATTAAGTCTGGGTGCTTTAAAAGGATGGCACCCTTGATAGAATCCATTTTCTTGTATACTTCCTACACCTTTATCTTCTCTTCCTTTAACTCACACCTTAGTTATGTGCTGATTAGCTCTTCTTGCTTTAAGCTCTAGGTCTTCTCCACCATCTCCTCTTCCTTCTTCCCTAGTTTTTCTTCCAGTACTCTTATCCTATTATTATGCACGAAGAGTCTAGCCTCAGTCTCGACCGTGACCTTGTTGAGTGCATTTCATACTTGCTCGTCTGAGAGCTCCTAAGCATTCACTAAGGGATTGGACCCCTTAGATTCTGACAATGTTATGAGTGCTCCATGATATACTTTAAATTCTGGCTCATCAATGTGGGACTAAAATGCCCAAGAGAGAAACTTATTTTTTCTAGGGTACATGCCCTCTTTTTCAAAAGATCCCATGGCTAAAATCCTTTTAGTGGGTATAGTGCTTTGGAATCACACATGTAACACCTTATTTGTGTCATCAACATAGCTCATTACTTGTCTCTACTCCGTATTAAGAGTCCTCCTACTCAAGCGTGCACCTTTGGGGAAACTTACCATTAGAGTGAGACCTCCTCCTAGGTTGTCATGCTCTTTTTCAATATTCTCCTCCCCTTCCTTCTGCACTATGTCCATGTTGCACTCCAAATCTTGGTCTACCAGGACTTCGATCATTTTTTGTGCTTCTCTTTCCGCTACCTCAGTGATCTTCTCCTTTGTAAAACTTATTACTCTCTACTTTTTCCCGTAAACCTCTTCATTCCTTTCCATGTCTCTAGTGTCTTCCTCATCCTGTGTGCCCTTGCACAGTGCGAATACAAACTCCTTCTCATCTCCACTCTCCTCTTTTGAGTTGTAGATGCTGAAGACCTGTGGCTCCTAGTCTTTTTCAGGCTCATCTTCCTCACCGTCATCTTCTTCACTCTCATCCCCTCTTCCGCCCATGTACTCCTCAATGCTATCGGTCGCATCTGAGTCAGCTTCCTCATGTACCCTCTTCTTTTTCCTGAGAGGTGGCTCTTGAATAGGGGATTCAACCTTATCTTCTCCCTTAGGCAACTCTTCCTTGGTGAGGGGTTGCCTAGGTGCCTCTACTTCTAGTTTCTTTTCCTTCACTGGGGACTTCTTTCTCTGTATGTAAGTGATTGGATTGGCACTTCTTGTTGGCATGCTCACTATCTGAGCAGTTGAGACACTTGGTGCTTTATCTTCTCTTCCCCTCTTCTTGGGCATGGGATTCTTTCTCTCCATGGGATCATCAGGTATGGAGACATCGTTCTCTTGATATCCACCCTTCTCAAACTTTGGCCTTATACAGAGGTACACGCATGCCGTGGATCCTCTAGTGACGGGTAGTGTTAATGGCCTTGTCATCTGGATCTTGTGCAACACGTACGTCTCCACATATGCGCACTTACCACTAGGGTGATTCAGCTTCTTTCTTATCTCCCTATGCTCCTGATCTAGACTACCTAGTTTCATTCTTAACTTCTTTGATTCCTTAAATATTTTCACTCCTGCTTGGAAGTATTGAGTAGTTAACATGAAGGGAAGATTGCACCAAGGGCTCCATGATTTTTCTATTACCTTGAACCTGTCCAAGTAGAAAAGTTAATAGATAGTGAACTCAGCTTCCCCTTCAATGGCTGCTGGGAGTTGTAAAGGGATTCTCCACTCTGCCCCAAATGAGTTCCTTAGGTGTGTATACCATTTCTCTAGCCACGCCTTATGGGGTGCCATCATTGTGTCACAGGCATACTTCTCGAACCTCTTTACGGGTGAAAGATCCTCGGCGAAGTACTCCCATACAAACTATTTTTATGCGTCAGGCACTCCAATCTCTTAAAATAAAATGGTGAGAAGGATTTTTTCGAAGAGGATTCTATCCCCATCCTTCACGCAACTAACAATTTTCTCCGCAATGTAAGTAGACAAGTTGTATATAGTGACTTCTGTAATTTTGCTACAGACATGTAACTAGGGTTTGTTGACCTGGGTCCACCTCTCTTGGCCATTCAACTTAGTCACCAGATGTGTGACCATTTTCATCATGGGGTCCTTGATGTCTGAAATGTCATAATACCTTAACCCATTCTTGTAGGCATATTCATTTATGGTCTCCTAAATAGCCTCTTTATCACCTAGGTCATCTTCTAAGATATCTCCCTCACATATGAGGCATGTGAATTTTGAGATAAGTTGGGGAGTAATGCACATCTTGCACCCTGCAAAGTGGAAGTAATTTTCATGTACCCATGACATTAACCATTAGTACAGGCACTCCATTTTTCCAAAATAGGGCAACTCATAGAGTTACAACAACCCTGCCTTCTCTATTTTAACCTTCACATCATCATTGTATATCAGAAAGCCCTCTCGTGTTTGTTTACTAGTGGGGTGCACTAATTCCATTGCCATTTCTTTCTCTATCATGTTTTTTTGGTGATTATAATCACTTACAGGTACATTTCTTAGGTGATATTCCCACTCCTTCCCCATCATCACCCCATTTGGGTGTTGTATATCTGCATACCATTCTTTGTTTGTGTTTATGTCGGGTTCTTATTATTTCACCTTGCCCTTGCCCTTTCCTTTCTTGGGTTCCATTGTCAAGGTATTTTTACCACTCCACTCCTTTCTTGTTACTCTGTTCTTCTTCTTCTCCTAACCTCTGATTTCAAGTCTGTGATATAAAACTCTTGAACTCGTGCCCTAGTTTGTTGAACCCTAACTGGGATCAAAATTCCACAAGACAACGTCTCCTCACAACTCTTTTCATGCCTATGTGACCCCCTCCTTCTAGTTTGTAAACTCAAACTAGCTGCTCATGCTTCAATATCACAGATATTTCTTTGCACGATTGAATTTGGAAACCCTAGTTTATAAAACTCACTCCTTTCTCTATTTCAGAAAGTGAAAATGAAAGAGCCTCGACCCTTTACGTATATTTTTTCTCTTTTTGAACATTAAATGCTACTTCACCTACTACCATAATTTTTTCATTTAATGTAGATTTTTCAAACAAAGTCTTTAGTGCTTTCACTCACGTGCCCAACCTTGCACGAAAACTCCTCCAACCTTCTGGCACACAACCAATCTAACATGACAGGAGACTCTTGCGAATGTATAACCCACGCCAAAGGAACTTCTTCTGTCCTGATTCTTGCTCTCACCTACCTTGTGTTCCTTAAATGCACTTTCTCCTCAGTACATGGGATCTACAAGTAGCTTTATCCTAGCACCAAACATTCTTCTTCCATATTTTATCCTCATACACCTCTTTCAACTAGGTCATTCAACAAAAGTTTTCAACACAAATTCCTTGGTACCTTAATCATGTGCTCCTTCACATTTCTCCACCCCACACTTAAAATGATGCGCGGTCCTTTGTGCACTCACAAATTCTCAAAACTAGCAATAAGGCTACCGGCGCCGAAGGAAAAAAACAAAACAACAACGTGAAAGGGAAAAACAAGAAAGGGAAAGCATAAAGGAAAATTCTAAACTAACTGGCAAGACTGAATTATTTACAAACACCAAGAAGACTTATTTATAGCAGGGCTTCATCCTACTCCTATTGAAGTGTCCAGGAAACTTCATCCCATCCAATGCTTATAACTAGAACATGCTTGAATCAAGGATGTACCAGATTGTGTAAGGACCCAATCAATGGACTTTCAACTTCCCAGGATGGCACAGAAACTTAGAGTCATATAGTAACACCATCTTCCCAACCTCAAACTTCTTGTCTCTAATGTGGTGATCATGTAAAGCATTCTGATTTTCTTTTTTTGTTGTTTGTCTCCACCTGACAAGTGATCGTCTCTCATCCAACTTCATTAACTCATAAATTATTTCTTCCAGGGCTTGTTCATCGGCTAACCCTCCTGCATGTGCTATTCATAGAGAACGTAACATAAATTCAACTGAAAAGATAGATTTCGTGCCAAACACCAATTGAAATGGTGTGGATTTGTTTAGCATTTTATACGTTGTCCTATAAGCCCATAATACTATCGATACTTTGTCATCCCAATCTTGTCTTCTGACATTGCAAACTTTGGTCAAGGTATGACTTAGTATCTTGTTGAATGCTTCCAGGGTTCCATTTTCTTGTGGGTGATAGGGTGTAGTCTTATGATGAGCCACCATGAAATCTGATAATAGGATCCTCACGGTCTCATTCAAGAAATGTATACCCCTATCACTGGTAAAACTCAACGGGCATCCATATCTTATGATATTGTTCTCCCATAAGAACCTTACCACTTTTGCTGCTGTGCAATCTTTAGTTGGGGCTTCCTCTGCCCACCTTAGGAGATAATCCATGCAAGTGATGACATAACATGACCCAGTCCTACATGTTGCTGGTGCAATAGGTCCCACAAAGTCTATCACCCACTTTTCAAAAGGCTCTATGCTAGGAATAGGGCATAAAAGAATTTCATCTCACCTTCCTAGTTTGCTAATGTTCTTACAATGGTCACACACCTTACAATAATCTCTACAATCTTTGTACAATTTTTCCTACCACAATCCTGCCATTAATATCTTACGTGTGGTGGAATCACTTGCATAATGCCCACCCACACTTCTTCCATGTGCTTCCTCCATGATGGCTAGGTGCTTGTTGTATATATCTTCCCCCCGGGTAGATATAGACAAGCGGAAGAATATGGAAATCAAAGAAATTCAAACCTCAAAGCCTTCCCATGGCACACAGAAGTGGCGCACAGAAATGAGTGTCGACGTAAGAAAGGATGCGCCCATGGCACACAGAAGTGGCACACAGAAATGAGTGTCGACATAAGAAAGGATGCACCCATGGCGCACGGAAATGGCGCATAACAATGAGTGTCAACAGGGAAAAAGTTGCGCCTTGGCGCACATAAGAGGATGTCGACACAAATGTAAATGCCCCCTTGGCGCACAAAAGAAGATGTCGACATAGAAATAGACGTGCCTTTGGTGCACAGAAAGGAATGTTGACACGGAAAAAGTTGTGCCCTTGGCGCAGGTAAAGTGGCGCACGTAAACATGTGTCGACACAAACATATTTGCGCCTTTGGCGCACAGAAAAGAGTGTTGACATGCAAATGAATGCGCCTTTGGCGCACAAAAAGGGTTGTCGACACAAACATATTTGTGCCTTTGGTGCACGAAAAGGATTGTCAACATGCATATGGATGCGCCAAGGCGCACCTTCAGGAGGTGCAACATTCTGAGCGCTGACAGGAAGCAGACCCTGACCCAGATATTCAGATGGCCATAACTTTTGACTGGGAGCTCCGATTCACACAAGGTTGGACTTTTCGGAAAGCCTACGGCGTCCTCTACCTAACTACGACTAGATATATTTAATTGGGTGGGAACAAGTTCTTAAAAATGAAAAATACAGTTTTCCACTTTTGGGGTTTGATATGGTCCTCACCTACCACCATAATGAGATGAATTAAATACAACCTGAGGTGGTTGGGGTAGATTTGGACTTTCTCTCTCTTCTCTCTCTCATTCTTCCTATAAATTGTAAGGAGGGGCTTCTTTCTAAATGTTGGACATTCTTGTTTTGGCCCCTCCCTTCTTCTCTTTGGCAGGTAGAGTTGTGGAGCTCAAACCTCCCATATGAAACTGTAATGCAGCTTTGCCTCTGGGCATTTTTGAAGTGTATTGTATCAACCTTCAGAGCAAATAAATGCATGACTGTGGATGTTTCTCAACCCTCTATGTGTTTCATTTTACATCCTCCTGATCTTTCACTGTGAATATGTTTATCTGTGCATGATTTTGCATTGCATTTCTATGGTCTGTGTTTAACTGGAAAAACGTATGTTCTTCATTCCTCGGTGCATCACCTCCTTAGCTTAGGTTTGTTTTTATGCATTTCTCTCTCCCTATCTCCTTGGTAGTTAGATTAGGTTTTAGTAGACTCTCTGCGTTTTATTGGTGCATCTGAACAGAGGAATAGGAGCCGGCCTTCATCCGGAGAGCATTTCCGATTTCGCAAGGTCCCACACTTGGGAAAAGCTCCATGTTGTGCAATCACACTGAGATTCTCAACCCATCAAGTTGCAGAGTCCCAGGGGTGCTGTGATTCGACACCAACAGTGGTCATGCTCTAAGACACACCTGTGTAAAACTTCATCACGTCCCAACTTGTATATGTTTCCACTGATTAACATGTAGGGTGCGACACGTATGGCCAACTAATTTTTTTCCAATATATTAATTCTATTCGGTGCCACACCTTCCTTTAAAAATATTACAATCTCTTCAAAATCCAAGGGTGTGCACCACAACCTAAATAATTGTGCATCTGGAATTTTTTCCTCAATACTCTGTGTGTCCTCCCCTGAATCAATTCTTGACAGATGATCAGGCCCATAGTTACTTTTTCTAGGCTTTACTACAATGGTGAATTCAAACTCTTGAAACAACAACACCCATCGAGATATCCGTCCTTCTAGAATAGGATTGTTCACTAAATACTTTAATGCCATGTGTTTGGTGTAAAACACAAAGGGTGTTTCCATTAGATACTTTCTAAACTTGAAGAGTGCGTAGATAATTGACAATGCCTCATGCTCAGTTGTGGTATAGTTTTTCTCTACCGGTGTAAGCTTCCTACTTGTAAAACACAGAGGATGATCAACAATCTCCTCACCTGACTATGCAAGCAATACTCCAATGATGGTCCCTGAGGAATCTACATGGACATGGAAGGGCTTGTCGCAGGAGGAAAAATGTAAAATAGGTGCGGTGATAAGCCTATATTTTAATGTATCAAATGCCCTTTGTTGCACCTCTCCCTAATAGAAGGCACTTTTATGTCTAACCAGCGCCTCTAAAGGCACGGCGATCTTCGCATATCCCTTAATGAATTTTTAGTAATAGCCCATATTCCCAAGGAATCCATGTACTGTGCTCTGGCTAGTAGGCTCCCTTAACCCCACAATAACTGTAACCTTAGCAGGATCTACCGGCAATCCCTCCTTACATATGATATGTCCTAATAAATTCCCAAAGGGTGTAGAAAACACACATTTCTTGATGTTGAGGGATATCCTCAACTTCCTACACCTCTTGAACATTAACCTCAAATTGTCACAATGGTCCTTAACCAGACCATATACTGTCCAATCATCCAAATAGACCTGAAGAAACTTATGGATGAAGTCCTAGAATGCTTGCACCACTATACATGAAAAGATAGCTGGTGCATTCTTCAATCCAAAGGGCATGACTGTATATGCAAAACTTCCCCACTCAGTGGTAAAATTTTTCTTCTCTTGGTCCTCCTTTGCAATCTAGAATTGGTGGTACCCTGGAAATCCATCCGTAAAGGAATAGATCTCACACCCAGTGACTCCTTTCAAAATTTCTTCAGTGAAGGGGGTCGGAAAGGGATCAATGAAACACATTGCATTCAATTCACTATAATCCACAAAAATCCTAGTCCACCCATCCTTCTTGATGCTGATTACCATCGGGCTTACCCACTTCGATTCTTCTACCACCTCATTGATCCCAGAAGCTATCATTTTTTCTATCTCTTCCTTGACCTTCACACACAAATTGGGATTCATCTGGTATAACCTTTTCCTAATCAGATGCACACCGTCCTTTAGTTTTATCTTCATCTCCCCCAAGGAATGGTGAATTCCTTTGAGCTCATGGAACCTGCGTGGGAATAGATCCTCAAATTAATGTAGTAGATTAATGATCTTAGATACCTCTTTCTCTAACCATTAATCTCCAATAATAGCTTCCTTCGGCTCTTCTCCTGAACTAATGTTAACTTTCTTCTTTTTTAAAGGCTCATGGTAGGTGCGCATTTGAGTATCTACACTATCCACTACCTCACGCATCCCTATAGAATGGATAACATCTAAGCTTTCTGATTCCTCTCCATTAATCACATATATGAACTTTCCTTTCTCCTTTTCCAAATATGCATGCTCAACCTATAACTCTTTTGTTTCCTCTACTTCGTCAAAGTGCACCTCTGATCCTGGTTTACTTAGTATTTACAACAACCTATCTTCCATCCTAGAACTATCCCCCATGGTAAGGCACTTGATATCCTAGAATGCCTTATCAACTAATGGCTTGGTACTCTGATACTCAAAGGTTTGATTAAGGTCATCTGCGAGCTCTTTCCAATTCCTTGTCTAGTGGTGTGTCTCTGAATGAATGTACCATGTGCGCACGCAACCCTATAGTGTAGAATACAACTTGTGCACCCAGAGGGATGGTGGAAAATCTTCCGTGCCTTCTCTTCAGACCCGTTCACACTCCTAGATATGGAAAGAGGTGGGATCCTTCCCATGGTAGTCTTTGATGATGATGGGTACATTGCTCCTAGAAAATCTGATAGAGAGAGAAATTCTTACCTCATGTCACTCCAAAAGGCTCTCATGATGTGTGGCCCACCACTGAGCTGCTATGTTGAGTAATATATAACTTAACATCCCTCTCCATTCCTTTCTATCCTTCCACTAAGCTTCCACCTCTTGCAAAAATATCTCAAGGAAGGATCCTCCTAAATACTTGGGTAGTTCTTTTCCTCCAAGTTGCCTAACCGTGCGTGCCTTTGTTACCTTGGCCAGCGATCCTCTCAAAAACCATCCCATCAATTCATAAGTTCCATGTGCCCAATTGTCACATGCCAGGATGGTGGTATCACTCATTGACTGAGTATCTTCAAACTAGATAACCCCATTAGTAGGGTGTACCATCTTAGGGTCTCTAATTGATTGCACATAAATCCTATCTAGAACTTCCTCCCCCAATAGTTCAATATAGGGTGTTGACTTCCCATCATCCAAGGGTATAATGACCCGTTACTCCTTATTCTCAAAGCTGATGTACCCTTTGTTGAACCAAAGGTCCACATTGTTCTTGTAACACCAAGGGCTCCCAAGTAGTGTTGGGAAATTGTCTGCCTCAAGGAGCGCCAAGACTTTGAATTCCCCAGTAAACTTATCTCCCTGGATAGTAATAGTTGGATCCTTCAAGACACCGATGGGAATTTTATTAGTCTTGTTTTCCATATACAACACATTTGAAGATGAATGTAATGTGGTTCTTCCCATTTGATGCCATGCATCCAAAGTTAAAACATTAACCTCTGCACCTGTGTCGATGAGGATATTGCTGAGGAGCCATCCATCTATAACTGCATCCAACGTAATCTCCTTGTCATAGTTGAGGCTGTGAGGGGGAAGGTTCACATGTAAAACAAGTCTCTCATGCTCTTCTCTAGTGTGTGGTACCTTCTCTCTCAACCAGGATCCTAGCAAGGGAATGATATTCTCCTACCTTAGCATTTTACACACCTCCTTGACCTCATCCAGGTCATCCTTTTTCACCTTGACTCTCCTTCCTTGTTCCTCCCTCCTAGATTGCTCCTTTAGACACTGGATCTCCCCTTGTAAGCTCCGAGTAACATCCATGGTGTCTTGATATATCTCCTTTTGATGTGTAAGATATAGATACTTTCCATGAATGACCTCCTCCCTTGATACAAAGGTTTTTTGTCTTGGTAGCTCTCTTGCGCATGTGTATTTTGCCCTTGTTATTACCAAGATAGGTTCTAAACCTGCATCCCGTGTTACCTGATGCATCCACTGTATGTATTCCTTCTTGATGTTGACCATTGTAGCGCCCTTGTCCTTCCAGTGCTGTTGATTCATATGCTCAAATAATTCTAGGCACTCCTCATACTTATGCTTCTTCTTGCACCATGAGCACTGCTTCACAATCTGTGCACCAAAAACCACTGCGAGTCTCATGGGATAAGTTTACAGGTAATTTTTCCAACTACTTGGCCATAGTAGCAATCTAAGCCTCTAATAATGAGTTAATGCTAGTATCAACACTACCAACAGCCTCGATGCATAGGGCAACCTCTAATGCCTCACATGGGTTTGTAAAATTTTTATGAGATAAGGCCCTTCAAAAATGGGTGATCAGCCCTCTAACAAACCACTGAGCATTTTGTGAAGGGTGAATATCATATGATAATTTATACAAGAGAGTTTTAAAATGCACATCATAATCCCACACACTCTCTTCCATTCCTTCTTAAATCTCATTTAAAGCGTTGATGCTCTTCTGCTCAAACTCAGGAATGTGGAAATCTACCAAGAATGCATTCTCTAAAGAAGTGTAGTCCACCACCATTTGATGAAAGTCATAATTCATATACCATCTATGTGTGTGACCTTGCAACATGGTTGCAAAATGACTAGCCTTCTATTCTAGGGTTGTGATACCCTTCACACATCATAACAGTTCACACTTGTGAACATGTTCCGTAGCATCCTCAATGCCCCTATAATCTAACAAATTTAGAGACATTTCAAAGAACATCTGAGGTGGTGGCTGGGGTCCCTGTCCTCCTAAGCCAGAGCCTTGCTTCCCTCTAGTGTTTTCTCCATTACCTGATTCACTAGGTCCACCGGGTCCTGTGCCTCTAGAGCCACCAGATCCACCAGAACCACTGGGTCTAATAGGGCCTATAGGAGCTGTGCTAAGAACCCCTATGGTCCCACTGGACTGTGTGTCGATGGTCTGTGATAATACCCCACTATCACTACTATGTCCAACACCACTCCTTGATGCGAGACAAAAATTTTATACACTTTATCCTTGTCTAAAGACTCCTCCAAATACTGGAATATGTGTAGCCATAGAAGAAGGAACCAAAAAATTGTATCTCCTAGGTGTGGATATGTCTCTTCCACTAATATCAATTGGGTCAGTAACACTTCTTCCTGGTTCGAGAAAACCAAGCACCAGGGCTCGGTCACTGGGTGGGTTCAAATATGTGCCAATGAATCTCCTTTCTTGATGTAATAAAATCTCTCCAGAAGCCAAAGGGGTCTCCCTCATGCGCTTGCCAAGATGGGATAGCATAGACTGCTCAGGTTCCACATCCTCTATGTGAATCTCAACTCCTTCCCAAACCATCTGTCTCCAAAGATCCATCACACTAGTAGCCTTACATCATATAGCAATATCCCTTTCACACACTTCACTATATTTGAGTCGTCTCTCTTCCCTTTCCTTCTCTGTCATGATATCTGCCATCTTCCTAAACCCAAGATCCCTTACCCAATGCTCATAATGGTTAAGCCGGCCATTTGGAATGCCTCTAAACTCATGGTAACCATCAATATACTCATAGCTAGAGGAATAGAATGTAGAAATGTTCCTCTAGGTTCTCATAGAAATTCAAACTCAACAACCTCCAGACAATAATACGTATAAATGGCATACTCTAGAGTGTATCTAGCCAATAGTCCTCTCCACCAATGATCTACAGCATGGGTCCATGTAAGATCTACATCCTACATCCTTTAGTAGTCTTCTTTGGTCCACATATGTGATCCATAACACCAACTTGATCTAGACGCATAGGCTGAAAGACATTCATATAGTTCTACTGGGAAGCAAAAGAAGAAGGTCTCATACAATTCATGGTAGAGGTTATCTTCTACCAATCTACATGCATTAAACTCAGGTCTAGTGCTGAATGTCTAAGAAAATTCATCCTCTGTGCTCTTGAACCATGATTCTTCATTTTCCAATGTTAACCACTCTGTCATTACTCATTACACAGATCATGATGTATGATATATCTCACTACAACTTCAAAAAGAGGTCCTAGCAATGGAACCAAGATGTAGTCATTTTTACTCCTATCACAAAACAAAAGAACCCCATGCACACTAGCCTATCACCCAGTGCAAGCTGAGCACTCACCTAAGGCCCGCGCAGGTACCGATTTTCTCTTTTATGTGAGTTTAATGGGAAAAGTCATCTATGATTAGTGTAATAGTTTCCAGGAGGGAATTTAAGACATATAAGAACCATAGGGCTCAGAATGACCTCTAGATCCTTACAGTCAATTCAGACCGATTGCTTTAACAGAATCCAGAACATGTATTATGATAGAAATGTGCATTAGAACCATTGAGATTCATGTATATATTATATCAGGTAACCTCATTACATTCATTCAGAGAAGTAGACCGCAATCATGTATTTCACTGGACTTATGTAACTAAGCTATCAAAAGAAAATTTACAACTTCATGCCTAGTCCATTCTCTCCTTGATACAACTATCCACTAACAGAGCTCTTCCCATGCTGTCTCTCTAACTTGCATTCTCTCTAACCCACTATATATCAAACTCATATCCCCCTTTTTTAACCCCACAGACGCTTATATTTATTTCTTTCCTATGCTACCAACTTGCCTTCCAACACCCTTAGATCTGGTGCCAAGTGTCAAATTTGATCCTTCATGTGAGCATGCTTCTCTAGGCCCAAGCTTTCCACTTGATCTCATGATGTTCTTATAGAAGATTGAATCCAAGGCATGCCCCTGTTTGGGCCAACCTGTCACCAGGATGGCACCTTATCCACGTGCAACCAGTCATGCTTTTCACGTGTTCTACCCTAGGCGCTCAAATTGACTAATTCCCAAACCTCTTTGCCTTGCGTTCCTTTCCATAACTGGGACCTTGCACTCCTATGCGCCTTCATACTTGGCCAATATTCTATGGGTCCAATAGAATAATAGGTAGAGATCCCTGTTCTAGCCCACCAAAAATAGATCCCTTCCTAGGAATGCCCCCAGATGGTGCTTGAAAATGGCTAGGGTTTGCAAAACTGTCCATGGGTAGAGGTATAGTCACAACATTGGTAAAGGCGATGTCAATCCACGACAAGGGAGAATCCCCTGAAACCAGATTTGTACCCCCATTATCACCATTTTCTGGTTAAGGAACACTAGCCAGATCCTTGCGTGGATCAGCAACTATAGGGTTTGCATGCTTGCATGCAGTGAGGACAAGGGTGTGCGTAGAGACCATTTTGAGCTTGGATTTACAACCACATTTATGTTTTTTCAATGTAGTAACATTTTTATTTTCTTTAACTAAAAGATCATAAAGTGTCAAGTCATGTTATTTGACAAGTTTTTTATATGCTCTGCTTGTACGTTGTTGATAAACTTGATTATGTTTGAGGTTTGTTAAACGTTTTTCATCTAGCAAATCTAGTTGTGATAAGTGGTTTTGGTGATATTATTTATTAGGGATGAAATATTTAAGAGATATAGGAAGTGAATAAATTTGAATTTCAAGAGGTACCATGGCTTTAGAACCATAGACAATTGAATAGGACATATCAACTATAGGTGTCTCGATGCTAGTTTGATAAGCCCAGAGAGAAAACAGAATCTAGAGATGTTAGTTCCTTTCTATATCATTTACTGCTTTCATAAGGATTTTATTAAGTGGTTTTTTAGGCCTTGGTCTATCCATTTTCTTGAGGATAGTATGTTGATTAGAGGCTAAGTTTAATGTTGAATGTATCAAAGAGATTTTTAACTTCCTTATTTTTGAAGGACTTTCCATTATCTGTGATGAGTTTATGTGGGATACTGAAGCAACACGTGATATTTTGATATATGAAATTGATGATAGGTCCAAATGTTTTTTAGGTTAAAGGGATGGATTTAACCCATTTAGTGAAACATTAAGTTTTTGTGATTATGGAATGATGTTGTTGGGATGATTTAGGGTTTATTAAACAAGTGAGGTCTAACCCCCATGTCGGTACCCAAATTTGTTCTCCTTTTCAGTCTGAGAATCATTAGAGATATGAAATGAAGCTTGAAGTCAGATAGATCATGATGTGTGTCATTTTTTAGTTGGGGATGTGATCTAACTGGCACTTAGATTTGTGGAGAGATGGATAGCACTTTGAAAGGATTTGATCTGACCCTCACTATTTTAGGTTGTGCCTTTCAACCAAGGTAAGAGAACCTACAATTGTAACCAACAAATGGTGAAGGAAATGAAGATATCCCTAAATTTATGCAAATACTATGAAAAGACCTTGGGAAAATATGATCAACACTCCAAATATGACTTTCACAAATTTTCATTCCCAAATTATGGAGATATTTTCCATGCAAGGCAAGGGTTACTGGAGACATTATATGATCTTGATTGGCCTTGTGCATTTTTGTAAATGGATTGTATTCTTTTGTCGACACACAATGCAATGTAGGGGTAGTATGGGTAGGATTAGTTTATTTGAATGAATTTTTTTGGTGGGGTGTTGACAAAACAAACTAGGATATATCAGATCTATGACAACCTCTACAATACTTGAACAACTATCAGATAAAATTCTTCAAATAATCAGGATACTCTTTCAACCAGAAGAGGCATAAATGGAAGCCTAGATTGCACTCTTCACACAATATTTGAGAGCTTACCATAAAATATTTAAGTAAATAACTCAATTAAACACAAAAATCCTTGATCAAATCATGCCTAAGGTACCCCCAAAGGCTTACAAGAAATCTCTACAGTCAAGGAAGGTAAAGTGATTTTAAATTTATTTATCTCATTATCAGATGAAGGCTCTTCTGAATATGAGATTGTAAATTCCACTAAAATATCAAAAAAAAATGGAGATCCTATGTGATTTCTAAATAATTTCAATGCAAGATTGCAACAAGAACAATTAAAACTATTTTCAGGCATTTACAAATGATAACATACACCATATTGCCCAGAAAAACATAGATTAACTCAAAAGCTTGTTATATTCATCAACAAGGGAGAGTTTCATGAAAAATATCAGAGATGTATGGTGGCTATGCACTTGTAAGAAACTCACATACATGAAGCTCCAACACAGAAGAAATTATTCTAGTCCTTTGGTGGGTTTCCCAAAATATTAGATTTCTCTTAGAATTTGCTCATGATTTTCAACTTTTCCTGACCACTTAGATGTCTCAAAACATGTATTATATATCTCTTGCCATCTTGGATCCTTCTTTCCCAGGAAAAGAATATGCCAAGGGATCAATTATGTTACATCCATTTCTCATGATTCACTTAAAATGACATTTAACAAATTTGCAACGAGAGTTGCTAGGTGTTTCTAAAATGACAAATCATTGCAAATATTTTGATCATCATCCTTCTTGGAGGCATGTTTTTCATCATCAAGGCATGCAGTTGCCTTTCCTCTCATCATTTCACCTTCTCACCTTTTAAAACTACCTCTGTAACTTTCAATTTGACATTTCATGTTTTTGGACGGATTAGGGAAAATTTTAGTTCAAAACCACCTCATATCAAAGAAATAAGCCATGAAAGTGATGCCAATGATCCTCGAAGGCCAAGAAGACACAAAATCACTATAAATTTGATGAATTTTGATTCAAAAATCATGATTCCAAGCCTCCTGGAGCTCCTATGGTGGTCAAAACAAATGGATGCACAGTAAGCGTCAATCTTCTCCATCTTTTAGTCCTGGCCCTACACGTGGAAGATACAGAATAAGAAATAAGCTTGAGATACCTTTTCAAATTTTTTGATAAGGCCGGACATGTGGCAAAAAAATGATTAGAAACAAATTTGGGCTCATTTTTTGACTTTTCAAGTTTTTGGAAAAATTGGAAATTTTGACTTTTTCCCCCTCCCATCCACCTTTGAATTTTGGAGCTGACACGTGACACATCATGGGTCCCATTGGGACTAGAATTCAATTCTACGCATTTTGACCCTTTTGGAAAATTGGAAATTTTTCTCTTTTTGCCCGGTGGGCCCGCACCTCCAATTTATCCCTCACGACATGTCTCCTTGTGCTTCTTTGCGGGCCAGCACTCTAAAATTTGATTTTAAGCCTTCTCTGTAAAAGGGAAAAAATATCTCCTACCTCTATCAGCCCACCGACCCACTTTGTCCTTTGCCACGTGTCCATCTCTCTTTTGTCAAGGACTCGCAGGCTAATCTTCAGTTTTACTCCCTTTAAGCCTAGTGAAAATTCTCAACTTTGTCTCCGCGGGCCCGTACCTCTGATTTCTCCCCTACCACATGTCACTCATTGATTTGCTAGTGGGCCAGTGCTTCAAATTTTGATTTTAAGCCTTCTTTGTAAAAAGGGAAAAAATTCTCTCCTACCTCCGCCGGCCCGCCGACCCGCTCTAACCCTTCATGGACACGTGTCCACCTGTGATTCATTCGCGGGGGGGCATTAAATTTTTTTAATTTTGAGCTCTATTGTGAAAAAGGGAAAAAATCCCCTTTTACCTCCGTAGCCTGCACTTCTTTCTACATCTGCCACGTGTCAAACTATGGCTCTGTTGTATATATCTTTCCCCTCAGGTAGATATGGGAATAACAAAAGGTAATGGGTGCACAACATAAGGTGTCGACATGAAGAAATTCACGCCTTGGTGAAAATAAGAGTATGTCGACATAAGGATGGATGCGTTGGGGTGCATCTTCAGGAGGCGCAACATTTTGAGCGCTGACAGGAAGCAGACCCTGACCCAGATATTCAAATGGCCATAAGTTTTCACAGGGAGCTCAGATTCATGCAAGGTTAGAATTTTTGGAAATATTACGAGGTCCTCTATCCAAATACAACTAGATATATTTAATTGGGTGATAAAAAATTCTTAAAAATGCAAAATATAGTTCGCCACTTTTTGGGTTTGCTAGGGTTCTCACCTACCACCATAATGAGATAAATTAAATGTAACCTAGAGGTGGTTGGGGTAGATTTGGATTTCCTCTCTCTTCCCTCTCTCATTCTTCCTATAAATTGTAAGGAGAGGCTTCTTTCTAAAATTTGGACATTCTTGTTTTGCCCCTCCCTTCTTCTCTTTGGCAGGTGAATTTGTGGAGTTCAAACCTCCCATCTAAAACTGTAATGCAACTTTGCCTCTTGGAATTTTGTAGTGTATTGTGTCAATCATTGGAGAAAATAATACATGTCTGTGGATGATTCTCAACCCTCTCTGTGTTCATTTACATCCTCTTGATCTTTCACTACAAATTTGGTTATCTGTACATGATCTTGCATTGCATTTTAATGGTTTGTGTTTATTGGCAAGACATGTGTTCTTCATTCCTCAGTGCATCACCTTTGTTATTTTAGGTTTATTTTTATGCATCTTCTTACCTTGTCTCCTTGGAAAATTAGATTAGGTTTTTGAGTAAACCCTCTACATTTTTATGTGTGCATCTGAACAGAGGAATAGGAACCGGCCTTCATCCAGAGAGCTTTCCCGATTCACAAGGTCCCACACTTGGGAAAAACTCCATGTTATGCAATCGCACTGAGAGTCTCAACCCATAGAGTTGTAAACATTCATGGGTTCTATGATTCACCATCAACAGGCTCCTTTGCAGACCCATGGGCCTTCTCTTGCCTTTTTTCCCCTTTTCCAAAAGGCAAAAAATGCCTAAGTTCCCCGCTGGCCTACTCCTCCACCTTCATATAAGAACATGACACGTGTACCCTTTTGGTTGGCTGCAAGGATTCAGGAAAAATTTTGACTAAGGAAATTTTACAAAATAAAGCCAAAATTTTTGAAGGAGATCTGACTCCCTACCTCTCCTTGGCCAACAAGAACATGCCACATACGCAACTTTGAAAAAGGTAGAACTATGGAGCCAAATTTACCACTTTGCCAAAAAATAAAAAAATGACAAGTTAGAAGCATTTCTCACTACACCTCAGCCAATGAAAACCTGCCACATTCCCAATACCTTCAGAGGATGAATTTGATGGGCAAATGATGCCCGTATGATCATCAAAATGTAAAAAATTCAAAGGATACCCTAGAATTCAATTTTTTCACCAAGGATGGAAATTTTTTTGATTTTAATTCAACTGAAGCATGATTTCCAAACATTTTCAACCTTGGGATTGTATTTTTAATTACACACAAGTATGATTTGATCAATTTCAATTTTTCCATGATCTGGTAAAGGGAAAAATGACATAGCCCACAAAATTGGAAAAATTAGGGCATAGAAAAGGGCAAACTTGGATTATTCCTTCAAATTAGGGAAAAACAACAAGTTTGTGAGAATTTTTTAAAGCATTTCAACTAGAGGGGAAGAATTACATACTATCAAATCAAATGGTAAAACATTTTTTGAGCAGATACAAATTTAAAAATTTAGGGCAACATGGTGCAAGCTCAAAAATGGCACTAACATCAGCTCCTGCTTAGGGATGGGCACTCCCAGTGAGTGCCACAAGGACAAAATGTAGACCAAGTACCAAAATATCCATTGTGTAGAGGATTCAATACATAAGGCAGTCAAAAAACCAGAACCATCCTACAAAAACGAGCTAAGAAACAGACCAGAATGAATGCCAAGAATAAGGGCAAACCACACACCAATGAAACAACAAAAACAAAGTAGAAAACAAAGACTATACAACTGTACAATTGGTGTATACCTCAGATTTGGGGATTAATCCAAGAAATGGTTCAAATGTCTACCATTAACAGGTAGCTCCAGCAATTCCCCATCTAAGTCCTTAAGAATGAAGGTATGTTCACCAATTCTGATATCAATGGCATAAGGGCCCATCCATAATGCATCATATTTTCCATGATTTCCCTTATCTTCATGCCTACTATCCCATAACAAAACCAGATCTCCAACATTGAAGGCTCTAGGAGTGACCTTTTTGTCAAACAATCTCTTCAATTTTTCCCTAAATTTGACATGTCTTTGATGGGATGCTCTTCTCTCCTCATCAAGCTCAATAATCTTATTGATCCTTGATTCATATGGGCCAAGCTATTGATCTTCCAACTATTAGGAAAACTGAAATGAAGAAAATTACAGGTGCAAGGGCAGCAAATCCTGAGTTCCATACACCAATTCAGATTTTACCAGTAGCTCTTTTAGGAGTTATCCTCTTATCCCAAACTACAAATTTCAATTGTTCACCCCAATTCTTCTTGTTATTCTCCAAGTTTATTCTATTGATCTTTAAAAAATTCTTATTACTGGACTCAACTTTTCCATTCCCTTGGGGGTTATAGTTTGAAGAATAATTCAAATTGATTCCATATTCATTACACATTGCCATTAAAGGTTTGGCTCTAAAGCACATGGAATTATCAGGTACAATCTTGACTGTGACTCCAAATATACATATGATTTGATTTAATAAGAGGTCCATAACTATTTGGTGTGTTTCTTTCTTGGTGGGGATTGCCTCTACCCACTTTGTAAAATAATCAATGGCTACAATGATCCACTTATGGCCAGCACTAGAAGGATTTGAAATCTTACCAATGAATTCCATCCCCCATTACTCGAAAGGAGCTTCAATTGATACAAGCTGCAAAGGAAGGGATCCTAAAGCTTTCATTTTTCCATAGAAATGTTGGCAACTATCACATTTTCTAACCAGGTGCGTTGCATCTTTGAAGAGAGTAGGCCACCAATAACCATCTCTCAAAATCTTATGTGTTATTACTCTTTCAACAAAGTGTCCTCCACAAACTCCCCCATGGAAATCAACAATTAATTTGGGAGCTTCGTCTTCAGTTACACACTTTAAGAGGACACCTTCAAGGTTATTCCAAGCCAGCCCAAAGTCAGTGATGATGCATTTTTAAGATGCTAGCTTGAGGAATATTTTCTGATTTTTATTTCAATGATCATGACAACATAAGTGTCTAAGTTAAAATATTATATCCTTGTACCACTCAAATCTTACCAATTTTTTAATAACATCTACCCTTTCTTCTTCTACTTCATTTACTTCTACAGTCTTCAGGTTTCTCTCAGCCATGAGCTTAGCAAGACCCAAACCTCTTACCAATATTTTGGTTTGGATGTCCATATCATAATCCTACAGTTTGTTCACCCATCTACATATTTTACTTGATATCTCCATCTCTGATAAGATGTCTTTCACCATGGTGTGGGGAACATAAGAAACAACTTTTGAACTCAACATATAAGGCCTGAATTTTTTTTTTGCTTTCACCAAGGCAAATGCTTGTTTCTCCATGATTGTATACTTAGCTCAGTAGCTTGTAAAGCCTTACTAAAGAATGAAAAAGGCCTCTCATCCCCATTTTCATCCTTTTTCAAAAAAACAGAGGTAATGGTATACTAAAGGCAAAATAAAATATTTGGAAAGGCCTCTTATAGTTTGGGGCTGCTAAAACAGGTGCATGTTTAAGTGCATCCTTAATTCCTTCAAAATCTTGAATGACAACCTCCTCCCACCTGATAACTTGGTCTTTCTTTAACATGCATGTGATAAGAAGATTTAACTCAAAAAATTTTAACACAAACCTTCTAATGAATTGATTTTAATAAAGAAAGATTGGATTCCCTTCTTTGTCCTTGGAATAGGTACTTTGTTGATTGCTTCCACTCTCTCAGGGTTTATCATAACACCATCTTTTGACACAATGTGACCAATCAGCTTGGCCTTTTTGATGCCAAAATGACACTTATTTGGATTAAGAAAAATGCCATAATCCCTACATCTTATCAACATCTTCTCTAAGTGTTGTAAATGACCACCTCTCTGCCTTAGAAACACAGTCACATCATCTTGGTAAACTATAATGAACTCATTGATGAAACTAGCAAATAAACATCCATTTCTCTTTGAAAAGTGGCACCAGCATTCATCAAACCAAAGGGAATCCTAACAAAAACATATGTTCCCCAAGGAGTAGTGAATGATGTCTTAAGTCTTTATGATTCTTTGATAACCACTTGATTGTATTCAGAGAAACCATCCAATGTAGAAAGAAACTTATATCATGTCACAAGATGCAACATATTTTCCATATTTGGCAAGAGATAGTTGTCCTTCATGGATGCTTTGTTTATATTTCTAAAATCCACACAAATTTTGATGTCTCTGTCCATCTTTCTAACTGGCACAATGTTTGTAACCCAAGATGAATATCTAGTGGGCTGAATAATACCTCCATCTCTCAACTTCTTTAACTCCTCTTGCATTTTCATGGAGATAAGTGGATTAATTGGCCTTTTCCTCTGTATGAATGGATTATTATTGGCCTCAAGAGGGATATCATGTTGAAACAAGTCTTCTCTATATGATTTTAGCTCGGTTTAGGACCAAACAAGGAAGTCTTGATATGTTTTCAAGAGTTGGGCATAGGACTATTTTTCCTCTTTACTTAAATGCTGCCCAACCAAATCTTCCTTGGTTTACCATTAGTTCCCAAGTTATACTCTTCCACATCTCTTGAGGTAGACATGTTTCTATTTATGATGCAATCAACATTGTTAAAATTTTACTCAAGTATAACAAGACCTCTAGGAATGGTGTTAGTTTTCAATTGGATGATATCTTTTCCAAACAAAGTATCTCTTCCTTCAGTCACACACACCATTGGTTCCCAATAAATATTCTAATTTACAAAATCACCTTGGTTTTGCAAGAACCTTAGCACTTGAGCATCATCATTAAAAACTTTCCAATGTTTCACATTATTAGGGACAACTGGCCTAGTTAGCACTTCAATGTTGTATTCACAATAAGGTTAAATGGTACAATTTATAACTCTAGAACCCAAAAATACCAAATTTTCAACAGCATCATTGAGGCCTCTGTCATGATACAAAATGTTAAATGAATCAAACATTTCAATTAGATCCCAAACTGTATGCTTATATTGCTTCATTAGCTGATTTTTTTTAGCATACAGTTTTCTTATTTGTTTGACAACCAACTCTGAATATCCCTTTGCAATTATGTCATTAACACCATATTTCCATGCAATTCTCAAACCCAACAACAAGGCCTCATACTAGTACATTAAAAATTAAGCTTGAAAGAAAAAACAAATTCTTCCAATCTAGGAGAAATCAGAATTATACCAAGACCATTTCCAAATTTGGAGAAATCTCCATCAAATAGAAAGGTCCTGAGATAACATACCTATTCAAGGCACTTTGACTGATCCATTTTGTGTTCTTTTCCATTAGCAAAACCAATAAAATTATTAGCATCAACATCAGCGAATAATACTTCATAAGAAGCATTGTTTGGATCCTGAATCAAATGCAACATTTTTTTTTCTCCATAGAGCTTGACAAGGATAACCTCAATGGGAATGGTGGAAAAAGACATATCCATTTGGAAAATCCCTCCAACACTTGCAGCCCACTTTCTTGAAAAAATCATACCCCATTTGGCAGGGAAATCAACAATCACAACATCCAATTTTAAATTCCTCCCTAGATAAGCTGCAAGCTGCACAACCAAATATTTCACACAACCAACTACTGGCACTTCTCTTGAGTCTATGGTAGTACACTTTCCATAGGCTATTGTCACTTTGATGTCCAACTCATTCATGACTTCTAGAGGCATGACATTACATGATGCACTGAAATCAAACATACAATTGTGAAGTAGATTATCCTTTATGATCAAAGTTGTGAAGAATGGATCAACATTCAATTGGGAATCAACAAAAGATGTCCCCAAATATACCTCAGGTGTCTCTCCAAGATCTTCTACTGCTGGTGGTGTTTCAAGGTCAACAATGATCTGAGGTGGAGTTTCAACAACATTTACATTTCTGCCTTGAGTAACCTTCTCTTCTTTTAATCCCAAGTACTCAAATGCTCTCTTCTTATGCTCAGGAATTCTAAGAAACTCAATGATTGGAACACTCACTTTAATTTGGCTCAATATTTAGGCTATGTCATAGGGAAAATATTTGGAAAAACAACATTGGAAGGGAGACAAGAAGATTCATTAGATGACAGTGGATTCTTGGCAGCTTGGGCATGAAGAGGACTATAATTTTTGTTTGGGATAGCAGAATTCTTGGCAAGTATTTTCCTTCTAGGATTTTCTTTAGGAATGCTTGTGAGAAATGGTGTCTTAGGCTTGGCTTGAGGACCATCTCCTTTAAAAAAAAATCTTCTAGTACTATAATCTTTCTCTTGACTAGCAACAAAATTCATTAACAATTGTTTATCTTCCTCTGAAGGGATACCAAAATCATATTTCTTAATCATCAATGCTCTTAGGTATTCAGAGTCATTGTTAGGAATTTCAAATGCCTGAACTACATCTACATCATGAGAATGAGGGGTAAGAAATATTTGTACCCATTTGATGCAATCCCAAAAAGTTGTATGTGTCCTAGCACTTATTACTTCAGTAGATATTGCTCCTCCTTATGAGCTTGAAGAACAACTCATCATGTAAATATCATCATCATTACCATCATCATTATCAGCTTCACCTTCTTGTTGGTCCACTTCACATGGAGGATGGGGTAGAAAACACCTATCACACCAATCAATATCAACAACCTCCTCAATAATAGAAACCCTAGTAGTTAATGGATCAGGAAACACTCTTCCTTCACATGCTTGAGGATGTCTATTTGCAGATCCAACAAGCCCTTTACCTTTGTCATCAAAAATCTACTCATTCCTTTGGTGATTTCCAAATCTATCTTATGTTTTTTGTCTAGTTGGACCTTGTGAAGTCTTCCCAATTCCCTTCTCGACTCTTGCCAACTTGTATGAGATTTCTTTGACAACCCCTGCCAAAGTTTTCACAACCTCTTCTAAATCAGCACCTTTTCTAGCTTGAGGTTTTTCAGGGTTTATCAATTTTACACCATCTCTCTTGAGAGGTTTCCCAATAACCTTGATATTGTTTTCAATTTGAAGTGCCATGGTGAAAGCTTGTCTTAGATTGGTTGGGTTCTTGTATCTTAGGTAATAGGCTGCCTTTTTATCAAATGCATTTTCATATTTGATTAGACGAGATTCATCACAAGGCCTCAAACCAATAGGCAGCCTTCTCAGAGTTTTGTTAAACCTTGTGTTGAAGTCCTGAACTAATTCATTAGGTTTCTTCTTGATATTCTCAAACTTAGAGAAAAGAAATCTAGGATCAGCCTTGTCACCATATTACAACCTAAATTCATTTTTCATTTCAGTCCATGAATCAATAGAATTATCAGGTAGAGCCTTGTACCAATCCCTAGCATCTTCTTCTAGGGTGTGGATGAAAATTTTTACATACACATCTCCAAACTCTATCTCAAGGTATTCAATCATGTTAACAAAAAGTTTTAGATGCTAATCTCCAGTCATAGCATTGTTACCTTGAAACTTTGGTAACCTATTTCTCACATCTTGTAGGACAGCATTTGGATACCCAACCATTCCTCTAAAATCTATGGGACCAAAGGTGTTAACAACAAATGGAGGTCTAGGCTAAGTCATATTGTTTGGTGGAGGTGATCTTGGAGGTGAAACAAGCTGATGAGGAGTGAAAGATCTTTGGGGATCAAGAGTGTGATTCACAAGACTGGTATTCTCTAAGTGTTGATTTTCTTAGAAAGTTTTACTCAAATTAAAACACAGAGGTGCAGATTGGAGAAGGAACTTACCAGGTATAGTAGAAGGACCTTCACTAGCTAAGGAAAATGAGTTTATGAGAAGATTTCTTGAATCAGAATCACTTGAAGAAGAATGATAATCTTCTACCAAAGGCTGATCTCTCTCATCAATGGATATATCTTTTCCTAATGTCTGACCTTTAAAAACTTTCCAAAGTCTTCTCCCTTCCAAATTTGAATTCCTTGAATCTGTAAACAAATTCTTAGTATAGTCTCTAAGGAAGAGAGATCTTCTTCCTTCTAGTTTTGTAAGGATTAGAAACACAAAAGTAAAAGATATAAAGGTAAGACACTAGTATTTATCAATATTAGAACATCATGGAGTCGCCACTAAGGATTTTCACCCTAGTTGTACAGATGCACTAAAATAATATGTCAAATGTTTTCTAGTACTAAAACCGTTACAAGGCTTTCTAAATTAGACCTTCTTCTTCTTAAATCAATCAATCACAATGCACCCAAAGTGTATGAACTACTAGGAAATGGAAAAAGGGCAGACAAAACTTGAAACCCTTATTTAAAACTTGTAGATCTGAAGCATAGAATGATATTTTAACAATGCATCAGCTCAAATAGTTGAATACAAAAATTCTCAAACTCTTCAAACACTTCAAAAACACCAAGAAATTTCAATAATTCCCTGGCAATGGTGCAAGAAAGTGTTGGTACCCAAACTTGTTCTCCTTTTTAGTCTGAGCAGCATCAGAGATATGGCATAAAGCTTGAAGTCAGATAGATCATGATGTGTGTCATTTTATAGCTAGGGATGTGATCTAACTGGCACTCAGATTTTTGCAGAGATGGATAGCACTTTGAAAGGATTTGATCTGACTCTCACTATTTTAGGTTGTGCCTTTAAACCAAGGTAAGAGAACCTACATTGTAACCCCAAATGGTGAAGGAAATGAAGATATCCCTCAATTTATGGAAATAGTATGAAAAGGCCTTGGGAAAATATGATCAACACTCTAAATATGACTTTCACAAGTTGTCACTCCCTGATTATGGAGATATTTTCAGTGCAAGGCAAGGGTTACTGGAGACATTATATGATCTTGATTGGCCTTGTGCATTTTGTAAATGGATTGTATTCTTTTGTTGACACACAATGCAATGCAAGGGTAGTATGGGTAGGATTAGTTTATTTGATTGAATTTTGTTGGTGTGGTGTTGACAAGACAAACTGGGATATATCAGATCTTTGACAACCTCTAGAATACTTGAACAACTATCAGATAAAATGCTTCAAATAATCAGAATACTCTTTCAACCAGAAGAGGCATAAATGGAATCCCAAGTTGTACTCTTCACACAATATTTGAGAACTTACCACAAAATATTTAAGTAAGGAACTTAATTAAACACAAAAATCCTTGTTCAAATCATGCCTAAGGTACCCCCAAAGGCTTACAAGCAATCTCTGCAGTCAAGGAAGGTAAAGTGATTTTAAATTTTTTTATCTCCTTATCAGATGAAGGCTCTTCTAAATATGAGATTGTAAATGCCACTAAAATATCAACAAGAAATGGAGATCCTATGTGATTTCCAAAGACTTTCAATGCAAGATTGCAACAAGAACAATTAAAAATATTTACAGGCATTTATAAATGATAACAGACACCATTTTTCGTAGAAAAACATAGATTAACTCAAAATCTTGTTAGATTCATCAGTAGAGGAGAGTTTCATGAACAATCTCAGAGATGTGTGATGGCTATACACTTGTAACAACCTCACATACATGAAAATATAACACATAAGAAATTATTCTAGTCCTTTGGTGGGTTTCTAAGAAAATGAGATTTCTCTCAGAATTTGCTCATGATTTTCAACTTTTCCTGACCACTTGCATGTCTCAAAACATGCATTATATATCTCTTTCCATCTTGGAGCCTTCTTTCCCAAGAAAATAATATGTCGAGGGATCAATTATGTTACATCCATTTCTCATGATTCACTGAAAATGACATTTAACAAATTTGCAATGAGAGTTGCCAGGTGTTTCTAAAATGTCGAATCATTACAAATATTCGGATCATTATCCTTCTTGGAGGCATGTTTTTCATCATCAAGGCATGCAGATTCCTTTCCTCTCATCATTTCACCTTCCACCTTTTAAAACTACCTCTCCAACTTTCAATTTGACATTTCACATTTTTATATGGATTTGGACAAAATTTATTTCAAAATCACCTTAGATCAACAAAATAAGCCATGAAAGTGATGCCAATGATCTTGGAAGACCAAGATGACACAAAATAACTATAAATTTGATGAATTTTGATGCAAAAATCATGATTCCAAGCTTCTTGGAGCTCCCATGGCAGTCAAAACAAATGGATGCACAACAACCGTCAATTTTATCCATCTTTTAGTCCTGGCCCTCCACATGGAGGATGTGGACTTAGAAATAAGCTTGAGTTACCTTTTTAAATTTTTTGATAAGGCCAGACACGTGGCAAAAAATGATTGGAAATAAATTCGGGCTCATTTTTTGACTTTTCAAATTTTTGGAAAAATGGAAAAATTTGAATTTTACCCCTGCCCCTCCACCTTTGGATTTTGGAGCTGACACATGGCACATCATGGGTCCCATTGGGATTGCACTTCAATTTTGTGCATTTTGACCCTTTTTCAGAAAATTGGAAAATTTTCACTTTTTGCCCCACGCGCACACACCTCTTATTTCTCCCTCGCACGTGTCACCTTGTGATTCATCGCAGGGCAACACTCCAAAATATTTTTTAAGCCTTCTCTGTAAAAGGGAAAAAATTATCTCCTACCTCCACTGGCCCATTGACCCGCTCTGTCCTCTACCACATGTCCATCTCTCTTTTTCTGAGGACCCGCAGGCTTAATCTTCATTTTTACTCCCTTTAAGCCAAGGGAAAATTCTCAACTTTGTCTCTGTGGGCCCGTGCCTCTGATTTCTCCCCTGTCACATGTCACTCATTGATTTGCTAGTGGACCAATGCTTCAAATTTTGATTTTAAGCCTTCTTTGCAAAAAGGGAAAAAATTCTCTCTTACCTCTACTGGCTTGCCGTCCCACTCTGACCCTTCATGGACACGTTTCCACCTATGATTCGTTCGCGGGGGGACGCTAAAAAAATTTCATTTTGAACTCCTTTGTGAAAAAGGGAAAAAATCCCCTTTTACCTTCGCAGCCCACACTTCTTTCTACATCTGCCACATGTCAAACTGTGGCTCCTTTGCAGACCTACAGGCCTTCTATTTACTTTTTTCCCATTTTCCAAAAGGAAAAAAACACCGAAGTCCCCTGCCAACCCACTCCTCCACCTTCATATAAGAACATGACATGTGTCCCCTTTTGGTTGGCTGTGGGGATTTGGGAAAAATTTTGACTTAGGAAATTTTACAAAATAAAGCCAAAATTTTCAAAGGAGATCCAACTCCCCACCTCTCCTCAGCCTATAAGAACATGCCACATAGGCAACTTTGAAAAATGTGGAGCCGTGGAGCCGAATTTGCCACTTTGCCAAAAATTCAAAAAATGACAAGTTAGAAGCATTTCCCGCTGCATCTCGGCCAATAAAAATATTCCACGTTGCCAATACCTTCATAAGATGAATTTGATTGGAAAATTATGCCCGTATGACCGTCAAAACACAAAAAATTCAAAAGATGCCCTAGAATTCAATTTTTTCACCAAGGATGGCAGATTTTTTTTATTTTAAATCAACTGAAGCATGATTTCAGAACAGTTTCGACCTTGGGATTGGATTTTCAATTACACACAAGTATGATTTGATCAATTTCAATTTTTCCATGATTTGACAAAGGGGAAAATGACATAGCCCACAAAATTTGAAAAACTAGGGCACAAAAAAGGGAAAACATGGATTATTCCTTCAAATTAGGGCAAAACAACAAGTTTGTGAGCATTTTTTAAAGCATTTCAACTAGAGAGGAAGAATTACAGACCATCAAATCAAAGGGTAAAATGTTTATTGAGTAGATACAAATTTTAAAATTTAGGGCAACATGGTGTAAGCTCAAAAATGGCACTAACACCCCATTCATAGAAAGGCCATAGGTTCTGAGTGGGTTGTATTTATTGACTAGGGACATGGATGAGATATTGATGGAGTTGGAATTTAATGAATTTCTTTATGTATGCACAACAGTCTTTAGTGATGGTAGGCTAGTAATACCGTAGTTGCATGTCATGTTTAGTGATGGCATTACCACTGAAGTGACCACCACAAATGCTCTCATGGACTGATTCAATATATTTGGTTGATTCATGTGTTTTAAGGAATCTAAATAGTATGCCCTCAAAGCTACGCTTATAAAATATACCATCTATGATGACAAATCAAGTGACGCATTGAAGAAATTATCGTTTGGCTTTATGTGATAAATCTAATGGTAATTTATATTTGGTGAGATAATCATATATTAGGTGGATTTTTGTCAATGTTATTCATGCAAGGTGGCTCATTTTGATGTGAAGGATGATCTAAGAATTGAATAACCATGGACATTTTAGTATTATCCTTTGATTTTTCTTGTTTCAAAAGGGACGAGGGATCCAAGGGATGCCATAGTGTCTACAAACATGTTACAGGATCGCAAAATGGCCTGAATGGTGTAATGATCAAATGCATTGAGGAGAAATTTGAACATAACTTTATATGTTTGAAGGATTTTATTTTTACATTAATACTCTCCTTTAACTTGACTAACCACTAGTTTTGAATCTCCGTAGATTTCCATGATGTGAACATCTAGGAGAATGGTGGTATTTAGGCCGATGATTAAGGCTTTGTATTCTTCCATGTTGTTAGTACATTCGAAGTTGAGCTTGAATGATAACAGAAGTGGAACGTTCCAGGGTAGTATGATAATGAATTAGTCTCCTCTCCCTCTTGAAATTTAGCACCATCAAATAAGAGAGTCATTTTAATGGGGATGAACTCAAATTCATCGATTTTGTTGATGGATTCATCAGGAAAGCATTCATGAGGTGGTTGATTATCAGAAAGGGGTGCATTGATGTGTTGATCTAAAATGGCTTGACCTTGAATAGATTTGTAAGATATGATTTTGGGGTCAAATTTAGTCATAAGCATAGGCCATCAAGTGATGCGATCATTATGATAAGGCTTAGCGTGCATGGTTTTAATCAGATTAAAATTGGTGAAATCATGTCTTTTTATTGAGTAGATAATGTTAGAGCTTGGAGGTGGCGAAATATAACGTACAATATAATTTTCATCTTCAGTGTAGCATGTTTCATATTAATGGAGTGTACGACTAATGTAATATATCACATGTACATGACCTTGATTATCATGGTGGGCAAGCATAGCTCCTAGAACATGTTCTGAGGTGGATATGTATAAATAGAATGGCTCCCCTTCATGAGGTGGAGTAAGTATAGGTGGTGATAATAGGTATTATTTTATTTCGTCGAAGGCCTTCTGATAATTAGAATTCCAATGAACTTATATTTCTTTACAAAATCAATGGTGAAATGGATGATAGTGGTCAAAATGTTGTGATATGAAATTTCAAATGGACTGTTTTTATTAGATTCGGAAAAAAATAGGGATTGGCTCCCAAGGGCCAGAACAAAAGAGAGGAACACAACCAAAAACAAAACAGGAAAAAAAAACTAGAAAGGGGTCCCAGAAAGATGAGTTAAACAGGATTAACTCTTACATTATAGGATCTGGACCCCAGAGAGGACAAAAAATACCAAAAAGTAACATGACACCATAGTTCGCCAGCAATTCACACACAGTTCAGAGAATAAAAAACCTCCACAACAAACAAAAAAATTTACCGGAGGCCCCAAGCCAGCAGCAGCCATCCTGGATTCCATAACTATCCATCACCTACTCCTCCCTCAAGCTACTTATGTGAAGGTTGAATCTACTCCTTTCCTTTTCCCCTTCAACCCCCTCCACTCTGTCAAGCATAACTTTAATCTAAATCTCCAACTTCTTCATTATGTGTTTTATCTAGACCTGATCCGTGACCATCTTTTTTGAAATGTTGATGATGTTTAGAATGGACTCCCTTTGCCCCTCATTCGTGTCCTCCATGGCTTTTAGGACCCCTTCTAAATACAACATCTTCCTGCTCCATTCTTCAAACACATTGGGGTCTCCCACACATTCATTGTTCCTTGAAGCACTGGCTTCCACAACACCACCCTCATTTTTTCTTTATCTTTCTCATTCCCTCAGAGGATACCCTTACCCGCTTCATTTTAGTTAGACACTCCACAAGAGTAATATCATCTTCCTCAGCTTGCTCCTCCAGGATCATTGTCAAAGGATAATCTTGAATCGGCTTGCCATTCTCAACCAGAAGAAGAATCAGGACCTCTTGGAGGGGTAGCTTAGCTTTCTCATTCTGGAAAGCCATCAGTGAATTCGAAAGAGAGGTGGCAAGAAAAAAGGGAATACTCACCATAAACTTGTGATAGAACATGTTGAGGAAGATCATGTGATGGGTATATATTTTTCTATACTTACCCTCCAGTGTAATATATTTCATAACTTGAAGGAAAACATCCTTCCAAATCCTAGGAATGCACGAATGCACAATGCCATCCATGAAGAAGTAACATTTCTCCTTGACAATGAAAAATCAATCAATCTTGAGATCTCTACGGGTTCTATCCTTGTAGATATTTAACCCTTCCATCTTCATATCATTCACCCTGGCAATATTAGACTCCAAGACCTAGACCTCCACACCACAGACAGTAAAAACCCCCTCTTTCCAAGATTTTCCAAAGTCCTTTGACATAGATGGGTCGTGACCATGTAATTTAGCAATATAATTGCTAAATCCTCCAACTTTAAGCTTGTTCCAAAGATCTTGGTTACTCTCCTCCATGTTCTGACTAGTGGGTTCCACTCGAATCCTATCTCCACTCATCTGTACATTGCCAAAGTTTTTTTCCCAAAAAAATACTTCCACAACCAACAAGTTGTTCACCCTATCAAAGGTTGAATAGAAACAATGTTTTTTGTAAAAGCTAGCATGGTACTTGGAATACTTTCCCCCGCTTGTGCCGACATCATTTATCCTAGCACCTTCAATACTTAAATGATTTCATCATTAATATTAGAGGGTCATCTCTCTCCTTTGCACCAAATTTTTTAATCATTAATAAGGAATCCCACAATGGCCATCTTATTCGCACATTTATTTTCCTGCCTCAAAGTATGATTGATAGATATCTTATCAAAATACTTTAGCAATTCCTTGATATCTTGAATGATGTTTTTTAACGACCAATTGATTTTACTCCTATTGAGGAGAGCATTTGTAATAATTAAGGAGTCACCTTCAATTTGGACGTCCTTAAAGCCTTTTTCCTTAGTAACCAAAATACACCATAGGAGGGCTCTAGCTTCAGCCATGTTATTAGTTTTCTTTCCCAAGGGACCCACATAGATGAATAGCCAATCACCCTCACTATTTCTTAAGATACACCCTCCCCCAACTTGACAAGGATTCCCATTTGAAGCCCCATAAAAATTGATCTTGAACGTATTTCAAATGGACAATTATTTACCCTTTAGGCTACGCAATTGTTTAAGATTGGATGGTGGAGGAATTTCAATGATTTCTCTGAATTTTTTTGGGTCAATTTCAATGCCCCAGATAGATATGATGAATCCTAAAAAATTTCTGGTGAGGACACCAAAAACACACTTTACATGATTAAGGTGAAGACAAAACTAGATGAGACGAGTGAAGATTGATTCAAGGACGTCAAGATGGTTTTTTCTTTATTTGGACTTTCCTACGAGTTCATCAAGATAATCTTTGATAATTTTTTGGATGATATCATGGAAAATGTATGTCATGGCACGTTGATATGTAGTCGCTGAATTTTTAAGACTAAACGACATGATGTGATAGAATAAGGTTCCTCAAGGGGTAATGAAATAAGTTTTATGTTGATCTTCGGGAGAAATGAAGATTTGATTATAACCAGAGAAACCATCCATGAGATATATCATTTTGTGGCCTGTTGTTAGGTTGATGAGTTGATATATGTTTGGAAAAGGGAAATTATATTTGAGACATGTAAGATTTAGAGACCTGAAATTTGTGCAAATGCATATTTTACCTGAAACTTTATTTACAGGGACAATATTGGAGACATGTTGTGGATAGTAAATAGGTATGATGAAGTTGGTAGATAATAAGTGTTGCAACTCTTCCTTAACAAGGAGAGATATATGGGGATGCATTTTATAGAGTTTTTTTACTGGATTAACATTGGTATACATGACTAAGTTGTGTATGATGATGTTAGAATCGATTCCATGCCTATCATTATATGACTAGGTGAAGGATTAGTGATATTTTGTTAAGAACGAGGTGAAACCATTTAAATCATGCACTGAAATTAACTATGTGGGGATCTTGAGGGGTGTATAATTTAACATCAAGGGTAGATTCATTAAGGATATTTGGTGTGTCATATGGTAGGGATTTCTAAAGAAAATGATCCTAAGATCCCATGAGTGAAAGGATATCATGGTCATCCTAACACTGGAGGATATCTACAGTAGGTGAATCTTCCTCAACCATTTCTATCCAAAAAAGGGGTAATGATTTAGTGGAGTGATTGGATTGATAAGTAAGTGGCTCTAAATATATAAAATTGATTAAAAAAAGTTAGATGGGATGGTTATAGTGTCTTCTACATCCATGGGAACTTTAGGGTTTGTTGAAAATGATGGTTTTAGTTTGGAAATAGTTAGGGATGTAGAAGTTTGAGATGTATTGGCTTCACACATCTCAGAGATGATTATTTTATATCCTAGACCAATTTTCTCATGAGATTTAAGGGAATTTAGGAAAGGTTGATCATGGGTTCCTTGTCCATAGCGTCTGATGCTAAGACCTCTCTACACGTAGCAATGAAGATACATCCAGACAAAGTTTGGATTATCGAGAGATTTGAAATTCAATGTGAATGATATGGCATGGTGTGGATTGATAGACTAAGATGGAGGGTTATAAAATCCCCCATCAATAAGGTTTTTTTTTAGATATGCATGACCCTAGAAGATAACATCTCCTACATTTGGGTCATACATGGGTTGCTTGTTAGGTCAGCCATATGTTTTAGGTGAAGGGATGGAGTTAAACATGTGAAGAAAATATTCGCCTAATGTGAATACTTTTATAGCCTCACCAAGAGAGGAATAATTTGGTAATTTGGAAGAAGGGAAAAATGTGCTAGTGGATGCTTCATTACATTGTTAAAGTGTGGATTTAGGTACAAGGATGTCATTTGGGTGGTACATCATGTAGCAGTCAGCAAACGGATTTGGATTAGTGAAGATAGTGAAAATATGACCTTCATGTTTGTATTTGATACAACGATGGAGGGTGGAAGGAATGTAGTGCAGGGCACATATCTATGTGCATCCTAATAGAATTTTGTACTAAAACTCTTCTTTTATAATGTAGAATAGTTTAGGTAGGGTTTTGATGCCAACTTTAAGTAGAAGTATGATGGTGACTAATGTGGGTGTGATAATGTCATTGAAGGATTGTAATAGAACCATAGTTTGGGAGATGACGATGTTGGGTAATTTGAGTTGATCAAAAGTGAGGGATGATATGATATTAATGGAACCACCACTATCAATCATGACCCTTTTGATGGAGATGTCATTGATCTAGGCGGTGATGAAGAATGGTAGCTTGTGGTCTTCTGCTCTGAGAGATGGAGTTTTAGATGGTTCAAATTATATAGTGGAGCATGTTTTAAGAGCACCTACAAAATGTTTGAAAGGAATTGGATCATTTCTACGTATAGTTATGAATTGGAGGGCTTCAATCATATCCTACTTATGAAAATGTGATGTCTGAACTAGTACATAAAGTGACATCCTAATAGGAGACTGGTGTAATTTCTTGATAGAAACCTTCTATATTACAGTAAAAGGGGGTTTTGTGCTTGTATAGAAATTTTGGATTTTGATTATGGTGTTTTATTAGACTCCTCAGGATCCAAACAACTAGAAACCTTACATTTATTAGATGAAGCTGCTAATTCAGGAGGTGGAGGTATAGTGATAGAGGTTTTACCTTTATTAGGCTCAGATGATTCTTTTTCATAATTATGTGAATGAGTGGTGATATGTATAACACTGACTTGATGATCAGATGATTTAGAGATATATTCTTTAGGTTTTGATGATGTTGATGTTGATGTTGGTGTTGTGTTTCTTTGAGAAGGAAGGAAGAGCACACTGCCAAGTTCATGTACCTTCAAGTGAAAGGCTGTATATTCTTCTATGGAGTGGCCTTGTGTTCTATAGTAATCATAGAAAATATTGAATTCATAACAAACAGGTTTCCATCTGCGATGATCAAATGGCTTAGGAGATGGTAATGTAATAACTGGCCACTGAAGGAGGTCATATAGCATGGTGGCATAATGCCCCTTAGGTGTAGACATATATGGAAATAAGGTCATGTCTACACTTCTCTCAGGAGGAGGTAATTTGTGTTATTTAGCCACAAGTTGTTTATTTATCATTCGTGGAGGATTTCTAGATGTCGCAGCGAGTGGTGGATGAGGAGCCTTTATGGGTGGTTGTTGGTGTGGATAGTTGGGCTTTGTAAAAGGTGCAGGATATGGTCTTAGTATAGGGATTTTTTAGGGGATTTTAATCCTGTAATAATAAGGTGATAAATAGATATAAGGGAGTGAGGTCCACACACAGGAATATGATCCAGAAAAACATATCGAGGGATTTTAAAAACCTGAACACCACCTTGCTTGTAACATCTTTGGAAAACTATTAATTTTTTTCTCTTTGACTGAAAACATTGATATGTGATTTTTCCTAAGAAGGTGTATTCTTTTGACTATAGAAAATCATGTTTGCAAAGGATAAATTATTGTTGTTCATGGATTCATTTTGTTGTGTTGTTGTTTCTTGGAAATTAATCCATCCTTCCTTGTGATCTGTAAATTTGTGAACATGTATTTTTGTTTGCATACTTATTATTAATAACAACAAAACCTTGGATCAATTCTATTGATCCAAGGTATGCTTCAGTTTCTTACCTTATTAGTTTAATAAACCAACATTCTGAAATGGAAGGTAATATGGGAATTGAGTCCTTTTATGTTTACAATGTTATGGATCCTTCTTTTGAATTCCTTGCTTTACATTTCCTGTAAATTATGAACTTGGATCTTCTGCTTAGTAACTTCTAAGACATTGAATGATGTAAGAGGGATAAGGACCTACTATAGAACTATTAAGGTAAAACCTTAATTATAGCTATTAAGATCTATCCTAATTGGATTCTAAGATAATGTAAACTAGACCTACACTAGATCTATTTCTAAACTATGCATGTTGCACCTTAACCTAATTTTGTATTCTTTACGGGTGTGGATTTTTGAAATCACCTAAGGTAATGTAAGACCTATCTATGATCTATTAACTAATAATAAACTACTATGGGTTATGACTTATTCTTTGATGGCAAGTTTATCTTTGGCAATGTTGAATGACCTAAGGTAAATAATTTTTATCTAGCCTATGGTTGAATCTTAAACTATTGAATATCTAACCTAAACTAATATTAAGATGATAGGGGACCTAAGGGGTTGCATGGCAATTGGGAGGTGGTGGCGATGGTTTCTATGGCATTTAAGAGATTTGATTTTGAATTTATGAAACTTGGTACTGCCAATTTTGGCAGAGGCCTAGAAAATAGATGGAATTTCTAGCTGGCATCGTCACTAAAGTTTAAAAATGCATGCATTGGTTGAAATTGAGCTCACCAATTTTAGATGGCAATGACATGGAGATTTAGATGGGAGAGTTGAATGTAATTACATTAATGAGCATTGGTCTTGGCAAAGAAACCACCTTAGAAGCTATGCAAGTGGATTTTTGGGAGGTTGTTTAGTCATTTACTCATGGAGTTTTTTGCTCTGCAAGGGGATTTTTGGTTCTTCGAACCAGCAGTTCTATTTTCAATCTCTTGTTATTTTTGGTACCTCTGGGATATTTTTAATCTAATGGAGGTATGAGAAGCATAAGATTTTTTTTTTGGGTTGTTGACTTTATTTGGAAAAGAGGGAATTGTGGAGGCTCAACTAGAAACCTTGTCTAAATCAACAGAAGCACTATCAGGCATGAGAGGATCTACCCATTAATTTTTTATACTTTTTACTAAATGTCTTCATTAAAACAACTCTACTCTTAGAAATAGAAGAGTTTTTGTTTTGTGATCATTATCTTACATTCTTACTTAAAATTTCTCTATGTTTTTCTGATGATAAGCCTTTGTTTGATAATATTGAATGTGGGTTGTTTCTTATTAAGTTTAATGGTGAATCCCACCTTAAATTTCATTGAGACTAGAATAATGTTAAAAACGTGTGAATCCTGTTATCTATTCAAAAATGGATCACAGAAAAATATTGTTACTTTTAAGTTTTGAACTGGGTTTTCCTTTCTCTATTAGAAGAAGGTAAGAAAGGTACTTTTCTTAGCTGAAATGGTTGTTGTTGGAGTCTTTTTACTTATTTTGAAACTATGTTTTCTTGGGTGTTTGAATTTAGTGTTTTTACGAATTCAACCTATTGAAAACAAAATTAAACGATTCAATCCTTATTATTTTTGTAGTTGCAACTTCTATTGCTTCGGACCTTGTATTTTGGTAGAAGCTGTGTTGAAAAGGTTGTTTAGATTTATTGTTTTAGCGGATTCAAACTTGTTTGGAAACAACAATGAAAGAAATATTCCTCATGCATTTTAGTTAAAACTTAGTTGTTTCGAATATAATTCCTCCTATTGAAATTGTGTGATGATGGTTACTCTGATCCAAACATTTTCGGAGTCATCTTGTTTGAATATAGAAATGAATGAATTCTTTATTTTTCGAAATTTATATGTTTTGGGTTTTTGAGCCTCTAGAAGACAAAACTAAAGTTGGGTAAGTGAAATTCTGTTATAATTAAGGATATTTCGAGTGTTGGTTTTTTCTGAGCTAATATTTAGTTTTATTCACGTTAGCTCTTACTTGAGCTTGCATGATGTCGACCTCATTATCTACCTTCACTTTTAAAATTAGAAGATGGTTCAATAAGACTTACCAATTCTTGATTTGGGTAATCCTCTTAATTTAACTTGAAAGAGTAGGTTTATTAAAAACATTACTATTGTGGTTTCGAGAATATTTAAAGAACATATATGCGTCTTGTGGGATGAATTTTCATGATTTGGAATTAACCAATCAGTTTAGTGTGAAGGTTTCTAGATTCTTCAGTCTCTGTGATCTTTGGGTAAAGTTGAAGGAATAGAATGTCTTGGCAGATTAGTAGATTTGTACAATTGAGTCTATCCATATGAATGGAATAAAATGATTTTGTTTTAAGTAAACATCTTATAAGTTTGACTTGTACACCTGTAGCTAAGTCATGCCATTCTTAATTGTTGTAACTTCTTGAAATCGAAGCTAGGTAGATTTTTCTCTTTCCATCCAAAGACAGTTTCTCCTACCTATGAGAGGTTGTGAATGTGAGTCGATCTTATTGATTGTATAATTTTTGTTTAGAAAAGATGATTAGGCCTTGGTCTCTCTAGCTAAAACTTTTCAATGATTTGGAATGTCTTATGATGGTTGATATTTCATGTAATTTTTCTAGCAAATTCTCGTAAACACACCTGCTTCTTGTTGTAGCTAATGTGCTACTATTACTATTCTTGTTTATATTGGGAGTACTTCATCTTAAGATATGACTTACATAATGCAGTTGCATAATTTGGTTAAGTGTCTTTTAGTGTATGTCATATTTGTTTAAATGAGTTCAAGGATTTTGTGATTGGGCATGTACCAGTATTTTTATGACTCTCTTTACTTGGGGAAGAATGATGGAATTTTCTTCTAATATTGTTGATTTACTCCTTTCTCTTTTTCTCCTCTGAGGTAAATTTTTCATTGTTGTTTTCTTTGGAAACTGTAGGATATTATATGTTGTAATCTCTTCTCTGAGTTGTGAAATGTAATTCAAATCTTACCGAATTGGAAGAGAATTTTTGTTTTGTTTTCTCTTTTTTCATCTTAACCCTCTACTATGTTTCTCTTGATAAATAATTGATCGGTTCATTTTGTATTACTTATCAGGATTACAAATGAGTAGCTAAAATTAATCCTACTTATTTACTCTAACTTTTGTTTAATGGAAACAACCTTTGGTAATGTGTGACTAGTTAAATTCTAGTAGAGGAATGAATATTTTCTTGTTTCTAACCTGTGTGGCCTAACCTGAGAACTTAGGCTATATCTTGGGCTTTAAATTGTATGTAGCACCTGAAATAGGAATCTCTTATTTATTATGTTCATATCTCAACCTAAAAATTTCATGAAGGTTGAATTAGCTTGGCTATAGATGTTTTCAGATGGATTATGCTATGGCTGAGTTTGATGGTTGTTGCTTCCTAAAATTAACTCTATTTTTGGAAAAATATCAGTTTGAGTATCTTACTGGTAATTCAGAGTGAATGAAGTAAGAAATAAACATTAGGTATTTTTAGTAGAATGAGATAAGTAATTAGAATGAAATATTACTTATCTAATGTAGTTCATTACAAAAACAATGACTGAAGAGTGCTAATATATCTTGATATTTTCCAAATGTTATGTTGGTTGGTCACTTGTTCTTCCTTTTATGATTGTTATTTCTTTATGATGTATCTAGTTGTTTAGCTTTACTGTTTCATAAAAGAAGAGTTGGTTTTATAAAACAGTTAGTTGAGAGCACATTGTTTTAATGCCCATGGTTTATCATGCTCAGTTTAATGAATTGACCCATGCTAGCAATTTTTGTAGATGGACTTTGTAAGTGATAAAAGAATGCATTATCTTTCATGATGTTAATTGTTACATAGGGAATGGATATTTTATGAAGAAATCTGATTTATTATGGAAATGTATTGAAAGAGCAAAAGTTTTATTCATTTCTTATTTTGAGGATGTTTGACATGACATATGTCTAAAATACATGGTCTTAAAAAAAATGTATTTCACCATGAGGAATTGAAATTTTTTGGGAGTTACCTTTTCTTGTTGTGTCATCCTCCTTGTGCATTATGTGAAGGAAATTTGTAATCTTATTTTAATTACTCTTATTCTTATTAGAATGGGTCCTTTTTGGTTGAAATTAAATAAGTTGGATGGAAGGGAATTAATTACAATATCCCTTAATTGAAATACAGCTTATTAAGTTGGAATGCATAGATGGTCTTTTACCTAAGTATTTATAGTTTATTAAAGATGTCAATGAAAGTATAACTGAATTTTGATAATTTACATATTGGGAAGTGAATAATGAAACCTAACTCATGAAAAAAAAGAGGGAGTTGTACTTCCTCTTGACCTATACCTTGATAGGTATAAAGCAAAGTAAGAAAAACAAGAACATTTCTCAATTGAACTCCATCTCAATGAAGTCTACTATAATTGGACCTATTATGGAACTTAAACCAGATATGAATGGTTGTGTAATTCTAAGTAAATATTATTGAGGTTGTTGTTATTTTTTTAATTAACTAAATCATAAGGTAGGAAGTTAATGAATAAAAAAAGAGGGAAATCATGAAGTTTCTGCATCACTTTAACAACTCGAATGAGGATGTCAACCTTAAGGGCTAATGGAATTAGGGTTCAACAGGGTTGTTGTAGTTAAATCTTAATTATTAAATACATTTGTATAAATAAATTCTTGTTGGGGTATGTACATCGAGATGGGCGATTCCATCAGATGTTGGCACATGCCAACTGTAAAATGGTATCCTCGCGAAGACTTGGGACTTCACAAGGATACAGGGCTGCAGTTGACATGTTACAACACCCTTTAGAACTAAATCATCTAGATCTACATAAAATTTTACTTGTTCTTATTTTTTCTATAGGTCAGGATAGGAATATGTTTTGGTATGAGGGATAACTCATGATGAATAAAGGTAACTAGACACATGAAATCGAATTAGGTCGATTGAGTATGTTTTTGTACCCTTAGTCACCTCGAGTAATTCCTTATACCCAACTATGTACTAACTTAGGCTATGGTTAAACCTCAAATAAGTGGACTGACAAGATTCAGTGACAACCATTATAGATAACATATGAGTGGAGTGAAGGATGTATTCCATTTGATGAGTATTCCATATAAGAATAGTAACATGAAAAGTATGTTAGAAATATTTGGCCAAAGTATCACAAGCTACTAGTTGCATTGTCCTATGTAACCTAGTTTGAGAAATGAGATTTCAGATGAATATGGTAACAAATATTCAAATAGGTTTCTTAAAAAGAACACTCAATACTCATAAACAGGTAAGAAGACCAAGTATACTTAGTATAAAACACCTTTAGTTAAAATGAGAGATCAGTTTGAAACCGAGTCATGAAATGAGAGATCGGTAGTTCACCGAGTCATTTACAACTGCACATGGTTACCTGTTATGATATTGATTGGCATGGAATGTGTGTTCTAAATTATGATTATTTAGAATAGAGAAAATTATGTATAAAAAAAATTCCTTGTTTATAAATTCTTAAAATGGGAATGTTACATTGCTTATGAGGTTCCTTTTTGGTTTTGGTTGAACTAGGTGTGGTTAATGAGGATGCAGCAGAAGGTTTTGATATATCTAAGGTAGAAGGTAATTTGGATTGTTTTTCACATGCATTTTTTGGTGTAGGAGAGGGTGTGGGTATGGATTCGGTAGTGGCATGTGATGAGGGCATAGGAATAGTTTTAGTAACATTTTCAATAAGTGAAGACTCAATAACTTTGGGCTCGTTGGATCCTGGTGTTGATTTTGTAAGTTTTGATTCTGTAAGTGAAGAGGATGTAGGAAGGGATTTAGTGATGTTCTCCATAGGTGAAGGCTCAGTAGTCATAGTTTTATGCTCATTGGTTTTTGGCATTGGTTCCGAAGGTTTTGATTCGGTAAGTGACGAGGATGTAGGAAGGATAAGATCTATTTTGGTTATTCTATTGATGGTGTGGACATCATTAGTTTTTGGTTGATAAGAGGATTAAAGGTGATTCAGAAAAGGTTGCTTGAATATATCAAGATTTTGATTTGGGGATGCATTTGGATTGTCTAAGTGGATTTCATCCTTGTTAATAAAATATTGAAGTACATTGTAGAATGTGTGACACCTTTTGATCTCGTGTCCATTGACCCTATGCTATTTATAATAGTCATTATCTCATTACCAAATGGGTTTATATACTAATATTTCAATGGGTCGAATAGGTTGAAGAGATATCACATTGGAGGTAATTAGTTTGTTAAAAACTATGTTATAAGTCTCACTTATTGGTATGTAGTTACGTTGTTGATGGAGACGCTGAATGGTAGGCTTTTCCTTGGGAACTGATTTGACTATGATTGTGTAAAAATATTTTTTTGAATTATCAGGATTTGATGTTGACTTTGATGGGAACTCAATTTTTTTTTCTTAGGATGAAGCTTAACTCATCCATATTCTAGATCCCACAATTCCAATTTACGGGCCATGGTGAAATACCCACCAAAAGTCTGAAATGATTGGGTTTACAACATTGATGAGATTCTTTTATCATATGCACAACAAAAGGCCTCAATTAATTTTTTTTGAGGTAATGTAAAATATAATTGATTAGTCACACCCCTACAAGGGGCAACAAAATTAGTGATAGATTCAACTTTGAATTGTCTGATGGCATATAGGTCATTGATAGTGATTTTACAAGCTATGTTTTTGGAAAAATGGTCTAATAAAAGTCAGGAAAGCTTCACAAAGGAGAATAGGAAATGTTGTGAAATATCATTGAAACAATCTAAGACGATACTAACAAGGGACATGGGAAAGGTATTCAACATCAGGTCTTGATCATGAGCTATTGAATAGCATGCGTGACAGAAGGCAAAAATATGTTGTTGAGGATATTCCTTTATGTAGAACTTGATAATTTTTTTAAGTTCCCAGTGATTTGGTTATGGTTTATATGGTACTGAAGGATTAATAGGCTCATCACAAATTTTATCATAAGATAGCATATTATTGGATAAGGATGAATTAGCTTTGATACTGGATATGCGGTTTAAAATGGATTAGAGAGGATCAGGTTGAATTTTTTGTTGTAAAGATGAGCCAAGTTTAAATAAGGAATGCTTAGGTTGTGAGTATTCCTGATATTGTTGAGGACTACCTTACTGGTAGGAAATTTTTCATTAGGGAATGTTCTGTTAATAAGGAACATTGTGTTGGTAAGGGGTATTTTGTTGCGGGATGTGGTATTGTAGAATGTTTTGTTGAGGTGCGTATTATTGAGGTATATTTTTTTGATAAGGAATATTTTGTTGAGGGATACTTTAATGATAAGGGATGTTCTATTGTGGGATGTTTTGATGAGATGAGAAATTTTTCGTAGAGGCTATAGGTTATGAGGTTTTGATGTAATGATACTTTAATGGCATTGATGTATGAGTGAGTGGTTGTGAATATGCGGGTGCCTGTTGAAAGGAAAAAGAAAAGGTGGTAGAGGATGGTGCCTATCAAGGAATTTTTTGTTGTGAGATACTATATTGTGGGATATTTTGTAGGGGTGTAGATTGTGACATGGATATCAGTGGTTGGGAAGGTTGTTGTATATATTGTGAAACATGATGAGTGCTTGTAATGGCATTGGTATTGATTAGTGGTGTAGTTGTTCGAATGGACATGGTGATGTTATGAATAGGACTAGTAACCTGTTGGGAGGATACAACAGTAGAAAAGGCCACAAAACCCAGTGGAGGTTTTTATACCTGTGAGGAGGCTAACAGAGTAAATGAGGAAGTAGCAATATTACTTAGGGGAGATGTGGAACTTGTAGAGGGACTTGATGAGGATGTAGACTGTTGGGTAGATGTGTTTTGTGATGAAATAATGTGGAGGTCATAAATAGGGACTGAAGGGACCTCAAATTCTTTGGGTTGACTAGTGGAGGATTGTTCATTCAATGTTTCAAAGGGATCAGTAGGACTAGCAGATATCTTGGGTTGACTATTTTTTGGTTTTTCAGGTTGATTTGAAGTGTATGGGTATAAGTACTGGACAACGGGGTCTTGATTTTTATCAGGGTCTTGATTTTTATCAATGAGTTGTGTAATGGCATATGAAAGATTATAAGTGTGTAGGGGTATAAATGGTTGCATCTAAACATTTCTATCTGCTAGATAGGAATTGAGGGAAATAGTGTTTGAGTCTAGCATTTCTTTAGAGATAAGGTATCCCCTATTGTAGAAAGGAGGTTTAGATGTTTCTGGTTGAGGAATAGAAGAAAAGAGGTGGTCTATTTCCTATGGTCTACATATATGAAGGATTTGACCATGATATTGATGTGGGGAATGAAATATTTACTATCCCATTTCATTGTTATAGTTGACCCTTGATTCACTCCAAGTTTATTGGGTGTCACAAAAGGGATTGGATGTAACTTTTTACTAATATGGGATTTGTTTTTGAGTTGGTGTCGAAAGTGATGTAGTGTAAAATGGACATGTTTTTAGAAGTTTGGTTTTGAGCTTTTTGTCTAGTAAGTACCATGATAAACAAACACATAAACACTTAGAAAATGAAAAATAACTAAATGGGTGATTTTACAAATAGCAAGAAAAAGAAAGAAAAATATTATTTTGTATTTATGTTGATTAATTATGAAAAAGTGAAATGTGTAAGATGGTTAACGAGGGTCCTAGGAAATGCTACTCTAAGGTTGGTTTCAAGTATGTTTAAGGGTAGATTCCTCGATATACCCGAAGGTACGTGAGGCCCACCTTTATACTATTTTTGGTACAGGCATGTATATTAGGGCCTACCCCCTCACTTCACGGTCCTGTTGTAATATGGGATTTAGGTGCTGAGCCAAAATATACCGATAGGTAAGATATTATACTCGTCTAGAACACCAATTTGGATTCCCTATTGGGTGATTAAATCCCAATTAGTTTTACCTAGGTGGGATTTGTTTGAATGTATTTTTTATTTTGAAGTGATTTGGTTGTGTGTGGGGGAGGATAAGAAAATGCAATGAATTTTCCTCTTGATTAAATCTAAATGATCAAGAAGTGTGAAATAGTTCATTTTAAGACCCAAAATGAAATGTTTAGTTTTGATGAGGAAAATGAAACAAAAATTCAAAACCGAAATCAAAAGAAAGGTTCTAGGACTTACCGTGAGAGCACTCCTATTTTTTTTTTGTTTTAAAGCAATTTTTCTAAATCAAGCAAGTAGAAAATCCTAAAAAATGAAGCTTTCATAATTAGGAACCTATAACCAGATTAGAAGAAATAGAAAACAAAAAGTGAGAATAAAAATATAGATTATGAGATGATAAGACAAACATAGAGAGAAAACGCAGGTGATCAACCCAAATGCAGGAAATTAGGCTAATCACAGGTGATTATTACACAATGAAAATAGTTAGTATTCTATTGATTGAAATGAAATAGAAGAACAAGGGACAAGGGTCCCACCAGGCATGCCAAAATGTTGAGGAAATTTTTTCCTTTGCAAATGGTTTGATATGACAATGAGGCAAAAATGACTCAACCTCAAGTATGGCGGGGTTTATAAGGTACCTACGAGATGTGATAGGTGTTTGATTTTTTTTGCTCCATTAGGAATTAAATAGCCTTCTTTTCCCTATAGTTAAAACTACAATTCAAAGACACTGCACAAAATGGAATTAGTAAAATAGGTAGATAGGTTTCGTGGAAAATGCCAATTCCTAGAAGCCAAAAGACTTCCTTGTGTGAACGTCAACCTACTTTTAAAACATTTAAGCTTTTATTTATGAAATGGAGTATAATATGTGATCAAGTGTTTTGTAGCTTACTTAGATTATTATGTACATCAGTAATAAGCCTAGAATCCAAATTTAGAATCTGATTTTGTATCTAAGTTTTTTAGAAAATAAGTTAGAGCCTACTAAGAAGGCTAAATCATCATCTTCATTGAAGTATGAATCAAGCTCTAAGATGTAGTCTTCCACAAATAATTAAAATACCTCTTCCTCTGTATCATATAGGCATGTAAGATCAAAATCATTTTCTTGAAGGATAATTTTTCTCTCAATGTCAAATTCAAATGTAGTGTGAGTGTTCTTGGGGAGGTTGAATCTAAATTTGTAGTTGTACTCATACCATGTAAGGTCAACTTGTATCCTCTGTACCTCGTAATAAGCTTCCCAAAATTATTTGATAGCTTCATGAATTATTTTGGTATATGTGAATATGGTCTCTAACCTTTCAAGATGCATTACGTGAATGGCACACAACTCAAGATCACGTAATAGGTCCTACTGCTCTTAGTGTAAGGGGTGTTGTAAAATTAGAAGTGAGTTAATGTTGGTGATGGGGTGATCAGTTCCTGATATAGCCATCTAAAAAACCCATCTTGGCACAAATATTAGTAATAAAAAAGCATACATTATCTAATAAAAACTTCTAATGAAAATTGATTGTTTAGTAAACAGAAAGAACATGAATCACAAGTGATTCTGTGAAGAACTAACAAAATTTTAAAAGGAATAACTTTGATCATCTAAAATGAAACTGCAATCTATTGAAGCAAAGACTAAGTATGTAATGATCTAATAAGACTTATTTCAGAATGAAAATAAAACAAAAAATGAAGGAGATGAACCTTTGAAAGATAAGTGGTAATGGAAAACTAGTTGTGGTTGTGCTTGGATGATGAAAGAACCCTCCAAAAACTCTAAAAAAATTTAAGGGATGTATTAGATACAAAATTACATTGATAAGATCATGGTAATGTTGCTTGAATGATTGAGAAAAATTGATAGTGTTATGGTTCACCTAGATGGTCATAAACGGTCCCGAAGAGATGCAAAATAATTGGTAGTTATAGCTCGTCGTCATTTGAGGGAGTCACTGGTGTTTTTGAGAAGTTGGATTTAGGGTGAGATAAAAATTGATAAACCTTCTATTTCCAACTTAGATGCAAGGTATTTAGGGGAATCATGGCTTGATAACTTGGAGAAGTTGAGGGTGAGGTTAGAAGGTAGATAGAAGTGGTTAGGATAGAGTAGGTACAATTTTGTAGGTTGCCAAATTTAAACTAGTCCTAACTATTTAGGAGTGGAAAGTAGTTATAGGGATAAGTTAGAGGTGGTTAGGATAGTATTTTTAGAAGGTTTCTTGTTATAACTAGTTATAACTAGTAAGTAGGGATGAGTTCTCATGGTGAGGTGTGTGGGTGAGTGGATTAATCAATTTAATTATTTGATTAACTAATTAATATTGAAATGGGTATTATGACTTTAGGAAATGTGACATAAATAATTAATTTAAGGGGTATGGGTTTAATGAATTAGGTTTAGGGATGTTGTAATAATGCGATGATAATCTTGAACAGTCAAATGGAGGAATTGAGTCATAAAATGGTATGTGAACAATAATATTTAATTGATTATTTGTGTGAGAATGAAATATGTGATTTTTCGGTGTCTACACATGGTTACGTCATTCTCCACATTGAATGAGAAGTGATGTATGAATTTATCTTCTAGTGTAGGCCATGTGATTATTGACCCTTTTGGTAAATGAAGGAACCATTCCAATGATTTTCCTCCTAAACTATGAGGGAACAAACATATGAGGTAATTGTCAATATGGGCTACTTCTTGGCAATCCATGTAAAATTATTTGATGTGATCATGAGGATCACATTTACCTTTATATTTATCAAAATTTATACAATAATTTTTTTTTGGAAATCGTGTTCATAACATGTCTCTTTTGAAAGGATAAGGGAATAACTCCTCATACTAATACATTTTACTATGGCCTACATTACTTTCTTGGAAGTTCGTAAGCATGTTCTTCATTGATTATAACTCTTGCGTAAATACTTACTCTTTTCTAGGAGAATATGGTCCAAGCACTCAAACTTTATTGAAGGCTTCATCTTCTTGAGGTTCAGTATAAAGTTCACTAGCCTTAGTCCTAGGATTCTCTTGACGTGTACCCTTGCTGGAGTTCTTACTTACAGAAGAATCTAAGTTTGCTAGTTGTTGAATAAGGGTTTGTATTTTATTTTTTATAGTGAATTCCTCATTTTTAGGGTCCTCTTCATTCTCATTTGGAGGAGGAGGTAACTCCTCATGTTCCCATTCTACCCTAACCTTGGGACAGGTTTTAAGGGGTTACAGTCGAGAACCAACTTTTTTTATTTATGTTTCACCTTCAATGTTGGTACCAAAGGTAGAAGCATGCCTTCCCTCAATGCTATCATCCATGAGGGGAGGTGTTTGTGTTTCTTCTTCTTTCCTATTTTATTTTTGGCTAGGGGATTATTTTTCTTATGGAACTATGTCATCTATATCTAAAATGTGTGCAAACACTTGATCTTTATTTCGGAATATGAAGTCATCAAAGTGAGTGGCATCCATGTTGTTGATATCTTGAAATGAATCACTCTCATCTCTATTATGATAAACTAACCCATCTATTAAATTTAATTCAGAGAAGAGGGGACCTAAATTGTGACCTAGAAAAGGATTTAAATATCATTTCTTAGATTCTATTTTCGTGATATGGATCGTTGTGAGTTTTGTTTACACAAGGTTTTTTCTAGTGCAATCAAGGATATAACAAACCTAAGAGTAATGTGTAACTATTCACTTTACGGTCTCAAAGTACGTCAATAAATGGGCTAAAAAATAATGAATGAATAAATTCTATGAATTTGATAACATGTGAGGAAAAATAATGCAAGTTTCTAGTAAACCAATCAATCAATAAGAAAATATACCCTTTGCCAATGTTTCCAAAGAAATTTTGATGCTATATGATCAACTTAATGTCAATTCTTACGTTGAGTTCAAGATGGAGAAGGCATAAGTATTAGCAAGGGGTTGATGTGATCTCCAATCAAAGGATACTTATGAAGAGTTTAGAGATAAGAAAGACCCAAAACCTAAAACAAATGGAGGTTACACATATGAGCCACATAAAAGTACTACTAAGATACATTACCTAAGCTTTGCAACAAAAAAAGGTATTATTATCAAAATAATATCGATACGGCACAAACAATGTAACTAGAATTCTTTCAATATTGGGGTAATGTTTGAAATAAAACAACTTCAAAGTATGATAAGGATTTGCTAAAATGTGGGCAATGTAATGTTACAATAAAGACACTTAAACAAATTTTACTAGAAATGAGATGTAAGTATCATAATTATGATGAGGTGATGCAAACAATGTAACAAGTCTAAGTAAGATCAATGATGACTCAAGCCCAACTATGCTGATAATACATCTTAATATGGGTTTGAGACAAAGGACCTACCAGAGCATGAAGACGTACCACTCACACTTTTAACACTAGCATTCTAGCATTGCAACCTATTCATGCAAGTAGACTACACAAGTGATGGAAATTATTATTTCTAATGGTATCCATGTGTGTTGTTCTATTTTATCCAAAAATAGAAAACAAGATAGAAAAGGTGTAGATCAAGGTTGAAATATACTTTGTGTCACTTTGGTAGAGTTTTGAATCACCTTAGGGCAAGTGAGAAACTAAGATAAAGTAAGGCTTTGTAAAGATCGTGATAAATGATGCTTAGTGAAAAATTAAATGGACTTTATCCTTGTTTGATAAGCAAGGTTTTGGCTCCAAAAAAGTTATTACTTTGGGAAATCTCTATAGAAATCGATTGGATTGATACAGTAAAGTGGGCTTCAAGATGATATATCTTCCTATTGTTTCTCTCAACTAGGTGTCACAAAATACCTTTGTGAGATCGATTTTTAAAGGAATTTTTAGTGACTAAACCTTGGAGTATTTCAGATTTACTTTACCCACTTGTACAAAATGAGTATAAAATGCATTCATTTATGTTTTCACTAGGGTTGTAATGGAGATATTTTTGACTCTAAACTCATTGGTGTATAACTAGTCAAGTAGGTAAGCAGAGAACTTCCCATTTGTCCATAAGGTTCCCTCTTGCTTGGATTAATTTGGGGTTACTAGGATCATCCCTCTTATTATCTTAAGGCTTATGCCAAAGGGATTTCTCTTATTTTAAAGCATATGGGTTTACCATTATCCAAACCTGCAAATCAATTTTTTTTAATATGGTGTGTTTTCTTATCTTTTAGATTAATGTGGTTTTTGTCGCACACCGTTTGGAAACCTACAACAAAAGTGTTAGCCTTCATTTAGATCCCAATTATTTCTCAAGAGATATGGTCCTTCATGTAAACATTATTAGTCTCAAGACATCATATAAATAGGATTAAATTTTTCGTTTGATTCCTAAGATCATCGTAAGATGCGAAGGAAGAGAATACACAACGTAGAACCCAACTAGTTATTAAAAAATGATGAAAGCATATGAATAAAACACACAACTCATTCCTTTTTATCCAAATTTATGTTTATTCGTTTAGAAAACTTTTAATGAATTTTTTTTCAAATTCATGAAAGAGTTGTTATATCATTTCCGATTCCCAAGATCACCTAGAATGTGTGAGGGAAGATCATACGTGATCCTAGCCTTATAAAATGAAAATGCAACTATGAAAACACTTACTGTAACTCAAAAAGACCCTAAAAATAGTTAGATAATCCAATGAAACAAAATATTATTATTTTAACATAGTTTTCAACTTTATACTACAATACTTGGACACCTTTTATGACCTATGTGTGCCCCTAAAAACATGTGTGCACGCCTAGTGATGTATGCACGCCTAGTGATGTATGCACGCCTCTTTCAAAAACATAGTCAATATTTAGCATATGTGTGGTTTGAAAGGCACATGCACGCTACTCTTGGTATATGCATCCCCCTATGACCATATGTGCATGTCTATCAAAAAATAAGACAATAACGAGGGATATTTAGTGTATGCACATCCTGAGAGACATATGTACACATTGACAAGTGTATGTGCACCCTTCTTGGTGTATGTGTGCACCTGGTAATTTTTAGCACAGAAGGTGAAAAGCATAACAAAGAAATTTTTTGGATATGGAAGTGTATGTGTGTGCTTGGGAATGTATGCACGTTTTAGAAAATAAGTGCGTATAATTTTTAATATATGTACTTCCCTTTCTAACACTTGTGGGTGTACCTATAAATACACAAGAGAGGAAAGAAAATTGAATTCTAAAAATGAAAACAGGTCTAAATTTTGCTATTTAAAAAAATTTCTAACTAAAACCCATTAACTTTACATGCAAAAGAAAGATTTTAACACATATAAGGTTAGAAAAATCTATTCAATCCTCAAAATGCATGGAATGGTTAGAAAAAATTATGCAAATGATAAAGCTTGAAATTAAATTCCATGGACTATGGAGTAAGTGCCATCGGGCATGAGAAAAGTGTTCATGTGTAAATTAGGAAATATTTAAGACTTGAAACTAAACACCTAAGAGTTTCAAATATTTAAACTAATCTAACAAGAACCATCAAGATAATATCTTATGGAGGCTAGTTTCTTTAACATGCATATAAATTTGTAAATAATCAAACTAACATGCCTACATCAATCTTTACTCTTTAAATTCTAACTTTGAAATAAACCTAAGAAGATCCTTAACAATCAAATTTGATTGTTAATAAGATTTCAAGGTTTGAGAATGGAGTCTCACCAAAAATGGCTACAAGACCATATTGGTTCTGTCTATATTACTTAAGCTTGAGTTAATGGATGCACTATGAATATATTAACTCAATAAATGGAGAAATGCTTAAGATCCTAAAGGACTATAGTTTATGCTAGAGGAGGAAAAGTGTTGTAAGAAATGATGAGGAGGAGGGTTCTGTTTATAGGTTTCTCATTCCAAGAATGGCATGATTTTGGTGCATGTGCGACAAAAGGTAAGTCCAAAAATAACTTTTAGCAAGTCAAAGAACTTTTTGACTAGAATTAGAAGCTAATTAATATTTTAAGATTAATTACAAATCCCAAGTAGGCTTAAGAAGCTTTCTGGGAGTTTCTGGAGGAGGTTTTAATAGATTTTAGAAGCGGGGTTAGCCAATAAGAAGGTTTATTGGTCAAATGCAAGGTAGGAGGATTAATTAATATATAGTAGTTAAGTAAGAGGAGTTTGAGGGGAAAAGGAGCCTAATTGATGAAGTGTCATCAATTTGTAGGGAATATAATAGTTAGTGTAATGTTAGTAATAAGATTGTTTTGATCAAATTATAGGTGTCTATGACAAACACATCAACATCATAACAAAACAACTCTAATTAGCATATGCAATAGGTGCATTCATGAGATCACAAGTATATCGTTATTCACATCATAACATAATATCTGGAGAAAAAAATCATGCACTTGGGTACATTTCTAGGTCCTAAGCATATACTAGCATTCATTAGATTCCTAATCAAGAAAACTAGTAATTGACAACTATATTTGGCCTTTTTTATGTCTTTCTTGTTTTGTTTTTGGTATTACACACCCTAAAACCTAGTCAAAACTGTACTTGCTTATATTTTATGACTTCAGACACTAGTGCCCAGAAAATATGCCAGTGCCTAGGATCCCTAATCCCCTCTAGGCGCCCTGACCTCTTTCCACCTTACTTGCCTCTTTTGGGCCTCTTTTATCTTCTGGAATCTTATTTTCTTATAGGTTGGCCTTCCAGTTTTCATTTATGAAATTCAACCAAGGGAATCATATAAATACATAGCTATTTGTTCAAAATAAAGGACTAAGCTCTAAGAATTATTATAGATCACGTAAGATTGCATCCAAAGGAATTCAAAACACTTAAAGGCATCCATGTAACATCCATATGATGGAAAAAGGACTACATTTTCTACATACAAACTACATAGGGAAGGGAAAGTTCATTATTCCATCCACACATGTCATACATTGCTACAATTTAGATATATCCCACTATCAAGTGTAAATTGCATTAGGGCATCATAGGGAACAATCCTCACACACACTCATAATAAATACATGGGTTCTGAGATGTAGTGCAGTGCTTGTTCGTAAGTTCACTTAGTTAGGTGACCACTAGGGTCAATATGACTCCCCATACTACATATTTATTTTTTAGAATTAATATAGTATTGTGGGATCCATAGGTGATATATTTTTTGGAGGTTATAGGAACCCTAAATGATCAAGGTGTGGCATACATGAGACAAACAATGACTATCAGTGACACTTATGCAACACTAGAAAAATTAGATTCCAACCATCTACATAGTCATAGGTGCCCAGTAGAGGTCTTTGGTATCAAATAACCCCTACCCTAGTCCATGGACCCTATCTTGACCTCATCTGATAGTCCCTAATTTTATAGTGCATAGTTACGATGGTCTTCCCTTTCTGTTCACTAGTTTCATCAGTCCAGATCAGTTCCGGATCAAGTGCAAATCAGCTAAGTCTTTTCCTCTCTCTCTTTCACTTAGGGTTTCATATTTTATTAGCTTATTTCTTGTGTCAAATTGTATCTAGTAGCTGTAAGTAATTATTTCTATCCATTACTCTGTAATATTAGGGTTTTACAAAATTCTATTTTCGTTAAATCATTTGTTATGCTATAAAACTTTATATCCTATTTCCAAATTTTATGGCTGCATCAAGCTTCTAGTTACAGTTGGGCCTCTCACTAGGTTTTTTCCATTCAATATGGCACCTCCAATTGAAGGTTGGGACATTATCTTAGGTCTTCCTTAGCTCCACACTACTCAAGCTATCTTTTCCATAAATTAATTTTGTTTGAAATTCATTCATAAGAGGAAATTTTTCACTCTCGAAAGTGTTACACCATGGAAACCTTTGTCACATACTCCACTTGAGGATGTCCTTACACTAGCTAAAGCATCTAGGTCCTCCAGTAATTTCAAATATAAAGTATTTTCTACACCTAAATCTCCTATTCACACATGACCTACTCATTCTCATTAGTTTACTAGTCCATCTTATCAGCCTAAGTCCCCTACTTAGGTAGCCCATGCACATAATTTCTCATCACCTCCTAGGAATCCTTTACATAGGTGTTAATCACCTTCTTTGTCTACTTCATATAGGTGTTCATCACCTCATGGTTCTAGTTCACATAGGTGTTCCTCACCTCCTAGGTGTACTTCACATCGGTTCTCATCAGCTCCAGGGTTTCCTTCACACATACATCGTTAGTCTCATACACCACCAATCTTAGAGCATGGTCACACACCTTTATCTCTTTATACATCAGGTGTAGGACCCTTTCCCTTAACTTTCATCAAATATCTTACTCATCATCATAAACTTAGGGGGAATCATGTTTATTCTCCCCCTCCTATCATCATTAGGTGTCTATCATTTCTATTAGTAATATATGTGCTTCGTACTTCATATTTCTAAGCAATCTTACACAACTTGATACACTGTTTATTGTCACTACTCTATGACACACTCTAGTTCCATAGTTCATACTTGACTCTTAATGGTATAAATCCAAAATGAAACTCACAACATTCAATTTTTGCATTTTGCGCTTCATGATATATCTTTCTATCACATATTTTCAAATCATTTCCCAATGACACACTCTTGATTTATGGTTTATTATTGACTATCAAGGGGTCTTTTATAAATGAACCTCATTTCATACATTCACATCCACTAGGGGAATAATGCTCCTATCACATTCACATCTTGCATACCATTACATCACTTCCAAGTTGCATATGTTTGTTAAACATATTATTTCTCGTTTATGCTTACATGATACACTTATCTTACTATGTTAGTCAGATACTTAGTTTTTCAATATCTTTTCTATATACACATGTGCGTTCACTTGTTCTCTAGTTGTGAATGTAGACTTCCTATAGATATTTACATGCACCAATGATTCTTAGCATGATAAATTTTACAAGTTCCATCGAGGCTCCTGGGGGCATCTACATTTACTACTCTTACACATCACAAGTATTATTGTTTGATCATATACTATTTCTTATCTTATTAGCATAAAAATTTACATTGATACATACACATCTTGATATAATTTTTATCTGTATAAAATACTAATAGGTGCTTCATTTCTAGCATTTTATTTTAAAGACTATTTTCCACCATGGTTATCTTTTAAAAAATTTCTTGACATTTTATGTCATTCTATGCTATTTTTTGTGAGTTATGTCGTTTGTCTTGTATGTACATTGTATGTTTTTGGCCACTTCAGTTGTGATTGTTTTGTGAAATTGTGAGTGATGTCCCATGTATGAAACACACTTTTTGTGGTCTAATTTTCTTACATAATTTCTTGTTACATTATCTTATATTCTATATTTGCTATTTTTTCTACTAACACATGTTGTAGCTACTTTGTTTACATGTTCCTTATTTTCTACCATACACATCCCCTCCCCCTTCAGGGTATCTACTTCAGATCAGTTTCACATGATATCTTCTGGAACACATTCTCCTATCAACATCAGATATAACCCAAATTAGTTAAGGCATACATTGGGTCAATAATTCTCCCCATATAATATCTTAGAGCTATAGTACATGCCTAAACAATACAACAATAGAGTAATCATGTAGGCACAAAATCACCTAGAATCTGACTTGGGTCCTTATCACAACACAAACACCAACACCTGGGATTAGACATGAGCCCCTAGGCACCTATGTCCTCCCTTATGTTCTGATATCCTCGAGGCATACAAAATCATTTTATTATATCAACATAGTCTATATTAGTTCATAGAGTATTTTAACAATATCATGCATAGTCATTCAGTCACAACATGCATATAATATCCTATAATCAATTCTATTTGGAATAATATGGAACTAATTCAGAACAAATCAAGGATGTACCATCTAAAGTGGTGTTTATTTAGGAAGAATTCGTGGAAGGAGAGTAGCATTGGACCTCTCTCCGCAACACTCTTCTTTCCTGATAGGATATTACCCATAAAACTCATTCTGGATGTGAGGTTACCCAAAAAAATCCTTTTTGGCATGATAGTCCCAAAAAAAATCTTTTGGTGCAATATCACCCAAAACAATCGCTCTAATTTTTTTTTAAGACATCTTTATATCCTTTACACTTGCATATATTAGGTTCACACTTTCATACTTTTACACACTTTTACAAAATTTTCATAATACATGAATTTGACTAGTCTTTTTCTCTTCTTTTACAAGTTTTTCGTTAATATGCAAAAAGAAACATCTCTACATCAAAAAAAACAAGAACAACAACATGTAAAAAAATTCATACGCTTTACCCCTAGGGTCACTTCCTCTTTCTTAGTTTCCACAATTCATTTTTATCACTTCACGCTTTCACCTGTCTCTTTGGCATGTTATTGCCATCACACTCTACATGGTTATCAAATACATATTTTCTAACTACTTTATGTTATTGATTATTCAGTCAACAATATAAATCAGGGGAAAATATAGACATAAAATCACATATTTAGGTATATTTCTAGGTAACATACTAGCATTAATATGATTCCTAAATGAGAAAACTAATAATTGATAACTATATTTGGCATCTTTTCTGTGTTTCTTGTTTTCTATTTGGTCTTACACACCCTACATCCTAGTCATAACTTTACTTTCTTATCTTTTATGACTTCAAACACCAACACTAAGACACGACACTAGCGCCTAGGCACCCTTGTCCCCTCTAGGTTCCCTTGACCTCTTTCCACCTTACTCTCCCCTTTTAAGCCTCTTTCATCTTTTGGGCATATTATTTTCTTCTTGGCTGGCCTTCCAGTTGTCAATTATGAAATTAAACCAAGGGAATCACATAAATACAGAGCTATGTGTTCAAAATAAAGGAATAAGGTCCAAGTATTAATATCTATCACCTAAGATTACATCAAAAGCCATTCAAAGCACTCAAAGGCATCCATATAGCATCCATATAAGGGACATAAGATTGTATTTTTTATTCACACACTACATAGGAAAGAGGAAGTTCATTATTCCATCCACACATGTTATACATTGCTATATTATAGATCTAGCCCACTATCAAGTGCAACTTGCACTAGGGCATCATAGGGCACAATCCTCACATATACCCACAAGAACTACATGGAGTCTGAGATGTAGTATAGAGCTTAGTAGAATCTTCTTGCACCTCATTTAATGGGACTGGATCAATCACTTCAATTTTTTATTTTTCTCCTTCATGAGCTAATGTTGCATTAGGAGTTTCCTTCCCATTATCTAATGGAATTTGTTTAATCACCTGAGGTCCCTCAATTTATTTTCCATGTCCTCCCATAGATGGGATGTCCCTAGCCTTTGAGGTCTTAGTAGCTCTTTCTAGAGGGTATATAACCCTAGCCTTTTTTTTTTCTTTCAAAATAGTTGAGACCATATTCCTCTTTCTCTTCACCATTTTACACTCTAATCTTTGGTCAATATAAAATAAATATCCTCTAATTATTTTTACTTTAATAGATGATCTTGACATCGTTACCATAGGATTTTTAATCCGTAAAGAACTTGGGCCCTTGACCTAAAATGGTACTTCCTAGGTGATGGGGGAATCCTTTATGGTTTTTTATTAGCATTTCTTCAACCTTTTAGGTCAAGAGGGACAAGGAGTTACATGTTTTACTTGTAGCAATAGTCCACTCTTCTATTATCTCAATGGTTTTCTTCTTTGATGGAACTTGAGCTACCTTTCCCTTTAGAGGATCCATTTTTCTTTCCCCATATTTCAAATGGAGGAGATCATCTTTGATAATTCCTTATTCTCTCAATTCGTGTAACACCTTGGTATTTTGCATTGATAAATCTAACCCCTTAGTTTTTCAACCATGTTAAAGTACTTCTCATTATATTAGCAGTCCTGACTCACAATTGTGTTGTTTCCACTTGATTCTAATATATTGGTTCAATAGGTTGGCTTCCCATATTCATATCAATGTAATATGTTCTTAATAATTTAGTATCATCCTCCAAACGTTGAGGTACAACTATTATATAGTATTCAATTACTTGTTGCAGAGTTATTCTAGAAAAATATCTTAGTCTGCCCTCATCTTCATCTCTACAGTTCTTTCAAAAGTCCTCATAATTTGACTCATTCTCATTTTATCTTCTTAGGAATTTTCTCATCACCCATCTAATATCATTTTTGGGACTTGCTTAAACTTTTCCATTCGTAACCTATTCATTTCCTCATCTAGAAGCTTGGCCTTTATGATTTTTGGGTATATGTATCTCCCAATTGAGATTTGAAACTTGATATTAATCTTTCTCTTACAAAATAGTGAATGATGCACTTATTTCAACTACCTTGAGAGTTCCAAGAGTGCCCATTTATCATATAAGTATCTAGGTAGCATATAAGGGTGCAATTGGATACCATTTACCATTATGTAAGTAAAAAATATGAATTGATGAAGTAGCACCCATAATTACTCATTACCATCCTTGAAAATGATGATATTTCAAATTGTTCCCATTTTTATTTAATAAGACATATGATGGGTACCAATAAGGCATCATTTACCTTTTTCAAATTTCCCCTATGATTCTCTAGGTTCAACTGGGAGTATACAACATATACTCTATAGTTAGAGAAATATTTAATTCTTGGAATTCCCAGGGGATGTTTTTGGCATGTAACATTATAAACAAGGTAATAAATCATGTATAATTCAAACCTAAATGTTTTATCCTCTTCAATTTGTATATCCATCTTTATGATCTGATCATGGATAGATGCGCAAACTAATTTCTCCCAAAAACCTTCTTAGTGCTAAAAAAAATGAGTTGGATATAACTAAACATCCACTCTTGAAATTTGTAAGCAGTCTACAAGCCTACAATTCTTCCTAGTAGAGTGATGATGTCATCAACTTCTTCCAAAAAATATAATGTGGCTAAATTTTTTGGTACCTGGTAAAAGCAGCCTTCTTTTTCACCAACTGATTAGTTATAGTCCTGGAGAATTATTCATTCTTGGTATCCTATATGACTTGTGTTGATTTCATGTCAATATAAATTTCCCTCTTGATTTTGGGTAATCCCAATATTACCCTAAATTATTCAGGTGATAACGAGAGAAGTATACAACCTCTTCCATCCAGGACTTCCTTGGTTCTATATTTTAATTTTCAGCAAAATTCTGGGTAATGTATTGAGGGTTGGAAAGTGAAAGATAAGGAAATACCACTAGCATTTATTTACACCATGTGATAAATTCTATCTGAATTAGGTAATATTTGTAGGAAATATCCTAAATTGGCATTCCCTACATTTGTATCTGTTACTTTATCCAAATGTCTCATCATATATGAAGTAACGAGGGTACCCATTTTTTATCTTCATATTTCTTGGTAAAAAAGGAAATTGGCTACCTAATCATTACTGAGATTAAAGTAATAACTAGGTTTCAGAGAAAAAATGAAAACCATAGATGCTTTTGAAAAAACCTTATGAGCAAATGGAAAAACCCAAGAATATTTTTAATTTTTCTAAATAAATTACCCATACTCTCATGTTTTATTTGAGATATCAATCACATATGTACATTGATCTCTCTAATTTTCGTAGACACAAATATTTGTAATCCAAATTAATAATTTTAGGGCTCTATATCTCTCAATTTTTTCACAAGAAAATAGAAGTATGAAACAATGCTAAATTTTAAACCTTTAATCCTTTTATTTGAACAACATTAATAGGGGAATCCATAAATGCATATCCTTTGTTTATGAAAGAGGGAAAAATGAGAACTAATGTTGGAAATAATGCACCACAACGTAGTTGCACTTTGATGGTAACATCAAGCTCCAACGCAATAAGTAAGACTTGAATCAATGGAAAGAAAATGCAAGTAAGAAAATTGGTCTACTCATACTCATAGATTAAAAAAATGAAGTACAAATAGGGGTACTGTGTAACCCCCATGCCTAAACAAGGGTAGAATATCAATGACATCACTAACGCATATGATGTGATCAATGCATATGACACCACTAGAGGAGGAGTTACAATTCCAAATAAGGAATGTAACTCCTATGATGCACTGACGCAAATGAAAATGTCATATTCTATGACAAAATCTGACACTTGTCATTTGACTTCCTAAGACCTATGACTCTCGCAAGGTGATATGACTCACCAGGTGATGTGGATGTTGACAAGGCATGTCACACACACCAATAACCCCCCCTTCATCAAAGGCAAGGAAGAGGTCATGGTAAGCTAGAATAGAAAAGAGGACTCCCCTAGACAACTCAGAAATATGTGTCAATGGGGTCTGACAACTAAAGGCCTGATAAGGTGCCCATGTATAAACAATATCTTTCTAGAAAGAACAAGAGGAGAATAAGGAGGAATATATATCCTAAAGAAGATGGGTGGCTACTGTAAACCTCACCCCAAGAAGAGACTTCAAGTGAAGAAATTTCACCTCAGTGAAGGGATTGGTGAATATTTCTACAACCTAATCAGTTGTCTTGATATATTGTATGTCGATGATGTTTTCATGTATCATCTCCCATATGAAGTGCATGTGAATCTCAATGTGCTTCATCCACTGATGCTAAACTATATTTCTAGAAATCATGATAGTGCTCATGTTGTCATAGTAGATAATGGTAGGCTACCGAAAGTGGATGCCAAACTCTGTCAAGATACCCTGTAGCCAAACAGTTTCTATGGCAGCATTAACTGCTCCTCTATATTATGCTTCTGTTGATGATATGGCAATGGCATTCTACTTCTTACTAGACCAACTGATAGGACTTGAACCAAGAGTGAAACTGTAGCCTAAGGTAGACTTCCAATGATCTAAATCACCAGCCCAATCTGAGTCTATAAAGCCAACCAAGTCAATCTCAGTCCCTCCTAAGTAATGAATCCCATCAGTGTGAGTGCCAAGCACATAGTGAAGGATCTAATTTTTTGATTTTAAATGCAGCTCATGAGGCTCCTGCATAAATCTAGACATGATTCTGATAGCATACAAAATATCTAGCCTAGTGTGAGTAAGGTAGATCAAGCTCCCCACCAACTACTGATAAAGGGTACCGTCAACCAAGGGGGAAGAGCAATCAGAAACCAACTTGACCTTGGAAAGAAAAGGAGTAGGTGAGGACTTGCAGTCAGAAACGTGAAACTGAGCAAGCAAATCAAGAGAGTACTTAGGCTGCGAGATCATAATTCCTGAGTTAGATTGTGAAATATAGATCCCAAGAAAGTAATGAAGCAATCCTAAGTTAGACATGGAGAACTTGTTGGCCAAGGATATCCTCACAGAATAAATGATAGAGGAAGAGCTGCTCGTGATCAACAAGTCATCAAGATAGAGAAAAATAATAAGCATGGATTCATCCTACCATAGAATATACACATTTTGGTCAAAATGACACTGAGTGAACCCTAATGCAAATAAAAATGAGTCCATCTTGGCATACCAATCCTGAGGGGCTTGTTTAAGGCCATAGAGAGACTTCTTTAACTTGCAAATGAGGGATGGATCATGGACATAACCTAGAGGTTGTTCCATATAGATCTCTTCCTCTAGGTCCCCATGAAGGAAGGCACTCTTAATGTCCATCTGGTGGACTTACCATCTATTAGCGGCAGTGATGGCAAGGGTCAGTCGAATGGAAGTCATCTTTGCAACCAGAGAAAAGGTTTCCAAGTAATCAACCTTGGCTACCTAGGAGAAACCCTTAGCTACAAGTCATGATTTATACTTCTCGACTTCTCCATTGGCTCCATACTTTGTTTGATATATCCACCTACACCGAATGAATTTTCTTCCTTTTGGAAGAGGGGTAAGATCCCAAGTTTCATTCTTTATGAGTGAGGAATACTCCTCATCTATAGTAGAATCCCACTTAGGAATCCCAGAAGGTTCCTAGAAAGATGGTGGATCAGAGTCAGAGGTGAAGAAGGAGTGGGGTCCAATGAAACTTGAGCATGTATGTCTCTCATTTGAAGGATCTCCAACTAAATCTCCAACACTCTGTAAATTTTTCCTGGCCCAAAGAGGTGCTGAAGGTTCAACCTCAAAGTCAAAAGTTTATTCACTCGAGTGAGAAGGGACATAGTCCTCATCATCACTACTATTAGAATAAGAAGACTTAGAAGTTTGAGGGTCAGGAGGAATAAGGAGAGGAGGAACTCACTCAACAACATCATCATCTGATGAGTCAGAAATTTTAATTAGATGGGTAGCAAAAGGAACCTCATAGTGGAAGTAAAATCAAGGATGGACTCACATAAACTTCACCACGTCTTCTCAATCTCGAGCTCAGATGTTGGATTCCTAGGGTTCAATAATCGATATCCCTTTATGCAATCAGGATACCCGACAAAGATACAAAGTTTGGATTGTGGATCTAATGCCTTGCGTTTCTTCTTGGGAATTTGAGTCACAGCCTTGGATCCAAAGACTCAAAAGTGATTTTCAACATTCAGGCTTGTGTCTCCAAACCAGGCTTCCACATGGTTGTCACCCCTATCTATTGCCTTGTGTTGGAAGGAACAATGCTCTAATGTAACAAGCCCACTTCATTACTTCATCCTTTTAATCCTACAGAGGAAGTGACTTTGATTAGTTGAACCTATATACTAGTGGCCTTTCCATATTAAGCAGTTTTAGTTATTTCTTTCTGTGACTCCATTTTGGGAAGGGCTATAAGCAATTGTACACTCCAAAGTAATCCCCTTATAAGTGTAGAAATCCACAAACCTATTCCTCACATACCCACTTCCATTGTGGGTTCGAAGAACCTTGATAGACCGTTCTGCTTGTTTCTCAGCAAGAGCCTTAAATTTTTAAAAATGTTCAAATACTTCAAACTCAAGCTTAAGAAAATATACCCAAGTATAATGCAAAAATTCATCAATGAAGGTTAGTATATATAGAGCTCTAGTGAAAGTAGGAGATGGAAAGGGGACAGAAACATTACTATGAAGAAGATCCAAGGGACGAGTAGCTCTCCAGGATTTTCCCTTATCAAATTTTTTTTCAAGGTGTTTTCCAAGAGCGCATCCCTCACAAAGACATTTAGAAAAATTGACTTAGGGTAACCCGTTGAGAATTTTTTTTGGCTCAATTGTTTAAGGTAACTATAATTAAGATGCCCAAAACACTCATGTTATAGCTTACTAACCTCATTTGCATGAGTGAGAAAGGCATTAGGCGTCAAATTAGAATAGAAGTGGGAGCATTTATACAACTATGAATGGTGATCTACCTTTCCCTCAGCCACAATGTAGTTAGAGTTAAGCTCACAAATAATCACTGAGTTAGGACCAAATTCCACTTGCATTCCTTCACCAAGGTGGTTGATTTGGTAAACTGATAGGAGATTGGTAGAGAGATTGGGAACCCTCAACATTTGGTTAAATGTTCCACCTTCAATATCTAACGATCCACTACCGGAAACTGACACATGACTGTCATCACCCAACGTGATTTGGGAGATGCCACATGGTTCAATGCTAGATAATTAAACATGAATAAGCCATGTGGTACGAGGCACCGCAATCAATAATCCAAGTTGATGATGGAGTTGATCTAGCTACAAGGGCCTTACCTTTCTTCTTTTAATTTATAGACTCCTTTGCATTAGAAGACTCGCCCTTCTGAGCATTTTGTTTAACAGATTCAGGAACACTTATTTTATTCTTCTCAAGGAACTGAGTTAAGTGATCAATTTGTTTCTGAAAACAATGATGTTTGTCATGGCCATATTTCTTACAATAGGAGCATTTAAACTTTTCCTTCTTCTCTTTAGGCTCAAAAGTCGAAGTGTTAGTGTTGGGCTTAGCTGGGGGTTGGTTGGTCCTTAGTTTCTTTCTTATTTTCATTTTTCTTTCCCTTATTCTTCACAAGGCATGTGTCTTGAATTTTAGATTCCCCAATTGAATGAGTTTTCTCTATTCTCGAATGTGTTGGGACAAAAAGCTGTGAAAGGAGGGCATTGTCAATGTACTACCCAGAGCACATTTCATGGTGTGGAAAGTTGAAACAAAGTTAGAGTATTCAAGACCGAATTTAGAAATAATCGACAAGATCAATTGAGAGTCTTTCTTTTCCACTTTACATTCCTTTAGAAGCAGTCTAGTGTGGACAAACTTTGAGAAGAAGGCCTGCATGTTTTCAAAGTAACTAGGATTTAACCCTAGTAGTTTGTTCTTGAACTCATGCAATCTCATGTCATATTACTTCCCAAACATATCGTCGAGCATTTTCCATGCTTTATCAGGTGTCGAGGAAGTTTCAATGTGGAAGAGCAAGTCGGGAGAGATGGACATACAGAGAAGACCTAAGGCTTCATCACAATGGTTAAACCACTTAAATTTTTTGAGTTCATCATTAGGTTTGGTCTCTAACCCCATGACGACACGGTATAGCCCTTTACTTCACAAAACCAATATAATTTTATATTTTCATTCAAAGAAGTTAAAAGGTGTGATCACTAGTACTTTAGAGAAATCCATAATGAAGAGATAGAACCAAAGGATGCAGAAGGAAAGAGAGAGAAAAGAAAAAACCACCCCAGAACAATATCACACCCCCTGTATTTGGTACTTTATAGTTTAATGTGTTAATTACAAACAAATGGGACTGTGTACCAAGAACTAGTTTTCCACTCACCTTGCAATCAACGTAATAATGCGCAATAGTGGAGACAACAATCAAGGTTCGTTGGGCACAACAGATCAACACCGCAAGCAAGCACAAGAACAAGAGAAAACAAGAAGGGGAAGAGAGGGCTTTGTGAGAAGTATTGTCTCACATTGCACAAAAGAATACCTTTGTTGTAAGACTATGGCGGATGCTCTCACAAGTCCATAAAAAATAAAAGGGATAGAATAAAGCTCAAGAAAAAATGAGCTGAATTAAGCAATACAAAGACACTCCCCAGAATGTGGCACTTTATAAAAATAGTGTGTTTATAAAAATGATAATCCCATCAACTAGAGTGTGAAAAAAATGCATCAGGGATCATAGTTCCCCGATGGATTGAATCATGACAGTGATATCACTATTCAATGCCAGTAAATAATATAAAAAATGTACTTTCTGGGGATGGCCTTACAAGTGTTGGGATCTGTTTCTAGGTCTTGTCAAAATGGAGGTTGAAATCACTCATATATTCTTGAGGAGATCACTTTATAGTATGAAATTTCTCCACAAGTGAAATATTATCACTTTTGTCTTCGAACTATTTACACAACTTTGTGCCTAAATCATTCCAATTGGTAACAGATCCAGTAGCTAAACTCTATAGCCATTGAAGTGCCCTGCCTTTGAATGAAGTAGTAAGGAGTCAAACTACCACGTTATCTATTGTAATACTATGTACTGCGTAGATGCTAGCCAAATCCAGTATATGCTCCCGAGGTGAAACATTAATCTCCCCAGTATAAAATGGTAAACTTTTCAAGGCAACAGCCAGTATGACATCTCTTTGTCCTAACACCAAAGGGTTGCTGATATTGAATGGAGGGAAAGTATTAGCTGCCATGGCATTCACAAGTTGGTAATGTCTTGGTGGGGGGAAATGTCCTTCAAGAGGATTTGAATTCCTTTTACAAGGTAAAGCGCAAGTTGATGGTACTGAAATATTTCTTCCCCTTCTTCTTAGAGGAGACAAAGAAATATCTAAATGATAATAATTATCCCACCTTGAATAAGATCTTGTGTGAATCCTTCACATGAGTTAATGTATTAAAATTTGAAAATACAGAGAGATGGAGTCACCAAGTACCTTATGTTAGTGAAAGGAGAAGAGAGGTACCAACTCTCGCTCCCATCGGGTGTGCCAAAAAATGTTGTCTCCAAATCACTGCACCCCTCGAATGGCCTGAAATGAATCACAACATTCAGTGTGAATGGGACACATGGGATCACCTCTAAAGCTATGTGACTTGGGCTCAAAGTGAACCTCCAGAGAAGGCCAGATTCCTATTCCTAAACTAAACACAACACTACTTCTGATGTAAGAAAGATGGATAACTATTCCTATGCTAACATTTCATGTGATTAGGGAGAGAAAATGCAAGGAAATAAAACCTATGCTAGAAGTGGTGATGCACCAAGAAAAGGGGCATTCAACTTTAGGAAGGTTTAATGTGGATAGAATGCATGCATCATTGGCCACATTCACCTATTGCAACTTGGAAAGGGTACAAAATACCATAGACTAGAAGCACGCATTCCTTTGTTAAAATTAAAACATACAAAACAGAGGAATCAACTTTGATTTGATACATAAATAATTTATCAAAAGGATAATCACAAACACAGGTTCACTATTCACCTCTATGATAAACATAATTCAACTCTTAATCAACAGGAGGAAAATATTTTCTCACAACTGATGAAAAGTAATTATACTATTATTTTCATGATATGAAACAGATAATCTGAAATAAAGGTAAATTAATCAAATAATGCTAAGGAACCACATTCACAAGGCATGTAATGATTAATCATTCAACACAATAAAATATATTTCAAGTGCATGGAATAACTCTGAATATAATTAAAAGGTTTCAACAAATCTCTGAAAGCACTATTCCAAGCTTGAAGAGCAACTTTCCTCAAAATATCTTAGAAAATATATCTATCTCCAAATAATGGAAGCACTCCACTATTTATAAGTTCCTAGGCTAAGCCATTATAGCTGAGCCTTTAACTAAAATTAAATAAAAATAGTAATGTCATTAATAAAAGGGAAAAGACTCCCATAAAAATAGACTATTTGTTGTAAAAAGTTGACTAAGTCAACCCTAAAACTATGACTAATTCTGGAGCTTGAACTTGTCCTTTCATGGCTGCTCAAATTTGGCTTGAGTCACCTACTTCTCCGTTCCATGCAATTTTTTGTTCTCCTTCCTCCCAAACATCCATTCGATGTCTGTACTCAAAGAAGCGCTTAACAATGCCTTGAGTTTCTTCGTCTCTAGGTCTACATGCATAGTGATTCACTATGTGTGTTGTCTCATTTTCTTTCGTGATCCTGGTTAACAACCTTCGAAGCTTATTAATGACTTTCCTCAGTCTCCCTATGAAATTATGACATAGAACCAATTGATTAATTGATTTACTATTGAAATTCCTTGTAACATTGTCATCCTGCTTCACCAAATCTTTAAAATTTTCTTTAATTTGGTCTTCTGGAAGAGCATCAATATTTACAATGAAGAACTTGCACTTGGCATTGTCAAACTCCTCTGAGATATCATTGAGGGTGTTTGTAATCTCCACCCATTTATCCTCCAATTTATTAAGCAGATCTTGGAGCATCTGACACTGGAATTCCATAGCCTTTTGATATTCAAACAATTTAGAGGCATCATCAATTACCTCCTCCTATAGAGGTAAATAAGAATTTTCTCCTCTAATTTCACTCCATGTTTCCAAATTTAAGTTGAAGTTATTGTTATCTTCAGAGAAATATTTGTCCATCTTAGTAATGGTGGTTTTTGCAATCTGTAAATCAGTATAAATCTCAATGGCTTCTTTAATCAAAGGATTGGCCTCCTATAAGATCCTTTCCATCCATCCATTCACTATTCTCCATTTCTAGCCTACCTTCTCAAGCTCATGATAGGAAATATCATCGATTGTTGATGAAATTTTCAGGGCCGTAGTAGTTGACATGTCATTGGATGGAGTGGGTTGGGTTACCCTACACAGTAGTGTAATGAGATGCTCGACTTTGGCCTTAAGCTCATCCTTGGTGGCCTTATCTTTTTCATATTTCTCCAAAATGGCCCCAAGAGCAGTGTGTACATCCTTCTTAGCTCATTCATGAGTAGCTTTCCCTAACAAGAACTTCAAGATCCAATAGTCTATTGCTGTAATGGTTTCTTTAGTTTTCCCCTCAACAGGGGTAGCTAGTTCTATCACACACTCTCCTGATGGATTAACTATCAGACTAGATATGGTTCTCAGTCTCTTGCCCTATATTTTGGGAATTTACTCCAATATACTAAGATCTATCACATCTCCCAGAGGAACCTTCTTCTTTTTCTTGTGATTCTATCTAAACAGCCACTCCGGTATGGCTAGAGCCGAGGAAGATGGAGTAGCAGATCCAATACCTGAAGCATTAGTCAGAGAAAGATCACTAGAAATGCCAACTAATATCTGAGAAGACGTAACAATCATAGGAGTTGTGGGTGTGAGGAAAGCCATAAGAATTGACAAAGCAATGCTAGGGGTTGAAATTGAAGAAAATGGCAGTGTCAAAGGAAGTGAAGAGGAAATGGGTGACCCAATATTTTACCCAGCTGATAGAACTGGAAGTGATGAAACTACCTGAGCCATGGAAGGGTATGGGAAGAAAGAAATGATGGTAGAAGTGGAAGGAACTGATATTGGAAGTGATAATGGAGGAAGGGGAAGATGTGGTGGATCCTGAATGGCACTAGAAGAGTCGCTCACTTCAACTACCTCTGTAACTGCCGATGTAGATGCTACAATCTTAGGAACAACAGACCTAGAAAGAGATGATCCACCAACCACAAATGAGGTGTTCTTTGGAATGGTAAGAACCCTTTTAGTCGACCTCCTGCCTTTTTTGGGTGTTGGTTGGTTTACATCTAATGTAGACCCTATATTTTTAGGTTGACTTTCCCCTTTGGGTGAGATTCCCAAGGTACTCAACCAACTAAATATTCTCCTTAGAATGGGTCCCACCATTTATTTAGTATTGCTGCATTCCTCCACATACCAATCAACCCATGACAGTGGTTGATTAGGGACATTATTATTCTTGTATGATGGATCTAGGACCTCATCATTGTCCTGCAAGTCTTTTGGCACATCAACCAATCCAAACTACCACACTTCATCTAGAGTTAACCTCTCATAATATCTTTTCTGAATGATGTACTCATCTCGAAAATGAATCCATATGTCTTCTAACTGGGGCACATGAGCACTGGACTTAGATGTCTCCCTGAACTTACCCCAATAGTCAAAATTAGTTCATGGATGGAAGGTACGTAAGGTTACTTCATCCATTTCTGCATCTACATTCTTTTCCTTGTGGATTGTTGGGTAAGAATACCTGCCAATTTTACCAAGGAAATGCATTCCCACCTTGTGATGATTATTTTGGATTTTATGGTTATCAAACAACTACCAAACCAATTGTAAAAGAATCCATTTGTTAGTGGGGAACCTTGATAACTTGCTTAAGGTGCCTATGAAACCTAGAATTTGAATGTAGGTGAATGTGGGAAATAGGAAGTAGATTTATCCCCATTCTTGCACTTCTTGGAAAGCCTCATCGAAAACCCTCCAATTATATAACTCTTTGTTAAAGCAATAGAGGACAACAGTGAAGAAGGTGTCGTTAATTCTTCGTAAGTGCCTTCTCCCCTCTTCCAGAGTAATTTGGGGGTAAAACTCATATATTTGGGATGTGTTGCGAGCTCTCCTGGTATTCAATCCTATAAAATCCTCCATAGCAACAACTGCATTTACTAGAAAATATGTCATGTATAAATTCTTGGTTTCTACCACAATTCCCAACTGATAGTGAATGTTTCTACTAATATGTTCACCCCATTAGATAAAATCAATATTCTTCTTAATGGTTTCTATGTACAAGAACATCCATTCTTGGAATTCCTTTATAAAAGGAAGACCTAAAAATTTTCTTAAGAGTATGATGAGATCATTTACTTCCTGAATGAAATCTGATCGATGTATATTTTTGGGCAACTTGGAAAAATTCTTAGTCAGGTAAGATTTCATCATGACCTTGGAGCGTACTTCTTATTTATCCCCATGCTCAACTACTATTTCAAGTGTGATTATAGCATAATTTGAGCATCTGGTAGTTTGAACAAGTCTTTGAATAAATCTGGGTCCAATCAGATCACCACCTTATCATCGTTATCTCTTATCGACATAGATTCCTCATCCTAATGGGCTGCTATAGCTACGACAAAATTTGGGCATTACACAAATGTAGGAATATCGGTGGCAAGGGCAAGAGCACTATCAAAGATGGCCTGCATCCATGGCTTTTTGTTCAGGGCCTTTAATATTTCCCAAAACTCTTGAAGATCAATCTGTCCTACATCAGTGTCCTGAATATTTCCTAAGTCGGAGGTAAAGAAGGATTAGGGAGAAACCCCAAGAAATGTGTATTTCATATTCTCTTTTCCCTTCGAAGTGGAGGAAGAAATAAAAACATGTGAATGTTGTAGAAACTCTGAAAACCTAAAAGAAAGGAAAAATTTGAAACCCCGAATTGAAAAATTCTGAAAGGAATCATTGAAAGAAATCTCTAAAAAAGTTTTCAGAAGTTAGAGGTCCCAAAAACCCAAAAATTTCATTCCCCAAAAAGTCAAAATCCTGAATTCCCCGAATTTTTTTTTCAAAATCTAAATTTTTTGAAAACCTGAAACTAAAATCTCTGAAATTTTTTTCCAAAGTTAGAAGTCCGAAATAAATCTGATAATAATGGTATAGCTCTGATACCAAATGATAGAATAGAATAAGATTGCAATGAATAAAGAGGGATGGAAGCCTCGCAAATAATATTGATCATGAAATCAAATTACATAACAATACAAGCACTGTAATATTTATAGATATTAGACAGTCTCATATGGATAGACATGACACCCTATCAAGCACCAACTACGAGAAGATAAGACCCATCTCACATGCACATGTAATTACTACTAATACCAATATTGAATGTTATCCAAGATAACAATATTGAATGCAAGTCACTAGACTAGAGTGCACATGTTGCACATTATTAAATAAAATACAATGCAATAAAATGCAATAAATATGCCTATGCTAAATTATGGTAACATTCCCCCCCTTAATTTTGCATAGTTTCCAATGAAGTGGAGAGGAACTCTCTGAACAATGTGAATTTTTCATGTGCAAGTGACTTAGTGAAAACATATACCCTCTATTCAGCTATAGGATAGAACTGGAGCTGTATGTTGTGCTTCAAGACATGCTCACCTATGAAATGAACCTGTACGTCAATATGCTTGGTTCTCTCATGAAATATTGGATTGCGAACAAGCTTCAAAACTCCTTCATTATCAACATATACTGGAGTAGATTTCTGTTATGGTAGACCAATTCCTTCCAGTATTCGACGTAGCCATATTGCTTCACAAAGAGCTTCACCTGTAGCTTGATACTCGGCTTCTGTAGAAGAGTGAGAAACAAAGTTTTGTTTCTTGCTTCCCCATGATATCGGTCCAGATCCCATAAAGAAGAAGAAGCCTAATGTTGACTTCCTATCATCCATGTTTCCTACATGATCTGAATCTGAATATCCTGTCAAGAAGAAGTTTCCATTCTTCTTGTACTCTAGACCAAGGTCAATTGTACCCTTTAGATATCTCAGTATTCTCTTTGCTACTTTCCCATGACATATTTTTTGTTCTTGAATGAAGCGTGATAAATAGATGACTACAAAGATGATATCTGGTCTAGTATATGTCAGATAAATGAGACTCCTGATCAACTACCAATAGAGAGTAGCATTCACCGGTGGTGATGGATCGGAACGAGATAACTGAAGTCTCACTTCCATAAGTGTAGCAATAGGAGTGCAGTCCATCATCTTGAATTTCTCGAGCATTGTCTTGGTGTATTTCAATTGCAACACAAAGATATGATTCTATTTTTTCCATACTTCCAACCCAAGACAATAGTGCATGAGCCCGAGATCTGTCATGTCGAACGATCAATTAAAATCCTTCTTTGTTGCATCGATCATCTTCATAGAGCTTCCTATAATGACTAGACCATCAACATAAACAACCACAATGACAATCTCCCCCCCTTTATTTTTGAGGTAGAGATTGGGGTCATAAGGATTCCTTTCGAATCCATGACTTATGAGATGCTCATCAATTTTGATGTACCATGCCCGGGGTGCCTGTTTTAGGCCATATAAAGATTTTATGAGTCTGCATACCATCATCTCTTTTCCTGGTATTACATAACCCTCCAGCTGAGTCATATATACTTATTATTGCAAATATCCATTAAGAAAGGCACTTTTCACATCCATTTGGTGGACTTTCCAACCAAATTGTGCAACTAGAGCAAAGATCATCCTGATTGTCTTGATCTTGGTTGTGGGAGTAAATGTCTCCTCATAATCAATGCCTTCTTTTTGTACATACCTCTTTGTTACAAGCCTTGCTTTATACTTTTCAATAGTCCCATCTGATTTGTACTTAGTCTTGAATATCCATCTCCATCTAATGGGTTTCTTCCCTGGTGGAAGGTCGACAAGTTGCCATGTGTTGTTCTTCATCACTAACTGATACTCTTAATCCATGGCATCTTTCTAAGATTTTGATTGTAGGGCTTCCTAAACTATAGATGGCTCAACTGTTTCAACAACTCTTCTCATTAGGGCATAATTGACCTCTTCATGAGCTTGACTACGAGTTCTAGGTCTAGGATTGGATGATGTGCTAGGTGCTTCATCCAAATTTACATCTCTTATTAATTGAGTATACCATTTAGGTAACTTCTCAGCTATTCCATTATCTTGTGGTGGATCCAAGTTTTCACCATCATCTGATTAATCACTGTCATCTTCAGCGGGAACATCAAATTCTATCTTCACAAGAGGTGTATTCTGCATGTTTGTTGAGTCGTTGAGTGGAGCATCTGCTTGTTTCTTCTTCTCTTTTCTCTTCTCAAAGAACTCAACATTCCTACTTGTGTATACTTTCTTTGCTTTCAGATATCATAAACTGTACCCAAGTGCTTCTTCACTGTATCCAATGAATATCAGTTTCTCAACTTTCATATCCAACTTGTTCCTGTTCTTCTTGGGTATGTGCACGCTAGCTTTACACCCAAATACTCTTAGGTGTGCAATTGATGGTTTCCGATTTGACCATGCTTCTTGAGGTGTCACTCCTTCAAGAGCTATTGTGGGCACTCTGTTCAACAAATAGACTGTAGTTCTTGCACCTTTTACCCAAAATATCTTTGTTAAACTTGAGTCATCAATCATACATCACACCATTTCCATGATAGTACAATTCCTTCTCTCAACTATACCATTTGGCTATGGTGTGTTTGAGTAGGAGGCATTTATCAACGAATCCCATGAGATTCCAAGTAAGTCTTAAACTCATTGATTGTGAATTCTCGCCCTCAATCTGAACGGAGAGTTTTGATCTTGCGACCAACTTCATTCTCAACAAGTGCTTTAAACTTCTAAAATGTCTCAAAGGCTTGACTCTTGTTTCTTAGACAATATATCCACATATTTTTTGAGTAGTCATCAACACAAAGCATGAAGTATTGAAATCCAGAATGACTTGGTTGCATGGGCCTGCAAATATTGGTGTGCACCAAATCAAGCTTTCCCTTAGCTCTATATGTGTTCTTTTGGAAGGGTACTCTGTGTTGCTTTCCAACTAGGCAATTGTGACACTTTTCAGTGTTGTGCTTGAGTGTAGGAAATCCTTTCACCATGTTGCCCTTTTGAAGTGTTTGGATATAGCCAAAACTGATGTGACCATATTTGCGATGCCATAGTTCTGCAGATTGTGTGTCTTTGGCCACTAGAGCTTGATCATCCTTGTGGACAAAATCAAGTTGGAACATGCGTCCCACATTGGAGGCTCTTACTACAATCTTGGAACCTCTTGACTTATCTCTTATCAAGCACACTTTTTCTACATTATTACTGTCAAAATCCAACTTTAAGTTGTGATCAAGGAGTTGACTAAATGATAGCAAATTCTTGGTGAACCCAGGTACATACAATACATCTGTGATTTTACAGTCATTCTTTCCAAGAGGTAGTGAAATGTTTCCAATCCCCTTGACACTGTATGATGAGTTATCACCTAATGACACATGGTTCTTGTTAGGTGAGTCACGTAGTGTGTAGAACCAATCCTTGCGTCCAGTCATGTGTCGAGTTGCACCCAAGTCAACATACCAGATATCTTGTGTGGACTTGGTTTCTTCATCAAATTGAGTAGAATACATGTGGTGTCCTTCATCCAAATCATCCTCATGTTCGGCAATGTACCCTTGTTGTTTGTGTTTTCTTTGCCAATTACCATTTTTCTACCCTTGTTTGTTGTTGTTATTGGACTTCCCTTGATTTGAATTATTATTACCCTATTGGTTTTTGGATTTTGAATTTCTTGATGAACCTTTTTTGTAGGATTTGTACCAACAATATTTGATGTCATGTCCCCCTCTATTGCAAATGGGACACTTCTTGGTGTTGTCTCGTTGACTTTGGTACCTTTTTTGACTTTGATTGTGTTGGGACTTCTTGTGATTGGACTAAAATTTCCCCTTTCCTTTATGATCGGAAGATAGTGCCTTCTCATCTTCATGATCTTTGTTGTTCATTACCTCTTCTTATTGGAGTAGATTGACCAACTTATCAAAGGTGACTATGTGTTCACTCATATTGATAGTTGTTACAAAGATTTTGTAGGAAGGAGAAGTGCTCACAAAAAAATGGGTACGAGGTCTTCATCACTTATCTCTTTTCCCAATGCCAATAGAGATGCCCTCAAAGTAGCAACTCATCTCAAAAAAACTTCAACCTTCTCATTGTGCTTGAACTTGAGAGTATGTAGTTGTGATAGTAGGTTGAGGATGGCATTCTTGTTCTTTGCCTCATAGACTGTGCTCAACTTATCCCATGCATCCTTGGCCAATGTGGCATCTCTAATGTGGGGTTGTACATCATCCGTTACGCCAAACAAGATGATCAACTTGGCCTTTTGATTGGCCCTGTTAAATTTAACTTGTTGTCTTCCATCATCAAGTGATGTTGTTGTTGTTCCATCTACAACTATCCATAGGTCTTCAAACTCAAGTAACATCTTGATCTTTGGTTTTCATGCAACATAGTTGTCTCCTCTAAGAAGTTGTGAATCTGGAAAGAAGAACTTTGGTACTTGTGCACTGATTTATGCAATCTAAATTTCTAAAACTTTGAATTTCTGACAAAGGGTAAGGCTCTTATCACTCTAATTTTATGGTCTCCCTGTCAATATACCATCAGGCTGATATACCAAACCTTTCTATATACGCTCCCTTATGATATACCCATCGGTACATGGAAGAAGATCACCCTTTCAATATACCCATCAGTACGGAAAGAGGTGTTAACACATGTGAAATAATTTAGTACGTGGTATGTAGACAGTACAGAGAGGGGTTTGTGCAAGCACAAATGGATGGGAGGGCTCAAATGTGTGCGTATTGTGTCCTTATTACTCCCCATTGATTTTATAGGGTTGATTCCTAGACGACGTTTAGGAAACTATGTTAGGCGTTAAGTGCAGTAGTATTCATGACGATATCACCCGTAAGTGCTTCCCAGAGGCACTGTATATACCAAATGCTGCTATGAGATCAAAAATTTCATGTGATAGAACCAAACATAAAATAAAAAATTTACACTTTTGTTTTTGCAGTTTAAGCACCAAGATTAGTAAAAAATTCTCCAAAAGTACATCAAAATGAAGTTTTTTTGTGTTCCCCCTCTTTAGAAAAAAGGGTCTAGAATCACAAAATACACAATTTAGGCCAAAAATATTTTTTACCTCCCAATAGGTATTTTTCCGCTAAATTTAGCGGTGGCTCTAAATGTGTTTGGTGAGCTTCTAAATTTGGAAATCTCCCAAAATTTAGTAATTTCTCCAAATTTTCTAAAATAAATAATTTAATAAAAAATATGGAGACAGTGGGAATTGAACCGCTGACTTGTGTGTTCCCAAGATCCAAACAAACAATCTAAATATTCTTTTCACCTTTTCTCACAAACCATGATCTAGATTTTTCTAAAATTTTGACAGCAACATCATACAGTATTTTAATTGAAGCCCAAAAAATTTTAGAAGAATCAGAATCTTGGTTTTTGAGATCTTACCAATTTACCAGCTAGATCTGATTTTTTTTCAGAAAAAATGATCCTACTTGTACAGACTTTTCATCATAGGTAGAGGTTGAATCTGAAAATGATGTAAACTAAAAATTTTTGCACCTCCTTATCTTTCCAGAAAAAAAAATGGTACACCAATCCAACATTGTATAAAAAAGTTATGTTCTTTTTTCTAAGAACTATCTGCTGGAATTTTGTTGACGGAACTACTTCAACCTTTGCTCACAAATTCTTCACACCTCCAATTTCAGATCTGATTATTTTTTTCACCTTTTTTTTTAGATCTGTAATTTTTTTTCAAGATATTTCTCCTTTTTTTTAAGATTTTTTTTTTTTTCACAAATCTTTTTTTTTTTCAAGATTTTTTTTTTAAAGATCTCCAAATCTGAAATATTCCGCCAATATGTTGGATCAATTGGCTATGCCAATGACTAATAAATAAAAAAAAAATACCTTTTAAATAAGTGGATAGGTCAAATTTTAGTTGAGGGATTCTTGGAAGGAATGGAGGCTGCGGAATGCTTCAATGGCTCTCCTTTGATACAGATCTTCTCCAATAGTGCTCCTCTTCAACCTTGCTTGGATAGAACCTGCTCTGATACCAAATGATAATAATAGTATAGCTTTGATACCAAATGATAGAATATAATAAGATTTCAATGACCAAAGAGGGACGGAAGCCTCACAAATAATATTGATCATGAAATTAGATTACATAATAATGCAAGAGCTGTAATATTTATAGATATTAGATAGCCTCATATGAATAGACATGACACCCTATCAGGCACCAACTACGAGATGATAAGACCCATCTCACATGCACATGTAATTACTACTAATACCAATATTGAATGTTATCCAACATAACAATATTGAATGCAAGTCACTAGACTAGAGTGCACATGCTGTAAATTATTAAATAAAAGACAATGCAATAAAATGCAACAAATATGCCTATGTTAAATTATGCTAACAAAATCTTTGAAAGTAGAAAATCTCTGAAATTGGAAAACTCCAAAATAAAATCTCTGAAAATGTTTTCTGAAATCTCCAATTCTTCAAAAACCTGAAATCTCCAGTTTTCTGAAGCAGCAGTTTTTCAAAATCTCCAATTTTTTGAAAGCTCGAAATCTCCAATTCTGCGAAACATAAAATCTCTAGTTCTCTGAAGTAGCAGTTTTCTGAAATTCCAAAAATGTGAAATCTGTGAAATCCTGCCTTGTGATTTTTCCAAAAGAATTCTCCGAGAAGGTTTTCTGAATAAGTCTGAATATCTAGAAGAGAATGCAAAAAAGAATGTTAAGTTGGAAATTAAAAAATGGGGGGAAGTATGAGGGGCCTGAAAAGGTCCCCTAGACATGCTTGAAAACCTGGAGAAAACTCTCACAACAAAACATGGTGAAAAATAAAGACACTATAAGCAAAAACAGAGGGAAAACAAAAGGAAACCAAATAGGGGAGAAGGAGGAGGACAAATACCTAAACCAAAAGAAACTAAAACCAAAGAAACATACCATGAAAAAGATGCCGCAACGTATGAAAGTGAATGTCAAAGCGAAAGTGTGAAAGTGTCAGGTACAAAATAAAAAGTAAAAATTTGAGTTTATATAGAAATCCTAACATTAATGGTAAATTTCTAATCTATATGGAGGTAGGTGGAAATTAATTACAGTCAGAATATCTGAAGCTCTGAAACCTGAAAGCCCGAAATTTTGAAAATTTAGGATTTCAGACTTTGGAAAAAAGTGAGAAGGAAAGATGAATTGGCAATTGAGAAGTCCAAAATCCAAAAATCTGAAAGTCCAAAAATTCTAACTTTCAGAAATTCAGACTTCAGAAAACTTTGCGTAAAAATCCTAAAAATGGCTTAGAGAACTCTGAAAACCTGAAAGTCTAAAAATTTAGAGTTTTAGAGTCTTAAACTTCAGAAGTCCAAGAGGGATTTAGAAGAAATGAGCCAAAAATTTCTAAAACCTGAAAATCTAAAAATTCAGACTTTCAGAAATTCAGACTTTGGAAAATTTCAAAAGAAATTCGGAAATTTAGTTCCAAAAAACTTCAAAAGAGGAAAACTCTGAAGTTTGAAAATTGAAAAATTTCCGGATTCTTAGTCTTAGCAAAATTCATTATGTGAGGATTTCTTTAAAACATTAGTTTGACATATAGCCTTCTCCAAGGTAGGTTAAATGGTTAACAGTGACCATGTTTTAGGTGCTAATTTGGACTAGACATGGTTATTAGATCGCATGGGATTTATTTTTGGAGCTATATGAGCTCATGGATGCATGGAGGAAATTTATTTATGATGTACCAAGTATTTTAGGACCATTTTATGAGTTTTCATGATGATTTATAGTGTTCTTTCAGTTGAACTTAGCCTTTATAGTGTAAAACCCTAATAGCTAGCTATGTAAATGAGATAACATGGAAAGCTTTTGAGATATTTGTGGCATGGTGATGATGGGATATGAATGTAGGGTGTGTCATTGTGCTATGGGAAACTAGGTCAAGAACAATGTTATTTCCAACTCAAATTGGAACTTTTGATGCTCACCTTGAATTGTGTGATTTACATGGGACCTTGATTCTTTCAGAGATGCTTCCATATTTCATTTAGAAGGTTTCAAAAAAAATATTTTTTTCATTTCATCTTTTTTTTTATGAGTGAATGTTCAGAAGGTAAATAACTCATTATGTGTTTGAAACCCTAGCTTAAAAGTGCTTTTGAGAGATTTTATTCCTAAGTGGACATAATATCTTCCTATATAATGGATGATGATTGTAATATGTATATGGATCCTTCATTTTTCCATATAGGTATGATAAAGGTTGTGATGATGAGTGGACCCCACTCAAATGAGTCCATTTCTGAAGAAGTTTAGTTTGGAACAAGGTTGTACAAAGGAGTAGAAAAATAAATCACCATTGTGTGATTTATGTGATTTTTTTACTTATGTTCAAAGATGTTTTAGGTCATGGTGATGAATTTTTATGGTCAAGGATGCCTCATTTAGGTTGACTGGTCAAAGGGAAGTTTTGGGGTAGTTAGAAGCAGTCTTCAATAAAATTGACATTTTAGGAGATATAGGAGTTAGGAGGTTATTCAAGTTGTCTTGGAAATATAATTCAGATAAATTTATATCTAGATAATTTTTTTCTCATGATGATTATTTTTTATATGGTTTTAAGGTCAATTTGTGGATAATAATATTTTGGGATTTCCATGACATAACTGCTTTTGTTGAAAGATTGAGTTGATTGGAGAATTAGATTGATTGGGTGATACTTGTTATCATATGGAATGTGAATAAGGATTAATTTTTAATCCAATAAATATATTTATAGGTCTTTTAGTTTTTATGAATGGTATTAACCAGTTGCATTTTTTAAAGTACTTTTTGGGAAGATTGATTTGGTGAAGGAACAAGCTGATGTGGTTTGAACCAGTGATTGTTTCATGGGCTATAAAATGTTTATAAGTGTTATAAATGTTTTTAAATTTCCATTGAGTTGTCACATGCAAAATTTTATGTGTTATTTTATAATCTTGAATCCAAAAGGTGAAAACAAGGTGCTGGAAACAAGTGTTTTTGTGAAGGCTATTAACCACTGGGCCCATTAAATGAAATAATTTGATTGTTTCTTGATAATTGAAACTATGGATGATGTTTAAATTTTATATTAAACATGTTTAGTGATTTTTAGATCATGAATAAAAATGTTTTTGGAGTGAGGATAATTATCTCATTCCAATGTAAGGGTTTTGAGTATTTTTGGTGCATGGATGATGGGATTTTAGTTAGGCCACCCTATATGGGTCACTTGTAGCTATTATGAAACATATATGTGATGTTTTTAGGATTGATTGGTTGTGTAAAAGGAGGTAATTTTTTTGAATTTGAATCAAGAAGGAGCTTATAAAAGCATAGTTTTTGGTGCTTTTGTGAGCTAATTGTGTGTGTGCAAAAAGTACGACCTAGGTGTGAGTGTTTTGCAGGTGTGGGAGAATTAATTGAGATCGTATCAAGCATGTGACAAGTTAAGGAAGGTCAAAAATCACATGTTCAATATTTTGAATCTTGAAAAGTGAAGAAAGATTTAAAATGTTCAAGTTTGAAGACATGGGTTTTAGATAAGGGTTTTAAGTTGAAATTGCGATCTCTTTCAGTTGTGGTAGAAAAAATACATCATATATCTTCTTTATAAGGTATTAAGTGGGTTCTTTATCATCTTGGGGGGTTTTATCCTCCTTGTGGATTTGGTGCTTCACAAAATTAGGGGTTAGTGTTCCTTATAGGGTTGTAGCTCTACTAAACTAGGGGTTGGTGTTCCTTGTAGGGTTGGTGTCTCACTAAATGTCAAAATATAAATATTAATATTGTGTTTCAATGGGTTTTCTTCCCCTTTAGGGTTTTCTACTTATATTTTGGTCTTTTAGTTGATTATCTTATTCATGGTTTATAACATATGTGGTATTTGATGTTGTGCACACATAAATGATTGGATAAGTGAATTTGTGGTTTGGTTAAGTAATATTAGATCTGAATTAAATGTTTGTAAGTATTGATTCACCCTCTCTCATTCCATTTTTCTTCCAATAATTGGTATCATAGTATGTCCTATTGGAGAAGTTTGATAACTTGAAAAGAGATCCTTAAAGCACAAAAATGGCAAGTTTCTCCTCCACTGGCAAAGAACCTTTGTTTGATGGTGTGAATTTTACTTTTTGGATCTTGAGGATGCATACCTATATCATGGCTCTAGGGTTTGATTTTTTTTTAGTTTTGGAGATTGTATATACACCTCATGTCATTACTCCAACTACTAATGTAGAAAAGAAGGCATGTAGTAGGAACTCAAGGGACTTGGGTACCATCATAAGTGGCCTTGGCGAATTTGAAATGGGAAAGGTAATTCATTATAAGATAAAAATAGAGGCATGGGAGAAACTATAAGTTTTGTATGATGGTGACTCAAAGGTAATAATTGCTAAGCTTCAAAATTTTAGCAATCGGTTTGAGTCTCTAAAAATGAATGACAATGAATCCATTATTTCATATCTTCTTAGAGTTGACAAAGGTGTCAATAACATGAAAGGGTTAGGTGAAGATGTAAAAGAAGAAGTTATTTTTCAATAGGATTTAAGGTCACTAACTACTAGGTTTGATTCTAAAGTATCTACTATTGAAGAGGAAAACGATCTAACTATTTTAAAGATGGATGAGCTACAAAGTAATTTGACTACTTATGAGATGAGAAGAGGTGATTCCAAATCAGCCAAGAGAGATATTTCCTTCAAATCTGAAAGGAAGGATAAAAGCAAGAAAGTGAAGGATGATGATGGTACTCCTAAAATTGAAAATGAAGAGCTATTTTCCATGATGGCTAGAATGTTGAATCTTTGATCTGGTAAGTATAGAGGTAAAATTCTATTCAAGTGTTTCAATTGTGGTGAAGTAGGTCATTTTTCTTCCAATTTTCCTCATAGGAATGAAAAATAAGATGATGAAGAACATGAAGATGATCAAACTAAGAAGAATTACAAGTTTGGTAAGGGTATGAATAACTTTAAAAAGTTTAACTATAAGAAGAAGGATAAAAGAAGTATTTATACAAATGAATATGTTGAATTATTTGATGCTAGTAGTGGTGTTTTAGATTCTTAATCTGAATCAGATCATGAGGATATAATAAATGAGGTATTTTTCATGACTAATGATGAAAAAAGGTCTTCTAGTAATGATGGCTCTTCTTTGTTAGGAAATTTTATAACACGTTATTGCAGCTATTTTGATGAAGATGAAGTGGAAGAAAAGGATTATCTTGAAGGTATTCAAAGATAACTAAAGCATACTGAAAAAGAGAACAAAAAAATGAGTTTTCAGGTCAAAGAATATGAAAATCAAATTCACAAGTTCGAAGAGAAGTACAAGGCTGAGTCAAGAAAGTAAAATGAGTCAATAAAATTGTTAGAAGAAAAGCTAAAGTATCTTGTTTCAATTTTACAAGATAAATAAAGTATTTGTTCAAAATTAGAAGAAGATATAGAGTTCCTAAGGGATGAATGACTAGATAATAGCAAGAATATTACGCCCTTTCAGAAGTTTGAGAAAAGTGTCAATGATCTAGATGATCTACTTGGAAAACAAAGATCAACATGTAATAGAGTTGTTTTGGGAATTAAAGAGGAATATAAAGGAAAGGAATTTAAGTAAGAAAATGTGGTTCCAAGCAAGGTAGTAGGTGAATCTAACATCAAGGAAGAGAAGAAGGTGAATCTCATCAAAGACAATGTGAAATTAAGGCTAATTAGGCAACCTAAAGCTTTGAGGTATGAGAGATATTTCAATGGTCATTTTTTACATGTAATGGCTTTGGTCATAGTGAAAAAGAGTGTAGAAAGTCCTTTATAGATGATCATCCATGGAGGGTCAATAGAAGTGAGTTTTATAAGAGTGTGGTGTCTTATAATTGCAATGAACAAGGTCATGTTGCTAGATTTTTCTTGTATGATCCACCTAGTCAAGATGTAGTTCACAAGATAAAGAATTCACTAGTATGTTATGACTATAATGAGGTTGGTCATGTGGAAAGGGTATGTTTCCATGCATAATCAAGAAAAAAAATGGCTTAAGGTTCTAGAGTATAAGGAGGTAGATTTTAAAGGCCAAGAATTTATGATACTAGTCCAAGAAGGACTTAGGAACCAAAAAAAGATCATGGTGTTTCATCAAATTATGGATTTGATGAAAATAAAGGTACAACTTAGAGTTCTAATAAAAATATAAAAGAAGTAGTTTTACCACTGTCTAGGAGGGCTTGGGACCTCTTCAATACCTTCTCTTATGTCTTCATGGTATTCATATACCTTTATCACGCATCTTAGAGGTGTATTGGTTCAAATGAAGAATTGGAGTGAGCGAGAGCTATCTAAGGCAATATTATTCTCCTCCATGATGTCAAGGTAAGTCATTAATTGTTCCCAAGCATGCTCATTTGGTTCAATTTTTCTAGTCTTATTGTGCTTTTCATAATCTTAATCGTATTTATTTTGAAGTATGGGTGTCTTTGTTCTTGAGGTCTAGGATTACAGTATCATGATGTATATCAAGTCTATGATGACTCGGTAAAAGTAAGAGTCATGTTTTGGTGTCTCTCAAGTGGTTAGTTGTGTTATGTTAATCATTAATAAGGTATTAATTTGTTTGAGTTAGGGATCAACACATTTGTATTATGCTTATGGTCTATGTTGTCTCAACATTTGATTGGTCTAAGACAAAATGGTGTATTATGATATGGTATTGAGATATAAATGCATGCATCATGATTGTTTAAGATTCTTTTATGCATATGAAGCTATGAGTGTGTCTCATAAATATGTTGAATGTAATCAAGTGTCTCAAAAGATTCATTTCCCTTAAGAAGTCTATTTTGGTCATCATGAGTGGTCTAGGTTGCTCAATGAGTTGTGTGTCTTTGAGCCTTGTCTCAAAAATGTAAAATTGATGTAAGTTATTCTCAAAGAAGGTTTGAAATGTGTTGATTCATCAATTATGATGACTTGGTTAAATCATCATCTATATGAAGCTTGTGCAAGTGCTCTTAAGGATTGTCAAAAGAAAACAAAGGTGAATTCAGGTAAGAAGGTGGTGTTCTTACTTCCTAATTTGTAAGAAGGTGGTGTTCTTACTTCCTAATCAAGACAAAACATACTCAGGAGTTAAAATTATGCTTTTTAGTGTTGATGATCCGGTTTGAGTTCATGAAGGAAAATATTTTACATTTTATATGTCTCTCTGCCCTGAATAGTTTTTGACTAAGCCTATTAAGTGGTATGGATGGAATGTGAATTTTGAAAGACCAAATGATGGTGTATAGTGCTAAAAAGTTGTAAAAATATTTTTTTTTGTATGCTAAACTAATTAATATAATCTAAATGAAATTAACACCAAGTAGCTTGAAAGAAAAATTAATCTACCATTAACATCATGATAAGAGATTAAAGGAAATAACTACTTCTAATTCATAAACATAAAAATAATTACCTAATGCTAAGTCATTCCTACTCTTTTGTGATTGCTACTTAAAATATGAACCTAATTAGATCATTAAGTAATCAAATTTGTGTTATTTGTCTCAAAAATGAGGATGAGATATCAGCAAGAAATGGGTACAAAGAAATATTTGGATCTTCCTGTACTATTCAATTTGAGAGAATGGATGCAAGCAATGAAGAACCCATTCCAAAAAAATGGTGAATTCTCAAATCAAAATGTCTATAGGTTTCACTAATAAAAGTGTGGTGTAACTTTGGAAGCAAGAGGGGTAGGTCATATAGATTTCCAATTTGGGAGAATCTTATAAACTAGTTCATGTGGGATAAAGGATAAAGTGAAACTTAAAGAAATAAGCTTGATTAGAAGAATTAACAACTGATTAACAACTCATGGGAGTTGGAGATGATTTAATTAATCAACTAGGATTAAGTAATAGGCTAAAATAAGCTTAGAAATATATTTAGATATGATTTATAGGATTTGAGAGGGGGATTTAACCAATAAGATGTTTTATTTATTAAATAAAAGGTTGAAAAGGATTAATTAATTAATAATAATTAATTATTCAATTGGAAGAGGATTATAACTAACGAAGTGCCATTGATTGGCATTCGGAGTGGAATAAAGGATAGTTAATTTACAAATTGTCGTTAATTGATTGAAATGGAGGGAAACATTAGTTAATTATCTAGAAATCACTAATTATAACAAAGATGATGGGAAAGAGGGTAATTAGTACAATTTTAGTTTTAAAACTGTGTAGGTGGATTTTTGATGTCTAGATTTTCCCCTCTTTGGGGTGATGTAAGTGATGCCACTTCAAAGATATTAGACAATTACATTCAAGTAAATTTTTAAGGGATAGAATAAAAATTATTAGAATGAAGGATGCCCCCTCGAGTGTCAATGGGTGATGAAAGAGTTAAATCGATGATTGAAAATAGGAAGAAAATTGATAAAAGAAACAAGGAGGGGAAGGGGGGATACATATAATCCGTATTTCCCTAGGTGTTGTTGAAGAAGAAAATGATAGTGAAGAGAATGATAATGAAGATGAAGAGAATGGAAATATCATTCATCCATCTTAGCTCAAGGGAAAATTTCTTTCATCATTTTTCTTTATGATCTACATCATCGACTCTTTATTATAATATAATCATACAACATAAAATACCATGAAAACCTATAATACTAACATTTTTTCATGGTTAAAATAGTAACTCAATGAATTATACATAACTTAATGCAATACGAGAAAATAAACAAGCTAACCTAATAGGGAAACATGTACAAACACACATACTCAAACAAACAACATTCGACATAGTTGCACCAATGTTTTATTATCGAGCTTCAATTCTCAAATATTTGAGTTAATGACAAGGGTTAAAAATGGAACCCCAATAAAGGATACATGTGAGGTGAAGATATGGAGGACACAAGGGTCTTATGAAAAATCAATTGTGCTCTATAAAACTATACTAAGCAACTCATGCAAGGGAGTACCGACATAGAAAGAAAACCAACTTTTTTAATGGAGGTAGATCTAAATACTCCACGAGTCGTGTGTGAGAATAATTAAGGACTAAATAAATATGTTTTATAGGAAAAAAAATTCTGTTTGAGGATGATGTATCCGCTCAATGCTTTAGGTATGTGCATGATTTTTACCAGTTTTTGATTTTTTTAAAATTTTACAAAAATAACTAGATTTTTTTATGTTTTACCAATGTTTTTGATTTTAAATGGTTTTTGAGATTTTTTTCTTTTTTGAAAATTTTATAATTTTTTTTGTATTTTTGAAGGTTTTCCAAAGCTATGTATAGGAAAATAGAGAAATGTGGATGCCCCTAGTGTTAGATGGGAATGTACAAGGGTGTCTTCCATGTGTATGTGATAGATAATGAAGATGTGAAGATGCCACTAGTTTTAGATGGGAATGTAGAAAAGAAAACTCTTCACATATAAAAAAGAGGAGGATCAGCCAGATCAAGGCTATGAGGTATAGGCTCAAAATAATCTCAGAAACAGGTGAAAACTATCTTAGGATAAAGAAATTGTACCCTAGGTGTGAGATGTTTGTGAACAAAAAATCCTCTGATGGTGCCAGAAGCCATTTTTCACCAAAGGACATGTACAAAGTGCCACAATTGTGTGGTTGTCACACTTGGATGAAATGATTTATCTTTACTTTCGTAATTACTTTTTTTTGTTATTTTTTATACTTTTTTGGTTTTTTCTTATAGTGCCCCATGCTTAAGTGTAGAACCTCTTGCGATGCATGGAATTCATAGGTTCACACAAATCATATCCATCAGAATAGGAAAGTTTGTAAGCTCCTGATAGATATTTTACTACCAAAACATAGGGTCCCAACCAATTTGGTTCAAACTTGTCTTTCTTTTCTATTTCTTTTGTGGTATTGAATTTCTTTTCTTTAAGGACAATATCCCTTACCTCAAATTGGAAATGTATGATACGTTTTTTATATCCCTGAGACACTCAATTCTGATACACTTTCAAGTGGTTGAGTGCATGAAGGCATCTTTCATCTAATAGCTCTAGCTCTGCCAATCTGGAAACGCGGTAGTTTTCATCTCTATCTAAATAATCTCTAAGGGATATTCTTAGGGAAGGAAGCTCAATTTCAAACAAGATGATGGCCTTAGTGACAAATATTAGGGAATTGGGTGTAGAACCAGTAGGGGTTCGAATGGAGGTCATGTAAGCCTAGAGGATGGGATAGATTTACAGGTGCAAGTTACGACCAATTTTTCTTTACCATTTTCTCCATGATGTGAACAAGGGTTTTATTGGAGGCGTCTGCTTGTCCATTACCTTGAGGGTAGTAGGGATTACACCACTTTAGGCATATTTGAAATCATTGAAAAAATGAATTTACTTGTTTGTTCTTAAATGACTTACCATTATCATCTATAATTTTGGAAGGTATTATGTAACGACATATGAGATGATTCATGATGAACTTTGAAATTTGGGTACCGATAAAATATGTAAGAGGAATAGCCTATAACCATTTGGTAACATACTTGGTGGTAGTTATGATGTGGGTGTGGACATCTAAGGAAGTTGGAGTGAGCTTCCATATGAGATCTAATCCCCACTTGGAGAAAGACCATGGTGTTGTGATTGGCTACAAGAATTATGCTAGTGCATGGATGATATTTCCATATTTCTAGCACAAAAAACATTTCTTAACATACTTGTAGTAGTCTAATTCCATAGTAGTCCAATAGTAACCTACTCTTAATAACTTCTTTTCTAGCACCATTCCACTAATATGAGTTCTATAGACTCCTTCGTGCACCTATTTTATTTCTTGGATGGACTCAGTTGAATTAAGACAACACAACAAATTTATGCCATAGTCATGATGATATAGGTTGCCCTCAAGTATAGTGTAGTGAGATATTCTTTGGATTAGGTTTCATTTATTGGAATGGGAAATGTTAGGGGGATAGGTACCTTATTGGAGGTAATTGAAAATGGGTTCATACTAGGGGATAAAAGGACCAACAACTTCATAAGCTAGACACGACTCCGACATGTCATATACAAAAATATGTAAATGTTCAATGAAAAATTACATATCAATGTTCCCTGATAGAATATGAAACAAGGATCCTACTGTATACTTAGTGTTTGAAAATTGATTTTGTGCTCTTCAGATTTTCTCAAAAGTACCACGCACAAAGTATTCTTTGAGATTTTCCACCATTTTCTTAGATGGGATGATTTTTTATCCTAAACCTTGTATTCATCATTAACTTACTTTATGATTAACTTTGAATCACCAATGAATTTTAGCTGCCTAATATTCCACTTGATAGTGATATTCATCCCTGTAATGAGTGCTTCATATTCCATTATGTCATTTGTACATGCAAAACCCAGATGAAAATATTGAGGAATGAAGTCCACTGAAGGGGCGATGAGAACAACAAAACAAGATCTTGAACCATGAAAGGTGAATGATCCATAAAAATATACTTTCCATTTAAAATATTTCTCAATATATATCATAGAAGCATCTTACAGATCTAGAATCAACAGATATGTTCTAGGTAGAGTAGCTTCATCTAGCTGGTTTACAAGAACTTGTCCTATTATTGATTTTTTATTGAGATATTTGATATCCAAACTCACTTAATAGGATGATCTGATTAGAAATCCTTCCAGTAAGTGTTGGTTTATATGAGAGGTACTTTATCGGGTCAAATTTGGATATAGGATTGGTCTTGATATTTAATAGGTAATGACGAAGTACTTGGAATGTAAAAACAACGGCTAGACTAGCTTTCTCGATCTGTGGATAATTAAGCTCATAAGTGATCAAAGTGCGAATAAGATAATAGACTAATTTTTTAATTTTTTGTTTAGGTCATACTTCACTAGAAGTGCACCAATAAAAAATTGAGTGGTTGAGATATACAATAAAAAGGGTTCTCATGGAGGAGGTAGCATAAGGACAGTGGGATTAACCCGATATTTCTTGAGTAGGGAAAACACTTACTGGCATTCAGGACCCGAATGAAAGTCAACATATTTTTTAAGAAAATGGGTAAATGGGAAAAATTTATCCATAATATGGGAGATATAAATGATGTATTTCTTGATTTTTTCCCTACACTTGTTGCTTGAGGTTCTTAGGAGGAGGAATTTCAAATTCATCTTCTTTATATAATAAAACCTAACAATTTTCCTACTAACACATCGAAGGCACATTTCTTCAGATTTAGACTGGTCTTGTAGTCTTTGAGTGTTGAAATATGGGCCACAACATTTCAAGTTGTTCTTCTCTTATTCTGAACTTACCTAGAATGTCATCAACATATTCCTCCATAATGTCATTCAACATATCCTAGAATATCACGGTCATATCCCTTTGATAAGTTGCACTAGAATTTTTGAGACTAAAGGGCATAACTTGATTATAGAATTTCCTTCAAGGGATTGTAAAGGAAGTATTGCATTAGTCGTCCTCCAAAATTTTGATCTGGTTATAGCTAGAAAATCCATCCTCGAGGGATAGCATTTCATAGCCTATAGTTGAATCGAAAATCATGTCGATATTAGGAAGAGGAAAATCATATTTTGGACATGCCTTATTTATATCTATGCAACCTATACAGATTCTGATACGAATTATATTTTTCTACATAGTTACTATGTTGGATATCTAATCTGAGTAATCAATAGGTCTGATAAAACCTATTGCCAATAGTTTCTCAAGTTCTTCTTTAATCAGGAGGGTGACACAAGGATGCATCTTTCTAAGATTTTATTTGATGGGATTTTCTTTTACATGCAAAACAAGGTTATGTAATAGTAATGATGGATCTAAGCACAACATGTCTATATAGGACCAAAAAAATATGTTTGATAATTATCATAGAATTATAAAAAATATCTTTTGTTCATGTTCTGAGAACAAGGATCCTAGCTTAACCATTCTAGGTTTATCCTTTATTCCAATATTAACATCAATAGTCTCCTCCACAATAATTTTGGATGTATCTTACATATGTGTAGGATCAAGGGGAAGATTGAGATATTATTCTAAGGGAATCTCAATGAGATTTTCACCCTTAGAGTGGTCACTTTTTATATCCATTGATTTTTCTAATTATCCGCTAGCATGCCAAAGAGGTTTTCACTATGTGTTTTGAACTTTCTCTTTTGCTAAGGCTTCTTAGAATAAATTTTTCCCTCACTTAATTTTAAATTTTGTTGAAGATAGAACTCAACAGCCTCCTTGAAATATGCACATGTGTCTAAGTTGATAGATAATCCTTTTTCGTTATCACAGATTGGAATGCTATCATGAATATCCAACAATTAATAGATCACCTCATCATTTTCAAATAATTCGATTGGTACGTGAATTTCTTGGTCTTAGTCAACAAGATTTAGATGGAAAAGGTTAACTTGGGGAATATAATGTGATAAGGTAAGGACATTTATATCAAGGAATAAGTTTATAAAGGTAATATCCTCGTAATGGATATGACAAGAATCTATTTTGCTATCCAAACTAGAGCAACTATCCTCATTCTTAGAGGAAGTAGCATTGATGTCTGAGGGATGAGCCCCACAAGGTCTAGTGTTGATGTTGGATTTGTCTAATTTTGAGTGTGGGGTTGGAATAGACTCTCTAATGCATTTTTCATTTTTACTACACTTGTATCCATTATAGCACATGGCGTACATCATTTTGTTGGGTATGGTATACTTTGGAGCTTGTTAGAATGAATCCTTTGTGTCTTCATGGATTCAAGTCATAGGATAATCCAACATTTTCTCTTCTACTAGAAGACCACTAGAAATAAATATTCTAATAGTACCATTTTTTAGGATCGTTTATATTGGTAAGTTGGCCTACCATTTGTCTTGGATGATAGGGACAAATTAGAAACAAGGAGGGCCTACAAGAGGTTGTAATCTCTGCAAACATTATCAAGGACCTTCATCTCCCATGAAGCAAAGGGAGAAGCAAGCGTGGAAATTCCTTTATCACAAGAATGTAGTATATCCAAATCAACATGAGAGGAAAGAGTTGTAGATTGAAGTGACACAACAATATCAGAAGAAGGAAACTCATAGGTTGTGTGAGAAAATCTATTCAAGGCTCGATAATATGCAAATGGTTCATGATATCTTTGAATAATATATTTTTGTCCTTATGGTATAACTTGATACATTTATGGAAGGTTGATGCTACAACCTACATGCCATGGATCCATGGGAATCCAAAAATCATGTTATAGGGAAGTTATGAGTCTAGGAAATGGAACTTGGTATTATGATATGTAGGCCCCACTTCCATAGGCCACATTATAGTACCATTTGAATCATAATCTTCATTTTTGTATGTTGTGTTGGTAATGATATGAGAATCTAGGTCTACCATTGTGTGTCCCAGCTGCCTGACCAGCTTCAAAGTACAAATATTCAAACCAGGCCCATTTTCCATAAGCACCCTTTTTATCTTTTTATGGGTAACAAATACCTCAATGTAAAAGGTTAAGTTTTTTATATGTTCATTATGTGGAATCTCATTTTGGCTAAAGGAAAGGTGTTCAATAGGAGCAAGATGCATGACCACCACTTGGTGGTGTGAAAGACCAATATTTGTTGACACTCTTGACCCCTAAAATGTTTTATAGAGAATGTATTTATGAGAATATGATATCTTAAGAAGATCTAAAAGTGAAATCTTAGCAATGGTCTTCTCAAGTTTTTCTAAGAGATCATATTGACTATCTTGAGGGGTAGGTAGAGGAGGTTTTGTAATTACAAGACGATTACGTTGTGTTTCCACGACACAATATTGGGTCTTGATTCTTATAGTATTTAAATGCTAATTAGTGGAAAGAACACAACTAATAAGTGAATAAAACATATTATTTGTTTGAGCATAAACATAATGCATAGTTTTGTAATTTTCGGAAGACTGGACCTGATCTGAATTTTTCTCCCCTAGTTTTTCATATTTAGGGAAAGTATCTTTATAGATTACCAACTTTTTATTAGGTGCTTGGTTGGGTTTAGGTGAAGCAACCTTAATTTCTCCATTTTCAATAAGACCCTGGATAAAGTGTTTCAACCTCAGACACGTATCCATTTTTTGGCCTTTAATGTTATGATACTCACTGTATTCATGGTCTTTATACCATGAAGGTTTAGATGCATCTTCATAATAGAGATTCATGTTAGGATATTTGACCATTTTTAATGTGTTCAAGTGTTTTAAGATTGTGAACATAAATTTTGTGAGAGGAGTGAACAATCGATGTTTGATTTCGGGTTGAATAGGCCCCTAAAACAAGTTTCAAAGAAGGACCAATTTGACCTACTTGTATACATTTAGAATCATTTATACCATCTCCTATGATGTTTTTATTCTTGTTGAAGAACTTTGGTTTTTTTGTAGGTTTGGATTCATGGTGGTCTTTTAAAAAGGGTTTCAATGTCCCTTTATCTAACAATGCCTTTCTTATCTGGCTACCTTATCCTATGAATTCTTGAAAGTTGCTGACATAATGCATTTGTAAATGGAAAACAATGTCTAGATATAGATTAGGTACAAAAATTATAACCATTTGTTTCTCTAGGCTTGAGCAAGGGAAGTGACTAGCTAACCCTCGCCAACATTACAAGAAACTAGCAAAGTTCTCATTATGTCATTTTTTAGCACTGCACAAATCTAGCATGGTAACATCTCTTTCCACATTGAATTAAAATTGGCACACAAATCTATTATCTAGTTCTACGAATGTAAAGATATATCCCTTGGGTATGTTAAGGAGCCATTCCAATGTTTAATCCCCTAGACTATATGAGAATAAGTGGATAAGGTGGTTTTCACTATAGGTGAATTCATGGTGAGCCATGAAGAAGTCCTTGACATGATCACATGGGTTACCTTTACCCTTATACTTATCAAATTTTGGGAAGTCAAAACTTGGAGGGAATGGTGTGCGTATCATAGTTATATTAAAAGGTTAAGGACATTGTTCTTCGAAATGGTATCTTTTACTATGCCCGACATTATGTTCCTAAAGGCTTGTGAGGGCATCTTTCATTGACTATCACTCTTGATTGAATATTTTATCTTTAGTAGGAGAATTCAGTATGTATACATGGTTACATTTTTATGTTTCACCCCCTTGGTTTCTAATATGAAACTCACTATGTTTGGCCTTAGTTTTTTCTTGATGTGTATCCTTTTTTATGTCTTTATGCACATGGGAAGCCAAGATAGCTAATTGGTGACTAAGGACTTGTAATTTTTATTGTATAGTGACTTCATCATTTTGAGGTCCTTCTTGGTTCTCACATGGAGGAGGTTGTCCTTGGTGCTCATGCTCCACCCTAGCTTCACAATGTATTTTAAGAGGTGGTATTTTATAACCACTTGTGTGTTTAGCTATCTCATTTTAATTATTTTTGTTTTGAGGACAAAAAGAAGAATCATGTCCCTGGTTTAAGATTTCATCAATGTTAATAAGAGAAGGATGTTGTACTTATTCTTCCTTGTGGATGTTATTGGTATGTGCATCAAATTCATATTCTTTATGGAACCTTAAAATATAATTATATTACTTGTGTGATTACTTTATCCCTATTGAGGTAAAGGAAATCATCTAAGCAAGCAGGATCAAACTCAAAATCATCTTGAGGTGAGCACACTTCATCACCACTATGATCAACTAGCTCTTCGAATTATTTTTATATGGAAAAAATGGGTCCTAAATTCTGAGCAATGAAAGGATTAGAACCTAATTTATTGGACCCCATTTTTGTGATAGGGGTAATATTGGGAAGTTTTTACAAATTTTTTATCAAATTTTAATAAGGACACAATAAACCTAGGTAAAAACTTACAGTGTAACAATTGTAAAGGTCACAAATAATTTATAACAATGGAAAAATAATGTCCAATGTAAAAGAACAAATAACCAAAGGATGAAAAACAATTTTCCTATGAAACAAGTCTAAAAGATGGAAGATCACAAGGAACAATCACGTAAGATCAACACACAAATCCAATCTACAAGAAATTACTCCCTATGAAAAATGTTCTCAATGATAGGTTCACACAAAAATTATCAACACAATGTCAACACTTAATTCAAGTTTAAAATAAAAAATACATAAGTATTAACAATGGGTTGAATAGATTTCTGACTCAAGGTATACTAAAACAATTCTAGATACAAACAAGACCTAAATCCCAAAAACTTAAAGATAAAATGCCAGTAGTGCAACAATACCACATGGATACATTAATCAAGCTTTTCTGAAAATCAAGATATTACTATCAAAATAATATTGATACAACGCAAACAACATAACAACAACAACTTTCAAACTCAAGGAAATTTTTGGAAGAAAACAAGGTCAAAGTATAACAAGGAGTTCCTAATGTGTAAGAAACGTAATGATACAATCTAGAAACTTATATCAATTTTATGAAAAACAAGATGTAAGTATCAAAATTGTATCAAGATGATGCAAGATTCATAACAACTAAAGGGAATATTGATGATCAGCAAGCCTAGATACAAATGATACATCTTGACATGGGTATCAAGACAATGTTACTCAAGATATGAAAATGTACCAACACAATTTCATTGCTTACTATCGCAGTCACAATAACGATGGATTTAAACAGGTGCAAAAGTGGTGGAAAAAATCTTGAGTAACACTTCATATGTTTCTTCTCTTTTGATCAAAATATCAACAAGAGAGAAAAGGAGATAGACCAAGTGGTGATGAGACCAACCTAGTTGAACTTTGGAATAGTTTCACCTTGTTTAAAGTTCAAGGTAGAAACTAAGAAAAAGTAACACGTAATAAGTGTTGTAATGAGTATCATGCAGCTCCAAATTTGATGGAATCTCCCCTTATTTGAAAAATAAGGTTTTGACTCTGAAAAATTTGTCACTTTGTGAGAGTTATTTGAAACACGATTGGTTTTGGTAAAGTTGGCCCCAATTCCAAATGGTTTCCTAGGATTTTGTTCTCAAACTTTCCAATTCTTACCCAAGAGAGGTACACACTTCTATGATTTCTCCTAGAGAGGTGGATCATTACCCCATAATAAAATTAATGAATGGGGCCTCATATGGGTAACATGAAGCTTTACTCACATGGGTTTTCAACTAGTCAAGTGGGTAGTGGGGCACTTCCTGTTTTGTTCACCAGTTTCTTCAAGGTGTGACTACTTTGGGGTTCTTGTGGTAATAATCATAATTAGTTTTATGGATTTTTCCAAGATACTTCCCAAAATTTAAATCAAACAAGTCGTAGCTCTTATCTGAATAAAATACAGTGTTTTGAATAAAGTGGTGTGTTTTTTATCTTTTTATCTTAATGTCATTTTACACACTGTTATAAACCTGTAACAAACTATATTTAGTATTGGTTTAGATCATTTTTCTTTGATGAGTGAATAATGTCCCATACTCAAAATTTATTAGTTCTCCATGAAAACTTATAACCTTTTTAAAAAGAGGATCAAATGTTGTTTCTAATTCTCAAGATTGTCTAATAGACATAAGAGAAGAGCATACACAACAAGTAACCCAACGTGATAGTAATGAAAAACTCTAAATCAAAGGACCATTAAATCTGTTTTTTAAATTACTCATTCCCTTAAGAAAAATTAATGATGAAATTTCCAATTTAATCCAAATGTTAGAAAAAGAAGGCTAAAGTTGTTTATGATTCCCAAGATCACCAAAAGGTGCAAGATAAGAGCATACACAAACTTTAGCCTAACTTAAGTAAAGCATGGAAAGATAAAATTCATCAAAGCATGTAAATATGTTAGAAAAATATCTATAATCATAGCCATTTTTGATTCTCAAGGTCACTTGAAAGCTCAAGAGAATAACATACGTGGTGGTGATCAAAAATCAATCTAACATGCAAAAATGATCAGTTTTATAATAAATGAAAACCCTACAATTTTGTAAGTCTAAATAGTGAATTTATGTTTTCATTACATAGTTCACTTCAATACCTTTTCATCACAAATAAACAGATTCATTTCAAGTTTGGGAGAAAACTTTATGGCCTCTAAAAGATGGGTTACACATATGCTCTTATGTTCACGAGTATGCACTTAATTTGTACTCACAAATAGTAAAAAAACGTCCTTTAATATGTAAAAAGATCATTTTTTCCCACAAAGATTCAATTTTGACAGCAACCCATCTCACTAATGTGTGAATATAAGACTCAAAACTATAAAACACTAACCTAGATGCTAAAAAAAATAATATTTTCAAGAAATTGACAACACTAGCATGTACAATGATGAACAATGAAGCTCTAAAAATGAAAACATGGAGAAATATTGGATTTTTCTCACAAATATTTAATTTTTATAGCAACCCATCTCCTTAATGTGTGAATATAATACTCAATACTATCAAACACTAACCTACATGCTCAAAAATTTAATATTTTTAACAAATTGACAAAACTAGCACATTAAATGATGAAAATAAATATCTAAAAAATAAAACATGAAAAACCTTTATATTTTTCTCATAAAGATTCAATTTTGACAAAAACCCATCTCCTTAATGTGTTAATATAACACTCAACATTATCAAATACTAACCTACATGCTCAAAAATTTAAGATTTTCAACAAATTGACAAAATTAGCATGTAAAATGATGAAAATAAAGCTCTAAAAAAGAAAACATGAAGAAATCTTTAATTTTTTCTCATCAAGATACAATTTTGATAACATTTCACCTCCTTTATACCTATAATGAAGACTCAACAGATGCAAACTCAAAAAAAAAGGTTAAGAAATACAACTTAGATTAATATATGTAAAATAGGATTAATTAATAAGCTATAATAAAATTAGAAAGCTATTTAAATATGATTTAGAGGGAAAATATTATGATTTAGAGGATTTGAGAGTGGTATTTGATCGATAAGAGGTTTTATTGATTAAATACAAGGTTAAAAATGCTTAATTAACTAATAATAGTTAATTATTCTTTTAGAAGAGGATTATAACTAACAAAGTTTTTTTAATTGGCATCCGGAGTAGGATAAAGAATAGTTAGTTAACAAAGTGTCATTAATTGAATGAAATGGAGGGAAACATTAGTTAATTAGCTGGAAATCACTAATTATAATGGAAACAATGTGAAAGAGGGTAATTATTACAGTTTTAGTACTAAAATTGTGTAGGTAGATTTTAGATGTGTACTATATTTACATAGTGGTCTCCATGATATAAGAGGTTTGAGGCCAAAAGGTTATTTACATTCTTGGGAATCTATGATAGTGTTCAGCTTGAATTTATTAGTTCTGAAAGGTCAAATTTGGAAGGTGTATCTTGTAATCTAGGCTTGTTTCCTTTGGAATGTGTTCTCAATGTCTTTAGAGGAGTTGAAGTGGTCAAATGGGTATCTATATTTGGTAAGATATCCTCTTAAATTCTTGTGTTCCAAAATTTATGTATGATTTTTCTAGTGTACAAGGTTAGTAGTCAATGACTGTGGATTTGATGATGTAAAGATGGTATTAAGAGATTTTATTGAATTCTCTAAGCTTATTGGTCTTGTGGAATAATGTGAAACATTTGAGTAAGTGTAAGTTGTTACTGTAAGAAGACATGGTGTGCTATTTTGACCTTATGGATCTTTAAGGCATCAAGTCAATTTTTTTGAAGGAATGGTCTATCACAAGCTTGTATGTGACAACTTGGCATCATCTATGATTTCCTAATGCTTATGTACCAATATAATGAACTCAAGAAGGTATCCTCATTGAGTATCAAAAGATGGTATTATGTAGAAATGAAAAAAGTTTGCATCTATGAAGTCATGAAGCTTCTAAATTGTATTTGGGTGTGTATTACTAGTGACAAGTTTGTAAGTCATCATTTGTGTGTTCTAGAGTCTTCCAAATAGCTATGCATGGGTACATTGGGATTTATATGGTTCTCTGAGTTAGAGATGATTTTTTCTGTTGATCCATCTCATTCAAATGTGAGGATCACTGTAAAAGAATGTGTAATTTAATCTAAGTCTGAGATGCTAAAAATGATGAAAGATAAAGGTCAATACCATGAATTCATAGGTAAAAGAATCGGTACACATAATATTTTGATAAGTATGAAGCTCAAGGTGAGTTTTTATGCATTTATGAAAAAATTTATGAAGGTATTAAAGTGTGCCAAGATGATCATGGGCATGATCAATAATTTTGGTTGTTCTTATTTTGGTCATGAGCCAAACTAGTTCCTATAGATGCAAGGTGTCCACATGGAGCACAACTTGTGCCATCTAAAATTACATGGTGTGATACACTAGTCTCAAACTTGATTATGTTTTATTTAAAGTAGGCATCATCACAGAAAGAGAAATTGTCTAGCTTCTTGTTTATGGCATGAACAAAGTCTGTCATTTTCTTCAAACTATCTCCTACAAACCTATCTCAGTAGTGTGGTATTGGTTGGATTGGTGTCTATGAAATTAGCAATATAGGGGGAGTCTATGTCTCACTCTTTGAAGGTTCTCTTGGGGGATTCATGTGCTAGATTGATATGAATATTGACAAAGTTAAATATAGACATGGAGGTGAGTCAATGATTTGTTGGTTTTCAGTGTAAAATGCTATAAAAGGATGCTTCAATAGGTATAAGATGATGTACATGGTGCATATTAGTTAGGGGGAGCATGAATGATTGATACTATAAGGTGATATGGATTTTATCAAGGAATTTAAGGTAGGATATATAGAGTCTCCTCCAAGAACAAGCAAGGTATGATTCATAGATGCATTATGTCATCCTAATATGACTGTCAAAGACTGTAATGGAGCTTTAGGGAAGTTCCAAAGTGGGAGATTCAATATCTTGACATGTTATCAAGGTAAGAAAGATACTTGAATTTTTTCTTTTCTATTAGAAATGGTAGTCTTGAGTTCAATGGTAATATTAGTATGCTATGTTTTGGTGTGAATGGTGCTCTAAAACATGTCAAAGATTGGTCCAAAGCTACTGAATTGTTACTTCAGGGTTATCGGTCCTAAAGAGGTAAGAAGACAAAGAGATGGTTGTGGCATGTCTTACTAATGCCTTCAATAGTTGATATTTCCTAAAAATTAAGGAAATGATAGCATGATTGGTCTTGATTCATCATTTTTGGCATGATTATGTTGTGTATTCTTTAGGTACAGGTCTTGTATAGTGGTCTTATGAAGGCAAAAATAGAGTTTGAGGTGAGATTTTTGTTTTTTGCATGCCTAGAAGGTGGATGATGGTATTTTGACCCAAATCAAAGGTATGATGATTTTTCTACATGTTTATTAGAAATATTAGATGGTATATGTGCTCTTCCTAGGGGGAGCATGGTGTCTACATGCTTGAAAAGAGGCTAAAAATTAGGTTTTGTGTGAAATTTCAAAGTTTTGAGCTAGAATAAGACCTTTGGTGGATGTTTCCAACGAAAATATGATCCTATAAAGCTGAGGAAGATGAAGAACATGCAGATACAAGTATTCCTTTGTCATTAATGTAAATAGGGGGAGAAGTACATGTGGTTTTCCATCAATGACAAAGGGGGAGATTGTTGGCATGTTATTACATAGGTGTTGTCATTGATGTAAAACATCATTAATGAAAAAATGGATGATGGAATAGGGTAAAAGCATGATGAGGATGATGATGACATGATTATTCAGAGGGATTCCTAATTGCATAGGTTGATTCAATGAGTATGGTTTGTTCTTTCAAGCCCAATAAGGTCATATATCTCTCTTAGGTGATAGTGCATGGTGGTATGAGCTTCTTGGTTTCTTGAGAGAAGCATATTGACATGATGTAGAGAATATTTTGAGGGTTCTTAGGCACTCATATGATCCTTAGGTTGCAGATACAGGTTGGTGACAATGTTTTAGGTGCTCATTTGGACTAATTATGGTTGTTAGATTGCATGGGATTATGTTGTGGAGATATATGATCTCATAGATACATGGAGTAAGTTGATTTATGATGTACGATGTATGTTAGCACCATTTTGTGATTTTTCATGATGATTTATAGAGTTATTTCAGTTGACCCTAGCCTTTACAGTGTAAAACCCTAAGGGCTAGTTGTGTAAATGAGATAGGATGGAAATATTGAGAGATATTTGTGGTATGGTGATGATTGGAGATTTATTTAGGGTTTTTAATTGTTTTTTTGGAAAAAAATATAGTTTTCATAATGAGTAATTTGTAATATATGATGATTTTTGTGAAACAAGGTCAAGAATAATGTTATTTCCAGCTCAAATTAGAACTTTTGATGCTAACCCTGAAATGTGTGATTTTCATGGGAAATTTAGGATTTCAGGTATCTTTATAAATTTATTTTATAAGGTTTCTAAAAAATTATGAGTTTATTTAATCATCTAGTTTTTATGAACGAATATTAAGAAGGTAAACAACTCATTATGTGTTTGAAACCCTAGCTTGAAAGTCGTATTAGATATTTACTTCCTAAGTGGCTAGAATTGCATCCTAGTGCATGGATTATGATTTTAAAATGTATAGGAATCCTTAATATTTCTAGATAGGTGTGATAGAGGTTGTGATGGTGAGTGGACCCTGCTCAAATAGGTCAGTTTCTAAAGAAGTTCAGTTTGGGACAAGGTTGTCCAAAGGAGTAAAAAACTAAATGACCATTGTGTGATGTATGGGATTTTTTATTGATTTCAAAATATGTTTCAAGTAATGGTGATGAATTTTTATGGTTAATTATGCCTCATTTAGGATGACTGGTCAAAGGGTAGTTTGCGGTAATTAGAAGCAGTCTTCAGTAAAATCGACACTCCAGGAGCTAAAAGAGGACTTAGGAGGTGATTCAAGTTGTGTTGTAAATAAAATTAAGATATATTTATAGTTATATAATTTTTTCCTCATGATTATTAGTTTCTATATGATTTCAATTTAACTTTTTAGACAAGAATATTTTTTCCTTTCAAGGACATAATTATTTTTGTTGAAATATTGAGTTGGTTGGAGCATGAGATGGATTAGGTGATTTTTCATATCATCTCGAATGTGAATAAGGAGTAATTAATAATCCAATGAATCTATTTGGATGTATGTAAAGTTTCATAAAGGGTTCTAAACAGTTGCATTTTGGAAACTACTTTTTGGGTAACTTGATTTGGTGAAGGAAAACGTTGATGTGGTTTTAACCAGTGATTGTTTCATGGGATCTAACTAATTTAGAAGTATTATAGATATTATTTAAATTCCATTGAGTTGTAAGATGACATATTTTATGAGTTTTTTTTTTTTTAATCTAAAAGGTGAAGACATGGTGCTAGAAACATGTGTTTTGTGAAGGCTATTAGCCATTGGGCCAATTAAACGAAATAATTTGATTGGTTATTAATAATTGAGACCATAGTTTATTTTTAAATGTTATTTAAAAACATTTGGTGATTTTTAGATCATGACTAATTTTTTTTTTAGATTTAGGATATTTTTCTCATTCCAATACAAGGGTTTTAAGGTTTTTTGGTGGATGGATGATGGGTTTTTAGCTAGGCCGACCTATATGGGTCACTTGTAGCTTTTATGAAAATTTTATGGGATTTTTGTAAGATGAATTGGTCTTGAAAAATTAGAGAAAAAATTTGAGTTTGAATTCGAATCAAGAATAAGCTTATAAAAGCATAGTTTTGGGTGCTTTTGTGAGCTAGTTGTATGTGTGCAAGAAATGAGACCTAGGTGTGATTTTTTTCAGGTTTGTGAGCATGAATTGAAATTATATCAAGTGTCTGATAGGTTAAGGAAGGTCAGAAAGTATGTTTGTAAGATTTATAATCTTGAGAAGTGCAAAAAGCGTTAGATTGTGAAAGTTTTAATACATAGGGTTTTACATAAGGGTTTAAAGGTGTTATAAGCTGAAATTTTGATCTCTATCAGTTGTGGCAGAAGAAATAAATCAAATATATTCTTAATAATGTGTTTGAGTTATTGTTTTGGGTATTGTATCCTCATTGTAGAGTTTATGCTTCACAAAGTTAGGGGTCGATACTCCTTTTAGGGTTATAACTCTACTAAATTAGGGGTTAGTGATCCTTATGGGGTTAGTGCCTCACTGAATTTGAAACATATCAATATTAAGTTTTTTTAGTGGTTTTTCTTCCCCTTGATGCTTTCCCACTAATATCTTGTGTCTTTGTGTTTATTCTCTTGTTCATGGTTTATAGCATATGTGGTATTTGATGTTGTTCACACACAAATGATTGGATAATTGAATTTATGGTTTGGTTAAGTAATCTAAAATATGAATTAGAATTTTGTAAGGACTAATTCACCCCCCTCTCATTCCATTGTGCTTCTAACACATTCTTGAGGCCAAAAGACATGACTTGCTAACAGAATATACCCCAAGGGGTAGTGAAAACATTTTTTTGTTGGTCCTCTTCCACAATATTTATATGATTATAGCATAAAAATTCATCCATAAGAGGTAGCATTTCATATACTGGATTTAAATTTATGATCATTTCAATGTTGGGAAGAGGGAAGTCAACCTTTAGACATGCTTTTTTGATATCCCTAGAATCTATGTAAATTCTTATACCAATGGGCTTCTTTTGAAAAGGCACTATGTTGAAAATCCTTTATGAGTAGTCAATAGGCCTGATGAATCCTACTACAAGTAACTTTTATAACTCCTCCTTGATAAAAAAAGACACATAAGGATGCATTTTTTTAGTTTTTGTTTGATTAGCTTAGCATATTCTTGCACAACCAAGCTATCCACCAATAGAGAAGGATCTATCCCAGGCATGTTTTTGTATGACAAGGAAAATACATTTGATAATTCCCAAAGGAGCATAACAAAAAATTTCTATTCTTACACTGAGATAGAAGCTCCATGTTAGACTATGTTAAGCTCATCTTTAGTTCTAATGTTAACATCAATAGTCTCCTCCACTAGTAATTTTGATACATCCTCCATACACGTAGGATCAAAATGAGATTGAGATCTTTCTCTATGGGAATATGAATGAGAATTTCACCCATAAGATGGTCACTTTTTATATCCTTTGATTTCTTCTTTTGATAAGGATTTTTAGAATTTATTTTTCCCTCATTTTATTTTTGATTTTTCTAACCATAGAACTCAACCTCCTCCTTAAAACTGAAAGGAATGATAACTAGATCGTACCAAGCCAAGAACACAGATGCTAATCAAACTCCACGATCAATAAGATGAAATTAATTCACCAAAATAACTTTACATAAAACCTTTGCAAACAAATGAGCAGCAATATCATATATTATTATGGAACTCAATGCAATACATTGAGAATGGGCCTTGCTTAAATAGGCAAGGAATAACAATCTACGAACCAGTCAAGGTCGTAGATCAAGCCATAAATCAAGGAAATAACTAGTCATCAAAGAACTAGTCAAGACCATAGATTTAGGAGAGAACTAGACATCAAGGATCTAGTCAATACCATATATCAAGGAAAGAACTATACCTAACAACTAGATAATATCTCCTAATATCTAAATAATATAAAAGAAATATCCACACACATAAGTGGGTGAGGATAAATACAATACAGGTAAATAATGTACCTAGGTGAACATGAGCTAAGGTAAATACCTACTCTAAAACCCCCCCTCAAGTGAAGTTAGGGGCCAAAATAGAAGTGGCATGTCCAAAGTATGAGTCCTAGAAACTAGGTCTGATGAGGTACTCATGTATAATAACCGTGAAAAAAGGAACACCGCAAGGTACCCAAAACCAGTAACAACAAAGTAAAGAGAGTAAAAACCCGTTCCAAGGCATCCCAAGAAGCTAAGCTCAAAAAACTCATACAATTCTGAAGAATTTTGGTGTACACTATGGTCTGAATCCACTACTCGATCACAAAACTCAAAAACAACATACACTAGGTTTCACTAGAATAGCTCCATACAAGGAGACTGTCAACAAAGTGATATTGAAAGTGTAAAAAAAACCAAACATAATTCGATCAAATGCTGCAAATAGGTGTGCCACGATCCAAGAACAATAACGAAAGCAACAAGGCAAGGACACAAACTCTAGAGTGTCACAATCCAAGAAAAGCCAAGGTATTAAGGCAAGGACATGAAACCCAAAGCAACAGGATCAACACCACACCCTCCCATACTACTGAATGGGTGGAGTGATGCTAAAAATCTATATGAGTTATCAAAACAACTACTCGAACACTAAAAAACTAACACCAGGGTCCACTATCATAGCTCCTCCATAAGAGAGACTGTAAACATGCCAAAAGTGCCAAAAATATAGATATAAAATCTCTCAACAAACAAGAGAGATACACTACACCTGCTAAAGAAAAATTCTCAAAACAAGAAGCATCACAATGTAGAAGGTATAGAAAGTGGAACAAGAGACCGAATAGTGGAGGAACCATGCCTATAGAGTCCTCTCAACGAATTCCTATGTCACCACCATGAGTGATCAGATATCCACCCCAAATCAAAACAGATGGATGAAGAATATGCCTACATATGACTTGGTGTAAAATGCACAATGGGTGCATGCAAAAGAACGTCAGAATGTGTGTCAGGTTGATCATGGTTGACAGCTGAAATCTCAGGTTTCTCAAGCCTAAGTGAAGGTGTAAAACTCATGTGTTACTCATGATTCTCATAAAGAGTTGAGTGAACAGAAAAAGGAGCTATGTCAATGTGTGATCCCAATGAAGTATCTGCTCAAAAACCAATGTCATGACAAGAATTCCACTTCACATGTGGAATAGATGAAATAATACCCTGTGAATGTCTACCAATGACTTCACCAGTGAGACCCATAGAACGAAGCATGCGAGAACTGAATGCAGTGGTATGCCTCCCAAAAAATCCATGCAACTAAGTAGCAGTAGGATACACAACATGTGGTACTATAATAGGCACAAATGTGGAAGACCATGTAGTAACAAGCCTCACAAGTTTAGAAGCATCAAAAGTAGGTTCAGGCTCAAAGACTAGAAAATCAATGTCAGTGGGCACAAGAGCAACAACTACAAGTGGACTAGGAGCATGGATGTGGTTGTCCACAATATGATGGTGATGTTGTAGGCTAGCAAGTTTGTTCTGTAGAGAGTGTATTATTGTATCCTTATCTTGAATGAGTGATTGTAGAAGATAATTTCACTTCTTGAGCGATCTATTTTCTTCCAAAAATTTTACAATATCCTCTTAAAGTCCACATACTTTAGAGAAAAGCATATCATCCTCAAAATCCATGATAAGTACAAACTGTAACTCCCAAAAATTTAGGACGTCGGACTCAGCTAAAATTACATCCACAATTGATTACAACACTCCTCCATATTTGGCACTTTATAATTATAGTGTAAGTCTCAAAATAAATAACTCCAATGGAAAGAGCATGAAAAAACAAGTACTTTTGCAAAAAATGGCACTCAAAACTGAGTTATCGAATCAAAAGTTACAAGCTTTTTAATATTTTTCTCTGTTATTTATTTTAGTTGCCACTTAAAACAAAATAAATTGTTGTTTCCTTCACCACACAAATAAAATTAGAGGGGGATCAAGTTAATCACCTACTAGTAGGAATCATAAGTTTGAAGCCCTCATATGACCATACCATATGACCAAAGGATAAGTATTTTAATGGGTTTTTGCACAACTTACCATTTTGGGGTGTGTCGCGTGTTTTCGAGAAAGTCACATCTTACTACCACTTCTGGTAAAAATCACTATTTCTAGACTATGTAAACAATGACCTTTATTGCTGAAAATAGCAACCTGTGGATTTTTAATGTGTAGATCTCCAAAAAAAAATAGACCTAAAAAAAATCCCCCGATTTCTTTTCTTGTGGGTGCGAATCCTGAGGCAATCCAGTGTACTTCTCTATAACAACAAACAAACCACACAAACGACTACCTACAGAAATGACTGATTTTATAGTCAATCTTAGGTTTTCACACCTTCCGGATCCAATGGAAGCCTCTTTTTTCCATAAAAATGCATGTAGTAACAACATATAACCAAATACCAAATATATGAATATACAATGAATTTATTTTCAAAATAAAACTTACAGACGGATGTCAACAACAATCTCTCGCACTGATACCATGAAAGGAATGATAACTAGATCATACCAATCTAAGAACACAGATGCTAATCAAACACCATGATCAATAAGATGAAAGCAATTCACCAAAATAACTTTACATAAAACCTTTGCAAACAAATGAGTAGCAATATCATATATTATTATGGAACTCAATGCAATACATTGAGAATGGGCCTTTCTTAAATAGGCAAGGAATAACAATCTAAGAACCAGTCAAGGTCATATATCAAGCCATAAATCAAGGAAATAACTAGTCAAGACCATATATTTAGGAGAGAACTAGACATCAAGGATCTATTCAATACCATAGATCAAGGAAAGAACTATACCTAACAACTAGATAATATCTCCTAATATCTAAATAATATAAAATAAATATCCACACACATAAGTGGGTGAGGATAAATACAATAAAGGTAAATAATTTACCTAGGTGAACATGAGCTAAGTTAAATACCTACTCTAACAGAAACACATGTATGCATCAAGATCGATAGGTAATCCCTTTTTTTGTAATCGATAGGAATGTCATCACATAGATGCATGAATTCACTAATTTTTTTATCATTCTAGAAGAAATCACTTGGTATGTGTTGTTTTTGGTCCCGATTTATGAGGGATGGGTGAAAAATATTTAATTTGGGGGTAGAAGGGGACAAGGTAAAAACAACTGTTTCAAGAAATAGGTTTACGAAGGCATGGTCCTCATATAGGGTACAAAGGGATTCTATTTCACTATCCTAACTAGAATAACTATTGTCACATTTGGAATAGGTGGCTTTGAATTCAAGAGGATGGGACCCATTTGATCGAATAGCAATACCATGTGTTTCCATATTTTCATGCAATGTTGAAAGATATTCACACACAACCTATTCATATATGCCACATCCATATCCTTGGTAACCTATGGTATACATCATCTTTTTAGGGATGACATAATCAAGATCTTGATATCAAGAGGCCATCATATCATTAAGAGACCAGGATGTATAAGTGTAAAGAATTTTATTGTCTAACAAAAGACCACTAGGAAGGAAAGTTTCAATGTTGTAATGTTCTCAAGATTGTTGAGGTTGATAAACTGGACTACCACATATCTAGGTTGATAGGGGAAGATTGTAAATTAGGAGGGCCTATTGGAGGTTGTATTCTCCATAACCATTAGAAAGGAATTTCATCTTCCATGTAGAAAATGGAGAGACATACATAAAAGCACCACTTTCACGTGATTAGAGTGTATCAAGATAAATGTGAGAGACAAGGGCCTCAAATTAAATTTGAATAGATATTTTAGTGAAAGGAAATTCATATGCAGTGGGGAAATAACCAAACAACACTATGCAATGTGTAAAGATTTGCTGGTCCCCAATAATGGTAATTATTTTTCCTTTATGGAAAATTTTGATATGTTGATGGAAAGTTGAGGGTATGATGTGCATGGCATGAATCAATGGGTGAAAAAGGAGCATGTTATAGGGTAGTTCCAAGTCCAATACATGGAATCAGGTATCATGAATAGTGGGCCTAACTTATATAGGAAACATTATTATGTCAGTTGACTGCCGCTTTGCATTATCATAATCCTTAATGGCGATTACAATAAGCTCCAATTCTATGTCAGTGTATCCCAACTATCTGATGAGTTTCAAAGTACATATGTCCAAGCCGTATCCATTGTCCATAAACACCATTTTAATCTTCTTACAAGTAATAATCACTTCAACGTACAAAGGGTAATTATGTGTATGATCATCCATTAGAATCTTATGTTGGCTAAAGGTAATATGTTGAGATGGAAAAAGTTGTTCAACCAAGGCTTGAAAGTGTGATGGATCAATATCTTTGGAAACTCTCAACCCGTGAAGAGTTTTATAAAGGATGTCCTTATGAACGTTAGATATCTTAATAATATCTAAGGTGAAAATCTTTCCCATATACTTCTCAAGCTGCTTGAGGAGATCATACTGACTATTTGGAGGGGTAGCCAAAGGAGGTTCTAGAAAATTAATATGATAACATCGTGATGCCATAACACAATCTTGTGTCTTGATCTTAATGATATTCACATGCTAAATAGGAGGATGTGTTACTGCTCATTTTGATCTCACCCTTTTATCTCGAGTGTGCCTTTAAAAATTTTCCTTGACTGGTTTGTCAATGATAACAAAAACATGTATTCTTAAAGAAAGAAATCATGCTAGATACAAATGAAATCCCATTTTTGAGTTTTGAATCCTCTTTTCGGTCAAGAAATGTGATAACCATGCCATTTCTGTGAAATACTTGTGAAATTTTTTCCAAATGATTGTGATTATCATCATAAAATTCATCTTTTGTATAGTCCTTGTGATATCCATTACAAATTGCACTTTTTTCTCTTACACTTGAAAATATGTGGCATAATATAATTGGTGGCACTATGACAGGTTACGTTTACACAATTACACAAATTTATTAAATACTACAGAGTGAAATTAAAACTCTGAAGGTTGACAAATATTCCCTTGAATATTCAAGTAAATTAATGCAAAAGGAGAAGTTAAGCCCACTCCAAGAAAGGAATACATGTATAAACATAATTGGAGTGGGGAAATGGATTATCAGTGAAATTTTTCATTAAAGGCCCAATATAGTACAAAGTGTGAATGTGCCTCTAAATATTGATAGAGGACACATATCAGTGTTTTATACAAACTCAATAGGTAGATACTCAGGTCAACTTTGTAGTTTTACACCCAGTTAAGAAAATAGACAAAATTGAAAATAATTCCCATGAATCTGTCACTCTTAAGATTGATACACATGTTAACCTCTCAGAAAATGTCAAGAGGTGGGGTTTCAGGTCAAATTTTCAAACTTTCACTCATTTGGAAGGCAATAAAAAAATGCAAAAAGACCCCCTGAGCTCTTAAAGTATTAGATCAAGCCACGTCAACGGTCCATATTCAAAGAAAGGAAATAAGTTGGATGACTAAGATGTAACGCATTTATGGATTCCGCCATTAATGTGTTTTTGCTATAATAAAAGAATATATTTAAAAAAATTCAAAATTTTTGAATCAATTGTCATTACATGCAAAGATCTAGGTGCCCTAGCTACGAGAAATTGTGAAAAGAAAGGAGAAATGTCAACTAAGTAGTAGTTAAATTGAGCTAAATAACTCGGAAGTATAGAGAGGAGAACTTCACAATGCTCATAGAGAAATGGGTAAGTACTTGTTTTTCCCTATTAATTCTTGGTATTCAAATTGGAATCAGAAGCAAATATAAGATTCATAAGATGAGATATCTAACGTTAGGTTTCCACATAAGTTCTAACATTTCCAGTGATTTAGATAAGGTCGTGGAGACAAAATCATCAAATCTTGATTTAGATGATTTTCAGAGGAGGATGAATTATCAAAATAAAAGCAAATGGATGACATCCATTAATACCAATTGCATTTCCCTAACTACTTCTTTCTGACCATCCATACACTCTCCTGAGCTCGTATGGTTGTGTGCTGAGAATTACGACCCAAAGAAGAAATAAGTATGGGAAAAAAGTGGAGACAATGTGATAAATTTAACACTAGAGAATTATAGGAAAATATTAAGGTTGCCAAGATTAGTTCAACCAATAATTACTAATATTGAATCAGGGAAGATGGATTATGAGGTGAGACATGATGAATATGCTGTAATGCTAAATGCACAATGGTTGAAAGAAAAAATTCCATTTGTCCAAATAATCCCCAAGAGATTGAACAAGGCCATGTTTATTGATGAAGTTGAGGACCTCATCATGCTATTAAGCAGAATGACATGGTTAGAATGATCTAATGATTTTCAAGAGTGGATGTGCCATTTTATAATGGTTATTCTAGAGGAACAAGGAAATTTTTGTTGAGCGATCTTTATATTAGCATCCATTCATGCCCATCTTATGACAATATCTTTAAAGATTAGAACATATGATCCAGTTGACATTAAATTTTATATGATGTCCTATCTCATCTATAACATTGATTGCTTCAAATCATTTCTAGGTCTCCCATTACAAGAAAGTTTTGAAGATCATAGGGTGTATGATGTGTATCCACAATTGAGGTTGGACAGATGGAAATGGAATGTCAGGTTAGTAAATGATGCTTTCATTTCCCCTGTAACATGTATTTTCAAACTAGAGTGGGAACAATATAGATTATTTGATAATGCTACGACAACAATTCTTGAGTTAGGTTACATTTTTATACAATACAAATTATTCACATATTTTAGGGTAAGTGGATTTTAGGGACAACCTTTTAAGTTACCTATATATGTGAATGAAAAGTGAGCTTTAATGGAACTGCTAAGACAATTGACTCTTGTACACAAAAATATTGTAAAAAGGCACAAAACAAATATCAAATTCCCTCTCTAAATTGGTAGATATTCATGCTCAAACCATAGTGAAATCCATATTGATGGAAGAATAAATGGAGATATTTTCAATGGATAAGTTCACACCAAGAATTAATTATGACATTTTTTTGGGTTGTTAGTATAGGAGAACATGAGCCTCATTTTGAGGATTACTGGATGAATTATATATATGAAGAAGAAGTCATATTAAGAGACTATTCCATAACGACCTTAAGTCAGATTATTGATTTCAATATTTTTGTAGTTCTCCAAGGAATTGTAGATGATAAAGATGTGGTGGGGAAATATTACCATGACCAAAATATTGAGTCAAAATTAATTGGTTTTATATATTGGAAAGATACATAATCAAATAACCCTCATATGATAATTTTTGATGTATTAAGGAGAACATTAACTACGTTGACTAAAAGGGCTTGAACTTATCTCTGTAAAATAAAACGATGTTGAAGGAGTTATGAGACTTGAAATTTATGGAGGAAGATCTCTCTCCACTGAAGGAAGGATCATACAATGTAGATCCTTAGAATGGTCAAGCTCCTCAGTTACCTAATAAGAATCCTACCACTGAAATTATTGATGAGTGGACATCAACAACAAGTAAGATGAGAACTTCAAAAACTATCCTTATCTAAAAGATTGAGGGAATACTCTTAAAATCTATGCAAGATACCCCCATCATTGAAGCAGTGCCAATCCAAGAAAAGGGGAAAGGATTGAATACACAAAAAGTCCCTCAAATGTATTACCAAGATCATCTAGCATTGGAAAGATGATGAGGGGAGCCTTAGCAGGTGTTGATTTCCAATCCAAATCATAAAGTTCCAAAGAAAGAGAGGCACCAGAACTCAAGAACTTTGAGAGATCTAAGAAGAAAATTAAGATAATACAACCTTTGGTAAGGGACACTGGTATTTCAATAAAGGGAATTGATCATGTATCTAAAAATCATAAACATAGAGAGCCTGAAGTTATTGATCCAACCCCACTCACCAAGGATCAAGAGGAATTGGTTTCCTCATTTGAAAAATAGGAAATTCCATTTCAAACTCATGAAAGTATTCACTCTACTCCATTTATACCACCATCAAGTGTAATTTCCATTAGTATCCCTCACTAAAAATTTTCCAATAATAGTTGGTAGTACTCCTATGTCTATTTAATCATATGATGTCATGAAGGAACTAATGCAAAGTAAGCCAGTGGTTGAACAATATGAGAAATAATCAAAAAAGTTATTTACAGAAATTGATTTGGAATTACTCAAGGAGACTATTGAACTTGAAATGGATGATTTGATAATTGAAACTTATACAAATGAGAGTGTAAGTGTCCCTAAAGAAGTACATATTCAATATCTTGATCAAACATCAAGTGTAAGATTGGGGGCTCAACCTCAAAATATTCAAATCAAAGGCTCAACCTCTATTATGGATGTTGAAACAATAACTCAAATAAGTTTGAATGAAACACCTGTAATAAGTGTTTTCCATACTGAAGACCAACCACCTAACAATGTAAAGGTAGTCATGGAGGGTGAGGTTTCTCAAGGAGAAAGTGTCACAAAAAAATAATCACTAAGATTTCAAAATAAGTAAATCAAACCTATATTAGGTCAATCTCTGAAGAAAGTACAAGTAAAAATCAGGAATCATACCTTAGAGGCTCAGTCTATAAATATAAGGTGGTTGAGGAACATATCCAAGAAGATCCATCCATCAAAGAGCCACCTAGAGGGGTTAAAGACATTCCAAAAGACAAGGAACCATCTAAAGCCCCAAGTTTGGATAAACATATTCTAAAAGACCTCATAAATGTGACAATTACTTCAGAAGAGAATGTAGATACAAGTACAATGGCCACTCCTGACTGAAGGTCCAAAGGAAGCATTAAATAAACCTTAAGTTTCTATATATAGTAAAGGTAAAGATGAAAAAGCAGTGAGTGGCAAGAGGTTAGAAGATATCACTCAACCTCAGATTCAGAACTAGGAAAAAAATCAACCAGGGGTTGTAACATTGCAAAGTGAAAATAAAATGGTAAAGGTGGGAGAAACATCAAAAGAATTGGTATTGTATTATGAGCCTCCACACCTCACACCATAAGAATGAAATAATGGGAATGCCTCTATGGCTATATAATTAGGGGGTTTCTTTAAGAAGGAGAGAAGGAAGTTACTCAAAAGGAATTTTTAGATATCACTAGCTTTTCATTCCTGAAGCCCAAAAAATTTTTAAAGAAAGAAATGATTCTTACTACGACAAGTATATACCAGCATGGATTCAAGACCTTGGAAATTGTAACTCCCCACCAAGGAAAATCAAAGGATGATATTACAATAAGTGATTATGATATGCAACACATCTAGTTGGGAAGGCCCACTAGGGAATCATTTAAGAAAGAAGTCACAGTGGCAGTTGAAGGTTTGCTACAAAAGGTTGATGAGGATAAAATATCTAAAAAGTAGTTGAAAGAATAGATAAAAACATTGACTTCATGTTTGCAAAAATTAGTAGGGCCTGCAGAAGGAAATCAAGAAGTTGTCACTACTATTACCCATGAAATTTTGGATAAAATAGAAAAGGATAGTAAGAAATTTGAAGCAATGGAAAAATGGGTGGAGGACTTGTCATAGAAAGGTAGAAAGGTCATTGAAAAGGCAACAAAAATGTATGCATAATTCACCAAAACACTCAATGACATTAATGAAATCAATGATCAATGTGAAAGTGAATTGTATTATTGGGAGGGGATCCTTTGCAAACTTGATGAAATAAACAAGCTGGATGAAGATTTTTTAGAAAGGGAGGGCATAGTGCCACCTGAAGAGAAAGGGAGTCAATATGTGATAGAGGATCTAGCCAAAATTAGAGTATAATTTGTAAAGCAGGTTAAAGAAAAGTTGGTAATTGAGAAGGAATGGGTAGGGAAGAGTATTGATAACATAGATAACATAGTAGAACAGATGGTATTTGATAAACATAAAACTAATTATGGGGATATGGAATTTGATACCATGATTCTATATTTTGATAAGTACATCAAGGAGGAACACTACTCTTATGAGGTTATCAAAAGACTCATCTTTTTGGAAAACAATATTCTTGAGCTAACTAAGAAATTGAGGGAGTATAAGCCAAGAATTTCCAAATGTATTGATATACTAAATAGGCATCACCTGATATTCAAATACCACTTGGGACTAGATGAAGAAGATAATGATACCATTTTTCCAAAGGTATGATGCATACATATAAATACAACCAAATGAAGAAGAAGGTGACAAAGATAAAGAAGTAACCATGATTGACCAGTGAAAAATCTTAGGCTTGTTTTTCCTAACATTTCTCATATTTTCATTATTAATACTCTTGTTTTATGCTAGTTGAACATTACTTTGAATTGTTAATTTCAATCATGAATGTAACTTGATACAATACAGTAGAATTTTATGTTGCTTTGATAGAATTCTAAATCTATTATGAAGCATGTGTATTAATGTAATAGTTTGAATTTTCTGTATTGATGAAAAAAAAATAGGGGTTCTATAAGGGCCCTAACCCATGGAAAAGTTACATACATTTTGTGAATTACATCAAAAGGAAACTAGAAAAAGAGACACCTAATCATCTTCGACCACTAAAAAATCCTTACAGAATGGAGGAATTTTATCCAAAATTCTTGTTCTTCCTAGGAACAAAATCCTTTGACCCAACAACCATTTGTGCAAATAGAACTTCCCCTACCAAGGTGTGAGACATCCCCATAGCCATGAGATCATCAATATTCATCCTAGGGCCATCCAAAATACTCATCAATTCCATCTTCTTCTGATAAGAAGAGACCCAATTTAGGAGATCCAGGCCACCTGTGGGAAATGCTTTCCTCCCTTTTCTTTGTAGATAGAGGGCTGGGTAGAAACAATTGATGTGGCTGGAAGTACAAGCACATGGTCCTTGAATTTGGCTGAGTAGGGATATTTGGAGATAGATTCACCCTTGCCTTTCTGCATAACAGATGGTGACACTTTAGGAGGTTGAGAAGGTGGAGATTTTTTGGGCCTTTTCTCCAAATAGGAAACACCTTGTTCCAATTCATTCACCCTGTGAAAAAGAGTGGGAATTGTGTCTATACACACCCCTTCCCCAAGCTCATAATATTATGAGGGAATCTCCTTCGTGGTGAAATCTTGATTATAGATGAAAGGGCATATGTTGTCAATGCACACCTTTCATAGATGGCCTACTCTTGAGCTAGAATTTCTTCAATACCATAGGATTTTTCTGATGCTTCAACCTGAAAAGGTTAAAGTACATCATTTGGAAGGCACAAAACATAGGATTGATTCTAATGAGCCTTCAAATCAATGTCTACACGAACAACTTGGGAGGTCAATGGCCCATTGTAATCCTCTGGGTCTGCAATATCAAATAACATCCTTACAAATACCTCATCAGGGCCTGATCAAGTCAAATATTTGATTCAAATCTTCAGAGGATACCTCCTTCAAGATAGGTGCTAATGTCATTCCCACCATGTTGTAGATAGAGAAATCCACCAAGATTTTTCACACTCAGAAGAAAGGATGTGGATTTTGTAAGAGAGGTGATGGGAATTTATAGCAAAAAATAAAGTTGGTGAGTTAAGCCAAGCATAATCATGATGAATTGATGATGAGATTATTTGTGATTCCCACATGAAGGAGATAAATATGAAAGAGACTAATATCCTAAAAAGGAGGAAATTGGCTTGATATGATATAACACATGTAAAAAACATTCAGCTCATAAAGATATGACAATGAGTGTGTGTATTTCAAGGTGGATTCTCAAAAGGAAGGAATGATTAAACATCAAATCAAAATATCTAGAGGCACTCAAAAATATTTTAAAAATCTCTCGTGTTACATAAAAAAAAATGATTAAACAAATGATACCAAAAAGGATCACATGAAATCCTAGTCATTCTAAGATAGTGAAAAAAATACAAATCATTTGTAATCCTTCCACATGGCATCATAAAAGAAAAGTATTTTCAAAGGAATAATAAGTAGATAGATTGTGTGCCAAAAAGAGGAATATTATTTTGAAGATTAACATTTTTTTTGGGGGGGCAAAAAAGAAAAAGAGAAGAGAAGAGAGATAAAGAAGTTGTATATATATATACGAGAGGAATATTCTCATATAAAGGGGTTTAAAATTTTCTAAATTCTTAGAGAAAACAGAAGAAAAATTGACTGTACTTTTCTTAAGAAACCTAAATCAAACCAAGAGACCTATGAGTTAATTTTATTTTGTCCAAAACTTATCATGCCAAGATGATTGTGAGTGTAAAGTCATTGGAAAGCATTGAGGCCATAGGCTTTATGGTCCCTTGATGAGAAATTTGAATTTCTTTAAATTAACTGTGTTATCTCTTGAGCAATATTATCTTTTTTATCAAGGTAGAATACTTTGAATCAACTACTATCCTCCCTATTGCAACCTTATGTTGGTGGTTCCTTTGAATTACACTAGATATTATCTTAATTAGTGAATTTTGGCAACTGAAATTTACACTATAAATAGAGCTTTCTTTATGTGGTGTGATAAACAGTTTTAAATTCATGTTGCCTCTTTTTAATTGAGAAGATTTTAGTAATATTTTGAGTGTATCTTGAGCGTAGTTGAATGGGATCTGTTAATGTTTTGTTGAGAGTTTAACATGAGATTTTTTGTTTAAGTTCTCAAAGGTTGTGTGAAATCTTGTACTCTTGGGCTTCCATGAGTGCATACCTTCTAGTTAAAGGGTTGTTGTTAGTTGTGTGATGTGTTTTTCTTTCCTTGGGGAAATTTCCAAACATTTGTAAGGTTTTCTTGTGAGATTTGTATAATCAAATTTATCCTTATTTAATCTCCCATTCATACACAACAAGTTATGACATACAATTGTTAAATCCTTCTAAATTACCCATGTTTTCCCTTCTTATAAACTCCTGTCAAGGGACTTTTCCATTTCTATCCTCCCTTTCCATAAATATGAAGAAGCAATCTAAGATCCACACTATCTAGAGTAACATGAGTCCTATTTTGAAAGACATCTACATTATTTAGTTTGACAACTCGTGAGAGTTAAATAATGATTGCATTGACCGTGTCTATTCAGGACTATCCTTCATATTTCCAAGAAATAGATTAGAGAATTCAATTTCATCCACTTTTATCACAATAACAGGTTATAAAATAGGTCCTCTCACCCTAGTTAAAGGTAGGACCTAAAGTAGTAGTGAATGTCATCTCCTTTGTGATTGTAATCCAATTTCTCCCAAGTCAAGTCTCAAAGAGTCTGTCAGATATATCCCTTGCTACAAATGACTAAATATTTGGTCCGAATTTCTCTAAGCATCCAACTCATATTGTAAATGTTTCTTGGCTCACAAGATGGTGTAGATTTTGGGTACCAACATTCTCCTTGTACCGATTTCTGGGGACTATTTTCATAAATATGAAGATCTATCAACCTCTGGTAACGTATGAAATATGTTTAGATGCAAATACATGATCTAGAATTGATACTTTGTCAAAATTTGTTAAGAATGAGCTTAATCAGAAGTCATTTGCTTGAATTTTTCCTACTTTAAGACAGTTTTCCATTAAATTTGAGTTGGATAGGGGTAAATATTGATACAGGATAACAAGATTTGTGAAGATTTAATGAAATTGATTGTGAAGATTCAGTTGGAAAGTGTTTAAAGTGACTTACACATCTAAGGTGCAAGACCTTAGTGGAAAATCCATCTTTCTCATAAAATTTTTGTAAATACCAGTACCTTGAACTTCAATTATTGTAATCTATCATCAAGATCTATAAATATAGAAGGAAGAAGGTATTTCTTCAAGACAGATCCTACTAGAAGGTTGTTTCCAGAGTTAGGAAGGACAAATCCAACAAAGAAACAAGTCTGGAAATCCTTGGGTGATCAAGATCAAAAGAAAAAGTTGTTCCTATTATTGAAAGTGATCAACCTTTGGTAGAAGATTATTCTGGTTCTTCATAAGGTTTTGGATTGAGCAGTCCTTGCACAAATGTTTATACTCCAACTCTTGAGGGTCCTTCATTTTCAAGTGATCCGAGTATCCCTCATTTCCCTCCTTTATTGATTAGTAATAATAGAGTATTTTGTGAGACTAAATCATTGAAAGTATCATTACTTTGAAGATCACACCCCACTACCCCAAAGACCTCCAGTTCCTCATCATTTTAACCATCCTATTGGAACACCTCCTGAAAATAACATGGATTAACCTCCACCTAGACCTACCCTTTGTTGTAAATGTTTACAGATCATATATATTTCTGAGGTATGGTGGGTTATCCTAATGCAGTCCCACATGATGTAAGAAATATATTTCCTAAATTCTAGGGTAATAATTCCATTAGTGGTGACCAACACCTCAAAATATTTTCTAATACCATGGAATATTTTGAGATTGAGTATGAATATGCATATGTAAAGTTGTTTATACATACTTTAGAAGAAGATTCCTGAGATTGGTACAAATCACTACTAGATAACTCTATTGATTCATGGACAGAGATGAAAAATAAATTTAAATCACAATATGGTGATAAGAATGATCCAAGGTTCCTCCTCATAGAATTTGAGAACATAAAAAAGAATCCTAATGAACATGTCCAAGATTTTAACACTAGATTTAATAAGACCTTGACCATATTGCTTGTAATATTGAGGCCAAGTGTTGAATCATGCCTAATAAAATATTTCGATGCATTTGAAAAGAAAGGTAACATATTACTTAAGAGGGATAAAAATCCCTAGAACGACCCTGAGACAATATTTTCTATGGCTGTGAAAATAGAGAATACTATTAAGGTAACAAGAAAACCTCTAAAGAGGGAAGGTGTCAAGTTAGTCAATCCTGAGAAGCCTCGAGAAATTAAAGGGGTATATCTGGAAGAGGTGGTTAAAACTCTAACAGGAGAAGTGAAGGAAATCTCATATAAACTTTCTAGAGAAGAAAAAGGACTATGTCAAATTTGTCAGGCCCAACACCAACCTCAAGGGTAGAACAGATTTGGTAATCATCCTAGAGGTGACCATAGAGATGATGATAGAGGAAAAGGACTTATGGGGTTAGGAAACAAGAAACAACCACCAAGGGAAAACAAGTTGGTTCCTGATCCATTAACTATTAGAGTATCTATGATATAATAAGATCATGTTATTGTATGGTTTGATAAGTTATTTTTTACCACACTCCCCATGTAATCTCAATGAATAAAGTGAAGAGGTTAATGATGATGCCACCTTTGGTGATGTGTGCATGATGGAATGCTCTGATGATCCACAACAAGGAGCTACTTCTACTAAATTGATGAGTGTCAGGACTATGGAATGTTTTTGGGATTGCATACATCAGGTATCTTCTACCCCTTCTACTAGTAATCTTGATGTTGATATGGTTCATGCCTTTGAGTCACCTAACCATGAATTTGAATATTTGAGGCCATTAATGATAGAAAAAATATGATGGTGGTATTCTTTCTGAGGAGGATAGGCAGTTCCTAGTGAATGCAGTAGTGGCCTAAGAAAAAGAATACAATCTGAGAAATAGTGAAAATCAAAGGACATAGGGCCACAACCCAATCCAAAAAATCCTCTCCTCACCAATATCCCCAAGGTTATTTCTAAGAAATATTTACCAAACAAATGCCCTCTTATTGCTAAAAAAATATGATCCCCCTACCTTCGTTCAAGCTATAAAAAACCTCATACTACCAGAGAAAGAAATCACCCTACCTCCTAGTGCATTCTTACCTAAGTATACCCCTTGTGACATGGCTCAAATTTTGAGTCAGATTAAGGTTAATATTCTATTCATTGAGTTATTTAGGATTCTTGAGCATAGAAGAAGAGCATTTGAATACTTAGGATTCAAGGAGGAGTTGGTGGCCACAAGTAAGGAGGTTAACAATGTGGATCTTCCACTTGTTATTACAGAATTAGAAGTGCCCCAAGAAATGGAAATTCTAGGAGAATCACCTGAGATATATTTAGGCACTTCTTTGGTAGAATCTCAACTTGATGTGGATCCATTTTTTACTACTTTGATCATCAAAGATATACTTGTCCACAACTATATGTTTGATTCAAGAGCTTCATGTAATGTAATGCCTCTTGAAGTTATGAATGAACTAGACATCAAAGTGATAACATCTTTTGGAAAATGTCAGGCCATGGATTCAAGAGAGGTGTCAGTGATAGGATATGTAAAAGGTTTAGTAGTGTAGTTGGCAACTTATCCTGGTAAATACTTAACTATGAATGTGGTCATTGTTGATTGCCCTACTAAATGGGGTATGTTGTTGTCTAGAAAATGGGTTGCAAGTGTTGGAGGAAGTGTGCAAATGGACATGTCCTATGCCACCATACCTATGGAAATAATTTTGGTGAAATTGTACGGAGAGAAGAAAATGCTACACTTGATTGAGGACCTAAACAATGCCTCCTATGAAGTGTTGTTTGTTGATGTAGATGCTGATAATTTTTTTGGATATGCAGAATTTGAAGACCATAGATAAATGAGATTCCATGCTTGGAACAATTTGGTGCCTCTTGGACTATGACCTTTGAAGGATCATGCTCCAATATGGGTAATGAGGCTAGTGTGGTGCTTATATCCCCAAGCAAAGAAACATTCAATTTTTCCTTTAAGCTAAAATTTGAATGCAAAAATAATATTTCTGAATATGAAGTATTGATTTTAGGCTTGAGAATTACATGGAGGTATGGAATAAAGGATATAATTGTTAAAGGGGATTCTGAGTTAGTGGTAAAACAAGTTAGAAAACTGTATACAACAAAGAACCAAAGAATGAAGCAGTATAAGCATGCAGTTTGGGACTTCATTGAAATGTTTGAATTTTTTAATATCTGTTACCATAATATGGTTCAAAATGTTGCAGCTGATAAATAGATAGATATTTCATGTCGGTTTGATAATTGCACTATTTATCTTTACTGTAATTATGATGTAGAAGTGTTGTAAGGCCCTCATTGCTTGATAATGTAAAGCATTGCAAATTTTTTGATGATGATGCCCAAGTGTAGAGGTTCTTGCAAAATGAAGGATAATTTACAAATCAATGCATGGATTGAGAGCTAATGGTTTCAGTATGTGATGGAAAAGAAACTTTATTTGGAAAAGACATAATTTAGTTGAAAACCAACACAATTCCCAGGGGGTTGGTTACTTTGGAATCTAATTTTAATAATGCAGATAGGGTGGTCCATAGGCATATCTCTGCTTCAAGGGATGTTGAGGAGTATAATTTGGGAACCAAGGAGAATCCCAGGAAGGTGTGGTTAGGAAGTAATTTGAGAAAACAATAAAAGAAATCTTATAGAAGAAATCTTATGTAAAACTGCAAACAAAATATCAAGATTGTTTAGCATGGTCCTATTCAAAGTTGAAGGCTTATAGAGAGGACTTGTTCTAGCGTGAAATACCCTTAGAACCTAACACTAAGCCATTCAAGAAAAATCAGAGACCTATTAATCCTCTTCTCTCACTTAATATGCAAGAAGAATTGACAAAGTTGAGGGATGGAGGAATAATACAGCCCACAAGATACTCTTCATGGGTGGCCAATATTGTACCAGTAACAAACAAAAATGGAAATATAAGGCTTCGTGTGGATTTTATAAATCTGTGTAAGGCCTCAATCAAATATAATTATCCATTGCCTAATATGGATAACAAGTTGTAACTGGTCACATGATCTAAATTACTCTAAACTCTAGATGGTTTCTCAAGATATAATCAATTAGTGATGAAATAATAAAAAAGGATTAAAATTACTTTTAACACCCCTTGAGAAGTATATGTATATGTGAGAATTCCAGTTTGTTTGAAGAATTTTGGGACTAATTTCCAAAAAGCCATGGATGTTTCTTTTTCAAGTTACATTAATGATTTTATTGTTGTGTATCAAGATGATGTAGCCATGTTTTCCAGGAAGATAAGTGACCACTTGATCCATGTGGAGAAAATGTTTGTAAGATGTAGAGATTATGGGATCTCATTAAATCCTAAGAAATGTCACTTTGGTGTTCAAAAGGAAAAACTATTGGGGCATATAGTATATAAAGAAGGGGTCATGATAGATCATGAAAGAGTAAAATCCATTGGCAAAGTTACCATACCCATGTAAAAAAAGGGTATCCAATATTTATTTGGGAAGATAAATTTCATAAGGAGGTTTATTTCATAATTTTCTAAAATAACCATTCCTATCACTAACATGGTAAAGAAAGACCAGGTTATTAAATGGGAAGATAAGGTTGTTCTATATTTTGATGGGATCAAGGAAGCATTGAAGAATGCCTATTTTAGCCAGCCTCAATTATAAGAAAGCGTTCCAAAAAATTTCATTTTCCTTTGAGAATACAATTTCTTATGTATTATTATAGAAGGATGATGAAGGGAATGAGAGACCTATTGCCTTTTTCAGAAAATCTTTGTAAGGAGCTGAATTAAAATACACCATCATGGAAAATAAATCTTTTGCACTAGTTTGAGAAACTAAAGTTTTCAGGCCATATATATTGAGTTAAAATATTATAGATTATTTCCCTCATACAATGGTAAAGGATATCTTGTCTGAGATTGAAATATACGGCAAAAGGTGTTGGTGGGTGAAAAAATTGCAAGAGTATGACATGCACATATAGACCACTAAATTGGTTAGGGGTTTGGGAGTGGTAAAGTTAATGGCATAAAGTTCTTGAAAGTTATCAAGATCAATGAAGTTGAAGAAATAAATGTGGATATCCAAGACAAGATGATTAAGTCCACATGGTATAAAGATGTAATAGTTTACCTCAATAATTTGGAGTGTCCCGGGCATTTGGATAAGAATATGAGAAGGACACTTAAATTGGATTCCCAAAAATATGTTATAAATGATTATGGGTTGGATTGGAAGAACCCAGAGGGAATCTTATTCAAGAGCATCATAGAAGAAGAAGCTCCCAATATTATTGTATAATTTCATGGGGGAGTTTATGGAGGTCAGTTTGCTAGAAGAGTGACTACTCATAAAATTTTGAGAGCAGGTTACTTATGGCCCACCTTATTTAAAGACATTTCTTTATTAGTCAGAGGGTGTGAGAGTTGTCAAAGATTTTTTGGGAGGATGAAGGCCTCATAAGATTTACCTTTGCAACTAGCATTAGAGGAAGTTACTTTCAAGTAGTGGGGGATGGAATTCATTGGGGAAATTTCATATTATTCAAGTACATGGCACAAATGGATACTAGTCATTACTGATTACTTCACCAAATGGGTTGAAGCTATCCCTACCAAGAAATAAATGCACCAATTCGTCATGGATTTCATTCCGAATAATATAATTTGTAGGTTTAGGGTACCTGCAAAAATAATTGTTGATGATGATATGAGTTTTAGGGCTAAACCATTAGTGAACATGTGCCATGATTATGGAATCAATGTGAAATATGCATATAATTACATCCCTCACGGGAATGGTCAATTTGATTCAAGTAATAATTGTTTTCTTAAAATACTCAAGAGGACATTAGAAGTTATATAAAGGAAAATGGGGTGAGAAACTTAAATTTTCATTATGGGCAGATCAAATTACTACTAAAAGATATACTAGAAAGAATCCTTTTGAGTTGGTCTATAAAGTCCAAGATCCCTTACCCCTACATATGAAATTTTATTCCTATCAGTTCATGCAACAACTTAAGGATGAAGGAGAGGTAAACCCCTAAGAATCAAGAATTAACCATATACTATAATTGGATGAAGAGAGAAGTGAATCACACTAATGACACCTTAAATTCAGAAGACTCAAGAAAATATTTGATAAAAAGGTGACTCATAACACATCCAATGTTGGGGATCTCATTTTGTTATGAGATAGTAGGCATGAGGACAAAGGAAAACATGGAAATTTTGGATAAATATAAGTTTGGATCTCGTTTTGATCCAACCCCACTTACCAAGGATCAAGAAGAATTGGTTTCCTCATTTACAGAATAGGCAATACCATTAAAAACTCATGAAAGTATTCACTCTACTCTAGCTATACCACCATCAAGTGTAATTTCATTTATATCCCTCACCTTAAATGTTATAGAAATAGTTGTTATTACTCCTATGTCTATTCAATCAAATGATGTCATGAAGGAACTAATGCAAAGTAAGCTAGTGGTTGAATAATCTGAGAAATAATCAAAAAATGTTTTTTAAGGAATTGATTTGGAATTACTCAAGGAGACTCTTGAAGTACAATGAATGATGTGACAATTAAAACTTAGACAACTGAGGCTATAAATATCCCTGAAAAAGAAGTACATATTCACTATATTAATCAAACATCAAGTGCGAGATTGGGGGCTCAACCTCAAAATATTCAAATCAAAGGCTCAGCCTCTATGGTGTATGTTAAAAAATAACTCAATTAAGTTTGAATGAAACACCTGTAATAGGTGTTGTCCATACTGAATACCAACCACATAAGGCTGCAAAGGCTGTTAAGGAGGGTGAGGTTTCTCAAGGGGTGAGTGTCACATAAGAAACAGTGACTAGGATTTCTAAAGAAGTAAGCAAACCCATTGAGGTAAATCTTGAATAAGGTACATGTAAGAATCAAGAATCACACCTTCAGGCTTAACCTATAAAGAAAAATGTGGTTGAAGAATAGCTCCAAGAAGATCCATCCACAAAATATCCACTTAAACGGGGTGAAGAAATTCCAAAATACGAGGAACCGTATAAATCCTATTGGACCCCTGTAATCTTAACCAAGTATGAAGGCACATGGGTGTACAGGGTCCCAGTTATGAAAAGGAACACAAGGAAAAAGTGAACAAGAGAAAGGCTTAGGGAAGCACATAGCACACGTGATGCATGAAAGGAGGCTTAGGACTTAGTCAATTTGAGCACCCAGGGAAGAACACGTGAAAAGCATGATTGATTATGCGTGGATAAGATGCCATCCTGACAATAGGCTGGCCCAGGAAAGAGCATGCCCCAGATAGAATCTTCTAGAAGAACATCATGAGGTAAAGTGGAAATCTCAGGCATGAAGAAGCATGTTCGCATGGACCACATTCGACACTTATCACCAGATCTGAGGATGTTGGAAGGTGAATTGGAAGTGTAGGAGAATTATAAATACAAGTGCATGTAGAGTAAAAGATATATCTAGAAGTATGAGCTATGGCGGGTTAGAGAGTGAGTGGAACCCTATAGAATTACTGCAAGTGGATATTTATATTTAGGAAAGAATGCACTAAGCATGGAGTTGTAAATTTTATTTTTCCGTTAGCTTAGTTACATACGTCTAGTGATATGCATGACTATGGTCTACTCTCTGTAACACTCTGTGATGAATCAATGAATATAATGAGGTTACCTGATATAAATAGGCATGGATATCAATAGTTTTAATGCACTTTTATCTCATATGGGTTCTCTTTCCTTTCATGCTATGTATGAATGCTTGTATAATTCTTTATCATAATGCATGTTCTGAGTTCTATTAAAGTACTCAGTATAAGGTGACTGAAAGGATCTAGAGGCCTTTTTGAGCCCTATGGTCCTTGTATGTTTCAACATCCCTCATTAAAAATCTTACACTAATCATAATTTATGCTTCCCACTAAAGTCACATAAAAGAGAGACTCAGTACCTACGCATGCCTCGGGTGAGTGCTCAACTTCTGCTGGGTGATAGGCCATTGTGCATGGGGTTCCTTCCTTTTGTGATAGGAGTAAAAATAAATACATCTTGGTTCCATTTCCGGGACCTCTTTTCGAAGTTGTAGTGGGATATAGCATACATCATGATCTATGTAATGAGTAATGACAGAACGGTTGACATTAGAAATTGTTGAACCATGGTTCAAGAGCATGGAGGATGAATTTGATTGGAGATATAGTACTAGACCTGATTTTAATACACGTAGATGGGTAGAAGAGAACCTATACCATGATCTGTATGAGACCTTCTTCTAATGCTTCCCAGTAGAGCTATATGAATGGCTTTCAGCCTATGCATCTAGATAAAGTTGGCATTATGGATCACATGTATGGACTGAATAAGACTACCAAAGGTTACATGATGTAGATCTAACGTGGACCCGTGTTGTAGATCATTGGTGGAGAAGATTACTAACTAGTTACACTATGGAATATGCCATTTCCACATATTCTTGTTTGGAGGTTGTTGAGTATGAATTTTTGTGAGAACCTAGAGGAACATTTCTATGTGTTATTCCCCTAGCTATGAAGATATTGATGGTTACCATGAGTTTAGAGGCTTTCCCAATGGCCGGCTAAACCATTCTGAGCACTGGGTAACGGAACTTGGGTGGAGGAAGATGGAAGATATCATGACAGAGAAGGAGAGGGAAGAGAGATGGCTCAAGTATAGTGAAGCATGTGAAATGGATATTTCTTGATGATGTAAAGCTGCTATTGTGATGGATATTTGGAGATAGACATTATGGGAAGGAGTTGAGGTTCATGCAAAGGACATGGAACCTGAGTAGTCTGTGATACCCCATCTTGGCAAGTGCGAGAGGGAGACCCCTTCAACTTCTAGTGAGAGTTCATCAAATGGATAAAGGAGAGTCATTGGCACATATTTGAACTGACCCAATGACCGAGCCCTAGCGCTTGGTTTTCCTGAACCAAGAAGAAGTCCTATTGACCCAGTTGATATCGGTGGAAGAGATAGATCTGCACCTAAGAGATATAATTTTATAGTCCCTTCTTCTATGGTTGCACATATTCCAGTATTTGGACAAGGAGTGAGTGTACAAGCTTTTGGTCTTGCTTCAGGGAGTGGTGTGGGAAAAAGTAGTGGTAACAGAGTGTTATCACAGACCATCGATGTAAAGTTCAGTGGGACCTTAGGGGCACTTGGCATAGTTCCTACAGGCCCTATTGGACCCATCTTTTCTGGTGGATCTGGTAGCTCTGGAGGCATAGGACCTAGTGGATCAGGTGGAAGAGGAAACACTGGAGGGAACCAAGGCTCAGGCTCAGGAGGATAGGGACCCCAGCCACCACCTCAAGTATTCTTTGAAATATCTCTGCATTTTCCATATTACAAGGGCATTGAGGATGTTGCAAAACATATACAAAAGTGTGAAATGCTATGGTGCGCGAAGGGTGTCACAACCCCAGAATGGAAGGCTAATCAATTTTCAACCATGTTACAAGGGAATGCGCATAACTAGAATAGGAAGTAAGACCCTCATCAAACTATGGTAGACTATACTGCCTTAAAAAATTCATTCTTGGTAGAGTTCCACATCCCTAAGTTCAACGAGAAGAGCATCAATGCTTTGAAGGAGATTCAGTAAGGAATGGCAAAGAGTGTGTGGGAGTATGATGTGTGCTTTAAAACTCTCTTGTCTAAATTATCATATGACATCCATCCTTCTCAACATGCAAAATGGTTTGTTGGAGGATTGATCAACCCTTTTAGAAGGGCCTTTTCTCATAAAACTTTACAGACCTGTGTGAAGCATTGGAAGCTTCCTTACGTACTGAGGATATTGGTAGTATTGATACCAGAATTAGCCCATTCTTGGAGGCTCAGATTACTGCTATGGCAAAATAGTTGGAAAAATTATCTTCGAACATAGCCCATGAGACCTATAGTGGTTTGTGGTGCATAGATTGTGAAATAGAGGGAAACGTTAAGGATAACTTCCCCTAGAGGATAGTACGTGCTTTGACAGTGGATTGTGAAATTTGTCATGGGGACCATGATGTAAGTAGATGTCCCTTGCTGCAGTGTGCAATTACGAAGATTACATCTTGTTACTACAAAATTTACACCTCTACAACTCATGACACTAAGGATTGTAGTCTCATTGATTAGATCCATGAGGCCATTGATCATGGGGTACACCAAACCAATGTTGTTAGTGGTTCTAAGGATAATGATCGCTGTTATGATGAGCTTGTAGAAGGAGGTGCATATGGAAGAGGTTTTTGAGGAGGATTCCGTGATCGAGGTAACCATTGAGGAGGAAGGAGTGAGTTCCCATGCAGAACATGTTTCAACTGTGGATCTATGGAACATTACGAGCATGAGTGCCTAGACTTGCTGTAGTGGTCATGGTGCGGAAAGAAGCATAAGTATAAGAAGTGCCTGGAATTATTTGAGCACATGAATCAGAAGTACCAGAAGGACAAGGGTACTATAATGGTTAGCATTAAGAAGGCAGACATATAGTGGATGCCTTGGGTAACACGGGATGAAGGTTTGGAGTCTATCTTGGTAACAACAACTATAGAAGTTACACGTGTGAGAGAGGTACCAAGATAGAAAACCATGGTTTCAAGGGAGGACGTCATTCATAGAAAGTATCCAGACCCCACGCATCAAAAGGAGATATATCAAGAAACTATGGATGTTATTTGGAGCTTACAAGGGGAGATCTAGTGTCTAAAGGAGCAATCCAGAGGGAGGAACAAGGAAGGAGAGTCAAGGCACAAAAGGATGACCTAGATGAGGTCAAAGAGGTGTGTAAAATGCTAAGGCAGTAGTATCATTCCCTTACTATGATCTTGGTTGAGAGAGAAGGTACCATGCATCGGAGAAGAGTGCGAGAGATAGGTCTTGCACATGAACCTTCCCCCTCACAGCCTCGACTATGACAAGGAGATTATGTTGAATGTAGTTGTAGATGGATGGCTTCTCAACAATATCCTCATTGACACAGGTGCATAGGTTAATGTTCTAACTTTGGATGCATGGCATCAAATGGGAAGACTTGCATTACATCCATTTTTGAATGTGTTGTATATGGAAAACAAGACTAAGGAAATACCCATCGGTGTCTTGAAGGATGTGGCTATTACTATCCAGGGAGCCAAGTTTACTGGGAACTTTGAAGTCTTGGTGTTTGCCAAGGTAGAAAATTTCCAAGCACTACTTGGGCATCCTTGGTGTTACAAAAATAATGTGGACCTTCAATTCAACAAAGGGTACATCAGATTCAAGAACAAGGAGGAACACGTCATTATACCCCTGGTTGATGGGATGTCAACACCCTATATTGAACCATTGGGAGAAGAATTTCTGGACAAGATTTATGTGTGCTCAATCAGAGACCCTAAGATGATTCACCCTACTAATGGGGTTATCCAGTTTGAAGATTCTCAGTTAGTGAGTGATACCACTAGTCTGGCATGTGACAAGTAGGTTCATGGAACTTAAAAAATAATGGGATGGTAGTTGAGAGGGTTGGTGACCAAGGTAATAAAGGCACGCACAGTTAGGCACCTTGGAGGAAAAGAACTACCCAAGTATTCAGGAGGAGCCTTCCATGAGATCCTTCTGTAGGAGGTAGAATCTCAATGGAAGGATGAGAAGGAATCGAGGGAGATGTTAAGTTATGTCTTGTTTGACACAATAGCTTGGTGGTGGGCCACACATTAGGAGATCCTTTTAGAGTAGTGTGGGGTAAGAATTGCTCTCTCTGACAGATTTTCTAGGAGAAATGTACCCACCATCATCAAGGAGTACCATGGGAAGGATCTCACCTCTTTCCATATCCAGGAGTGTGAACGGGTTTGGAGAGAAGGAACAGAAGCTTTTCCACCATACCTCTAGGTGTACAAGTTATATTCTACACTGCAGGGTTGCATGCATGAATGGTACATTCATTCAGAGACATGCCACCAAACAAGGAATTGGCAAGAACTCATGGCTGACCTTATTCAAACCTCTGAATATTGGAGTACCAAGCCATCGATTTATAGGGCCTTGTAGGGTATACAATGCCTTACCATGGGGGATAGTGCCAGGATGGAAGATAGGCTATTGGAATTACTAGGTGAATCAGGATTGGAGGCACATTTTGAAGAATAAAAGGAAACAAAAGAGTTACAACTTGAGCACATGTTTTTGGAAAAAGGAAAGGGAAAGTTGGTATATGTGATTGATGGAGAGGAATCAGAAATCTTAGATGTTAGCCATTATGTAGGAATGTGTGAGGTAGTGGATAGTGCAGATGCTCATGCGCATGTCTACCATGATCCTGTAAAGACGAAGAAAGTTAACATCAGTTTAGAAGAACCTAAGGAAGCTATTATTGGGGATTACTAGATAGAGAAGGAAGTATAAAAAATCATTGATCTGTTGCACAAATTTGAGGATTTATTTCCAAGCAGGTATCATGAGCTCAAAGGAATTCACCATTCCTTAGGGGAGATGAAGATAAAATTAAAGGACGGTGCGCGCCTGGTTAGGAAAAGGCCCTACCAAATGAATCCCAACTTGCACATAAAGGTCAAGGAGGAGATAGACAAAATGATAGCTTTTGGGATCATTGAGGTAGTGGAAGAATCAGAGTGGATAAGTCTGATGGTAATCAACATCAAGAAGGATGGGTAGATTAGAAATTGTGTGGATTATAGGGAATTGAACGCAGTTTGTGTCATTGATCCATTTCTGACCCCCTTCACTGAAGAAATTTTAGGAGTCATTAGGCACGAAATCTATTCATTTATGGATGTATTTTCAGGGTACCACCAAGTCTGGATTGCAAAGGAAGACCAGGAGAAGAAAAATTTCACCACTGAGTGGGGAATTTTTGCATATATGATCATGCCCTTTAGGTTGAAGAATGTGCCAGCTGTCTTTTCGTGCATAGTGGTGCAAGTATTCCAAGACTTCATCCATAAATTTCTTTAGGTCTATTTGGATTACTGGATAGTATATGGTCTGGTTAAAGACCATTGTGACAATTTGAGGTTAATGTTTGAGAGGTGTAGGCAGTTGAGGATATCCCTCAACATTAAGAAGTGTGTGTTTGCTACATCCTTTGGGAATTTATTAGGGCATATCATATGTAAGGTGGGCTTTCTGGTAGATCCCGCTAAAGTTGCAATTATTATGGGGTTAAGGGAGCCTACTAGCCAGAGCATAGTACATAGATTCCTTGGGCATGCAGGCTATTACAAAATATTCATTAAGGGATATGCAAAGATCATTGTGCCGTTAGAGGAGCTTCTTAGACATAAAAGTGCCTTGCATTGGGGAGAGGTGTAGTAGAGGAGGGTATTTGATACATTAAAACATAGGATTATTACCACACCTATTCTACGGATTCCCTCTTGGGACAAGCCCTGTCATGTTCATGTAGATGCCTCAGGGACCGCCATTGGAGTAGTTATTGTAAAGCTAGGTAAGCGGATTGGTGATCATCCTCTCTATTTTGCAAGCAGGAAGCTGACACCAGCAGAGAAGAATTATACCACAACTGAGCATGAGGAATTTTCAATGACCTACGTGCTCTTTAAGTTTAGGTAGTATCTGTTGGCAACACCCTTTGTTTTCTACACCAACCACATGGCATTGAAGTACTTAGTGAACAATCCTGTTCTACAAGGATGCATATGTCGATGGTTGTTATTATTTCAAGAGTTTGAATTCAACATTGTAGTAAAACTTGGAAAAATCAACTATGGACCTAATCATCTGTTAAGAATTGATTCAGGGGAGGACACGTAGAGTATTGAGGAAGCAATGCCAGACACATAACTATTTAGGTTGCAGCGCACACCCTTAGATTTAGAGGAGACTGCAGTATTCTTAAAGGAAGGTGTGACACCAGATGGAATGAAGACATTGGAAAAGAAGTAGTTGGCCATACATGCCATGCCCTACATGTTAATCAATGGAGACTTATACAAATTAGGACGTGATGAAGTTTTACGCAGGTGTGTCTTAGAGCATGAGCTCCTGGCCATCATGGAGGAAGCACACAAAGGAAGTGCAGGTGGGCATTATGTAGGTGATGCCACCACGTGCAAGATATTAATGACAGGTTTATGGTGGGAAACCTTATACAAGGATTGCAAAGATTATTGTAAATCATGTGATCATTGTTAGTGCATTAGTAAACTAGGAAGGAGAAATAAAATGCCTTTGCGCCCTATTCCTAGTGCCGAGCCTTTTAAAAAGTGGGTGATAGACTTTGTAGGACCTATTACATCAGAAGCACGTAGGACCAGGTCATGTTATGTCATCACTTGCATATATTATCTCACAAGGTGGGTAGAGGCAGCCCCAACTAAAGATTACACAACAAAAACAACAAGGTTTTTATGGGAAAACATTATCACGAGGTATGGATGTCTGTTGAGGTTGACTAGTGATAGGGGTACACATTTCTTAAATGAAACTGTCAGTATCCTATTATTAGAGTTTATGGTAGTTCATCACAAGACTATGCCCTATCACCCACAAGAAAATGGAACCGTGGAAGCATTCAACAAGATACTGAGTCATACCTTGACCAAGATTTGTGATGTCGGAAGACTTGATTGGGATGACAAGGTATCAATAGTACTATGGGCTTATACGACAACATACAAAAGACTAAACAAATCCACACCTTTTCAATTGGTGTTTGGCATGGAATCTATTTTTCTAGTTGAATTTATGTTGCCTTCTCTATGAATAGTGCATGTAGGAGGGTTAGCCAATGAACAAGCACTAGAAGAAAGAATTGATGAGGTAATGAAACATGATGAGAGATGATCACTTTCCTAATGGAGCCAAACAATGGAAAAGTCAAAGAAAAAGGCTTGGCATAATCACCATATTAGAAACAAGAAGTTTGAGGTTGGGCAGATGGTGTTATTATATGATTCTAAGTTTCTGTGCCATCCTGGGAAGTTGAAAATCCATTGGTTGGGTCCTTACACAATCTCATACATCCTTAATTCAGGCACGTGCCAGTTACAAGCATTGGATGGGACAAAGTTTCATGGAAACTTCAATGGTAGTAGGATAAAGATCTACTATAAATAAGTCTTCTTGGTGTTTGTAAATAAGGTAGTTTTCCCAGTTAGTTTAGAAGTTTCCTTTATGCATTTTCCCTTTCTCGTGTTTTCCTTTCGTGTTGTTGTTTTATTTTACATCTTGGGCACCGGTAACCTTATTGCTATTTTTGGAGAATTTTTAAGTGTGCAGAGGACCACACATCACTTTAAGTGTGGGGTGGAGAAAGGTGAAGAAGCACATGATCAAAGTACCAAGGAAGTTGTGTTGAAAAGCCTTGTTGAGTAGGCGGGTTGAAAGAGGTACATAAAGAGGAAGATGGAAGAATGGTTGGTGCCAGGGTAAAGCTACTTGTAGATTCTATGTACTAAGGAGGAGAAATTACATTTGAAAGCAACACAAGGTAGGTGATAGCAAGGATTAGGACAGAAGAAGTGCCTTCGGCATAGGTTACGTGCACACAAGAGTCTTCTGTCATGTTGGATTGGTTATGCGCTAGAAGGTTGGAGGAGTTTTCACGTAGGTTGGGCACGTAAGGAAGGCGCTAAAGATGGGATTTTTTTGAAAAATATACATTAAATGAAAAAAGTATGGTGGTAGGTGAAGTAACATTTAATGTTCAAAAAAGATAAAAACTATAAGTAAAGGGTCGGGGCACTCTCATTTTTACCTTGCGAAATAGAAGAGTTTGAGATATAAGTGAGTTCCATAAACTCGGGCTTTCAGATTCAATCGAGTGAAGGAAAATCTATGAGATTGAAGCAGCTAGTTTGAATTTGCAAACCAGAAGGGGTTACACAGGTGTGGAGAGAGTGAAGAAATGTTGTCTTGTGAAGATTTTATCCCAGTTAGGGTTCAACAAACTAGGGCATGGGTTAGAATAGTTGTATCTGGAATCTGAAATAGGAATATTGGAAGAATTAAGATAAAATAACAAGGAGAGGGTGGGAGTGATAAAAACACCTCCACCATGGCACCCAAGAAAGGAAAGGGCAAAGCCAAGGTTAAACAACTACAACCCGGTGGTAGACACAAATGAAGAATGGTATGTAGAGATGTAATACCTAGATGGGGTGATGATGGGGAAGGAATGGGAATCCCACTTGAGAAGTGTACTTGTTAGTGACTATAATCACTGCATGAACACAATAGAAAAATAAATGGCACTGGAATTAGTACGCCCCACCAACAAATGAACACTTGAGGGTTTTCCTATATACAATGATGACATTAAGGTTAAAATGAAGAAGGCAGGGATGTTACAACTCTATGAGTTACCTTATTTTGGGAATCCAAACTCCTTGTACCATTGGTTGATGTCACAGGTACATAAAGATTACTTCCACTTTGCTAGGAACAAGATGTGCATGACTCCCCAATTGATTTCACAATTTACAGGCCTCACATGTGAGGGAGATAGCCTAGAAGATGACCTTGGTGAAAAGGAAGATATTCAAGAGACCATCACTAAGTATGCCTGCAAGAAAGGGTTGCAGTACTATGACATTTTAGACATCAAGGACCCTGTAATGAAAATAGTCATGCATCTGGTGACTAAGCTGAATGGCCAGGAAAGATGGACACAGGTCAAAAAACCTTGGCTACATGTCTGCAAGAAGATTGTAGAGGGTACTATATATAACTTATCTGCGTACATTACAAAGGAAATTGTCAGTTGTGCAAAGGAAGGGGACAGGATCCTCTTCAGCAACATCTTTCTCACCATTGTATTCATGGAGATTGGGGTGCCTGATGCACTAGAAAAATTTGTATGGGAATACCCCACCGAGGATCCCTCACCCAAAAAGAGGTTTGAAAAATATTCTTGCAATACCATAATAGCACCCCACAAGGCATGGCTAGAAAAATGGTACACGTGCTTGAGGAATGCATTCAGGGTAGAGTTGAGAATCCCTAAACAACTCCCAGTAGCCACTGAGTGAGAATCTAAATTTGTGGTCTACCAACACTACTACCTGGGAAGATTCAAGCTGACAGAAAAATCATGGAGCCCTTGGTGCAAGCTCCCCTTCAAATTTACTACCTAATACTTATAAGCGGGACTGAACAGTTTTAAAGAGTCAAAGAAGCTAAGAATGGAACTGGGTAGGCTAGACCGGGAACATAGGGAGATGAGAAAGAAGCTGAATTACCCCAGTGGCAAGCGTGTGTACATGGAGAAGTATGTATCGCATTATATTCAAACGACAAGGACGATGATGCTACCCATCATTGGAGGATCAGCGACGCGCATGTACTTTGCATAAGGCTGAAGTTCAAGAAGGGCATGTATCTGGAGAATGAGGTCTCCATACCTAAAGACCACTTGGGGACAAAGAAGCCAACATCCAAGAAAAGAGGGAGAGGATAAGAAGAAGCACTAATTGTGTAGACTACTTAAACAGTGAGCATGTCATCCATGAGTTCTTAGCCAAGCACTTACATGTGGAGAAAGAAGTCTCTGGTAAAGTATAATACACCAGAGGTAGAGGTGCCTAGGTAACCTATCTCCAAGGAAGAAGATAAGGTAGAATCCCCTGATTAAGAGCCACCTCTCAGGAAAAAGAAAAAGGTTGATGAAGAAGTTGGCTCAGAGGTAACTGACAACTTGGAGAAATACATGGGTAGAAGAGGAGATGAAGGTGAAGAATATGGTAGTAAGGAAGAAGAGACAGAGAAATACCAAGATCCACATGTGTTTAGAGTCTATGACTCGGGAGAGGAGAGTGGAGATGATAAGAAAGAGTTTGTATTCGTGTGGCATAAGGGTACACAAGATGAGGAAGATGCCAAAGACATGGTGGATGAGGAGGTTCCCAGGAAAAAGGAGGGATCCATAAGTTTTACAAAGGAGTAGATCACAGAGGTGGCATAGAGAGAAGCACAAAGAATGCTTGAGGTATTTATAGACCAAGAGTTAGAGCATAGTGCAGACATAGTGCTGAAGGACAGGAAGGAGGAGAACATTGAAAAAGAACATGATAGCCTAGGAGGCCCCACTTTGACAATAAGCTTCCCCAAACTTACGCGCTCAGGTAGAAGAACTTTGGATGCAGAACAGAGACATGTAATGGGCTATATTGATGACACAAGGAGGGTGTTACGCGTGTGATTCTAGAGCACCATACCCACGGAAAGGCTCATAGCCATGGGGTCTTTTGAGAAAGATGACACATACCCCAGAACCAAGAAGATGCTCTCTTGCACATTTGAGTCTCACGTTGATGAGCCAGACTTCGAATTCTGCCAAGGAGCGCTCATCACATTTCTAGAGTCTAAGGGGGTCAATCCCTTAGTGAATGCTTAGAAGATCTTGGATGAGCATATCTACAATGCACTAAACAAGATCACAGTCAAGACTAAGGATAGATTATTTACACGTAATGACAGGATTAGAATGCTAGAGGGGAAGTTAGGGAAGAAGGAGGAAGAACTGGTTGAGAAGACCAAGAGCTTAAAGCAGGAGGAACTATCAACGCATAGTTAAGGCACGAGATAATGGAAGAAAAAGTAAAGGTTAAGGAAGTATACAAGAAAATGGAGTTTATCAAGGGTAATATCCTCGTGAAGCACCTGGACTCAGTGCCACCCACACAAAAGTACTCATCCCTCCTGGAGTGCATGGAAGACCTAACGTGCATCCTCACTCTGGAGAGATGACCCTTGGCCCTGGAGTCTACTGAAGAAGTGGCCACGCACTTGAAAGAGGAGGACCGATTGAAGGTGGTAGTGCTCATTGCAGAGTATAGCCAAGTACTTATAGAGGTTAAGGTCAGTGCCCAATTTGCAAAAACCACATATAATACATGCACGAAAAGAGATAAGGTGGTGAGCTCCTTGGTTGCCATGCTTGAGGTAGAGCTAAAAGAGTTCCAAGAAAATAACAAGGGGAACAAGGTGGAGAGAGATAGGGTCCTAGCTGAAATAGAGAAGAAATCAGAGGTAATTAAAGCTTTAAGGAGCTTAATTAAGGCCTGGCTAAAGGAATTATACCCCCAAATCACTAGAAGGATGGATAAACTTGAGGACCTGGGCAAGGAGATGGAGCATATTGTGGACATTTTGGGCACCCAGGAAGTTAGCTTGAGTTTTGATGAAGTGAGCACCCTGGTGGGAGACCTCTGCCAGAAGGCACAGGATGTGGTCAGAGTATGGAATAAGCTAGAGGTAGACCTCCAAAAATATTTTCCTAGTTTGTTGAGTTGATGCTTCCCCCCATTCTTCATTCTTTTTCCCAATTCTTTCATTCCTTATTCTTTTTCTAAAGTGTAATATGATTCATTGGTTCCCTGAAAAACATGCATCATGGTCAAGTGAAATGTTTTCGAGGACGGAGAACAGGCATAGTGTGGGGTGATTTTGGACCCCTGTAATCTTAACCAAGTATAAAGGCACATGGGTGTGCAGGGTCCCAGTTATGAAAAGGTGCGCAAGGAAAAAGTGTGCAAGAGAAAGGATTAGGAAAGCACATAACATGTGTGATGTGTGAAAGGAGGCTCAAAACTTAGTCAATTTGAGCACCTAAGGCGGAACACGTGAAAAGTGTGATTGGTTGCGCGTGGATAAGATGTCAACCTGGCGATAGGCTAGCCTAGGAAAGATCATGCCTCAGATGGAATCTTCTAAAACAACATCATGAGGTAAAGTGGAAAGGTCAGGCCTAAAGAAGCATGCTCACATGGACCACATTCGACACTTGGCACCAGATTTGAGGACACTGGAAGGTGAGTTGACAGTGTAGGAGAATTATAAATACAAGTGCATGTAGAGTAAAAGATATATCTAGAAGTATGAGGTATGGCGGGTTAGAGAGTGAGCAGAGCCCTGCAGAATTACTATGAATTCCTCGAGTAAGCACTCAGCTTCTCTTGGGTGATAGGATAGCATGCATGGGGTTCCTTCCTTTTGTGATAGGAGTAAAAATGACTACAAAGCCCCAAGTTTGGATAAATGTATTCCAAAAAAGGTTACAAATTTGAAAACTACTTTAGCATAGAATGTAGATACAAGTATGATGGTCATTCTTAATGAAGTTCCAAACGAAGAATTAAATAAACCTAAAGTTTCTACAGACAATAAAGGTCAAAATGAAAAATTAGTGAGTGGAAAGAGGTAAAAATATATCACTCAGCCTCAGATTCAAAACCAGGACAAAAACTAGTTAGGGGTTGTAACATTGGAAAGTGAAAAGAAAATGGTAAAGGTCGGAGAAACATCAAAATAATTGGTATTTTATTCTGAGGCTCCACACCTACACCGCAAGAATAAAATAAGGGGGATTCCCCTATTATTGTATTTTTATGGGGACTTCTTCAAGAAGGAGAGAAGTAAGTTACTCGAAAGGAAGTTTTAGATATCACTAGCATTTCATTCCCATAGAACAAAAAAGTGTTAAAGAAATAAAATATTCTTACTAAGACACATATAGACCAGCATGGATTTAGGACCATGGAAATTGTAACTTCCCACCAAGGAAAATCAAAGTATGATATTAAATTAAGTGATTATGATATCTAACACATTTATTTGGGAAGGCATGCTAAAGAATCATTAAAGAAAGAAGTCACAATGGAAGTTAAAGGTTTGCTACAAAGATTTGATGAGGATAAAATATTAAAAGAGTTGTTGAAATAACACATAGAAACATGTACTTCATGTTTGCAAAAATCAGTAGGGCCTACAGAAGAAAATCAATAGGTTGTCACTACTATTACTCCTAAAATGTTGGATAAAATAGAAAAAAAATAGTAAGAAATATGAAGTAGTGGATAAATGGGTGTAATAATTTTCACATAAAGGTAGAAAGGTCATTGAAAAGGCAACAAAAAGGTATGCAAAAATCACCAAAACACTCAATGACATTAATAATGAAATCAATGAGTAGTGTGAAAGTGAATTGTATTATTGGGAGGGTATCCTTCCCAAACTTGATGCAATAAACCAGTTGGATAAAGGTTTGTTAGAAAGGGAGTGGATAGTGCCACCTGAAGAGAAAGGGAGGCAATATGTGATAGTAGATCTGGCCAAAATGAGAATAGAAGTTGTAAACTAGGTTAAACAAAAGTTTGTAATTGAGAAGGAATGGATAGGCAAGAGTATTGATTACATAGATAACATAGTAGAAAAGATGGTATTTGATAAGCATAAAAATACTTATGGGGATATGGAATTTGATACCCTAATTCAATCTTTTAACAATTACATCAAGGAGGAACAATGTTCTTATGAGGTTATCAAAAGGTTTATCTTAATGAAAAAAAAAATTCTTGAGTTAATTAAAAAATTGAGAGAGCATAATCCAATAATGTCCAAATGTATTGATGTACTAAATAGGCATCACCATATTCTCAAATACAACTTAGGAATTGATGAAGAAGAGATGATACCATTATTCCACAAGTATGGTGCATTCAAAGAAAGACAACCAGATGAAGAAGAAGGTGACAAATATGAAGATGTAACCATGATTGACTAGTGAGAAAGCTTAGGCTTGTTTTTTCTAACATTTCTCATCTTTGCATTATTGATACTCTTGTTTCATGAAATTTGAACACTAATTTGAAATGTTAATTTCAAAAATTAATGTAAATTTATATAATATAGTAGACTTTAATATTGGTTTTATAGAATTCTAAATCTATTATGAAGCATGTGTATTAATGTAACAATTTGAAATTTTCTACATTGATGAAAAAATCAAAATAGGGGTTCTATATGGGCCCCAACACATGGAAAAGCTACATATGAATTACACCAAAATATCAACTAGAAAAAGAGACACTTAATCATCTTCCACTGCCAAAAAATCCTCACTGAATGGAGGAATTTTATCCAAAAGCATGTTCTTCCTAGGAACAAACTCCTCTGACCCAACAACCATCTTTACAAATAGAACTTCCCCTACCAAAATGTGAGACATCCTCATAGCCATGAGCTAATCAATAGCCATCCTAGGGACATCTAAGATACCCCTCAATTCCATCTTCTTTCGATAAGAAGAGACCCAATTTAGGAGATCCAATCCACCTATGTGAAATAATTTATTCCCTTCATCTTTGTAGATAGAGGGCTAGGTAGGAACAATTGATGTGGCTAGAAGTGCAAGTACATTGGTCCTTGAAGTTGGCTGAGCCTGATCTTTAGATCTAGATTCACCCTTGCATTTCTCCATAATAAAAGGTGACACTTTAGGAGGTTGAGAAGGTAGAGATTTTGTGGGCATTTTCTCCAAAAAGGAGACATGTTGTTCCAATTCATTCACCCTACGAACAAGAGTGGGAATTGTGTCTATACATACCACTTCCCAAAGATCATAAGATTATGAGGGAATCTCCTTCATTGTGAATCTTCATTGTAGATTAAAGGTCTTATGTTTTCAGATGCACCTTTCACAAATGGCCTACTTTCGAGTCGGAATTGCTTCAATACCACGGTATTTTTTTATGCTCTAACCTAAAAATGTGAAAGTACATCATTTGGAAGGTAGAAAACACATGAATGATTCTAGTGAGCCTTTGAATAATTCTACATGAATAGTTTGGGAATTCAATGGCCCATTGTAGTCCTCTAGGTCTGTAATATCAAATAACATCCTTACAAATGCCTCATTGGGGCTTGTCAAGTCAAAGATTTGATTCAAATCTTTAGAGGAGACCTCCTTCAAGCTAGGTGCTAATGTCATTCCTACCAGGTTGGAGATAGGGAAATCCACAAATATTTTTCATACTTAGAAGAAAGGATGAATTTTTTTAAAAGATGTGATGGGAATTTATAGCAAAAATAAAGCATGTGAGTTGATCTAAGCATAATCATGATGAATTCATCAATGAGATTGTCTATGATGATTGCATAAAGGAGATAAATATGAAACAAACTAATATCCTATAAAAAGGAGAAAATCGGATTGAGATAATATAACATATGCAAAAACATTCATCTCAGAAATATATGACAATGAGTTTTTGTATTTTGAGGTGGATTCTCAAAAGGTAGGAGTGATTAAGCATCAAATCCAAATATCTAGAGGCACTCAAAAATCATTGAAAATTATCTCAACTTACATAAAAAGAAATGATTAAAAAAATGATACTGAAAATGGTGACATGGCATCCCATTCATTCTAAGATAGTGAAAAAATAGAAATCATTTGTAATCCCTCCACATGGCATCACGAAAGAAAAGTATTTTCAAAGAAATAATAAGTAGATCAGATCATGTGCCAAAAAGAGGAATATTCTTTTGAAGATTAACATTTTGGGGGGAGGGAAGCAAAGGCAAGAGAAAGAGAGAGAGAGAGAGATTTTTATATATACGAGAGGAATGTTCTCGTATAAGGGGGGCTAAATTTTTCTAAATTATTTGGGAAAACATAGCAAAATTGACTGTAATTTTCCTGAGAAACTTGAATCAAACTGAGAGACCAATGACTTATTTTACTTTTTCCAAACCTTCTCATGCCAAGATGATTGCGAGTGTATAGTCATGAGGAAGCATCGAATCCATAGGCTATATGGTCCCTTGCTGAGAAATTTTAATTTCTTTAAATTAACTGTGTTATCTCCTGAGAAATGTTATATTTGTTCTTAAGGTAGAATAATTTGAATCAACTACTTGCCTCCCTGTTGCAATCTTATGTTTATGGTTCCTTTGAATTACACTAGATCTTGTCTTAATTAGTGGAATTTTTGCAACTACATTCACACTATAAATAGAGATTCCTTTACGTGGTGTGATAAATAGTTTTAAATTCATTTTGCCTCTGTTTAGTTGAAAATATTTTAGTAATCTTTTCAGTGTATCTTGAGTATAGTTGAACATGATTTATTAATGTCTTTTTGAGAGTTTGACTTGATATTTTGTGTTTAAGTTCTCAAAGGTTGTGTCAAATATTGTGCCCTTGGGATTCCATAAGTGCATACCTTTTGGTTAAATTTTTTTTGTTAGTTGTGTGATGTGTTTTTCTTTCCTTGAGACAATTTCCAAAAACTCGTAAGGTTCTCTTCAGAAACTTGTATAATCAACTTTATCCTGCTTTAATCTTCCACCCATACACAAAATTTTTGATCTACAACTATTAAATCCATCTGAATTACCCATGCTTTCTCTTCTTATAAACATTTTTCAAGGGAATTTTCCACATCTATCCCCCCTTTCCATAAGTATGCAAAATTAAGCTAACATCCACACTATCTAGAGTAACCTGAGTCCTATTTTGAGATACATTTGCATTATTTAGTTTGACAACTCGTGAGAGTTAAATGATTCTTACATTGACTGTGTTTATTCAAGACTATCCTTCATATTTCCAAGAAAGATCTTAGAGAATACAATTTCATACACATTTATCACAATAATAGGTTACAAAATTGGTCCTATCACCCTGGTTGAAGGAAAAACCTGAAGTCATCTCCTTTTCTAGTGTAATCCAATCTCTCCCAAGTCAAGTCCCAAAGAGTCTGTCAAACATATCCCTGGATGCAAATGACTAAATATTCAATTTTTCATTCTCTAAGCATCTAACTCAGATTATAAATGTTTCTTGGCTCACAAGTTGGTGCATATTTGGGTACCAACAGAATGAACACAACCAATGAGGGAATAAAAATAATTAGTTACTTCAATGGAAACATGATTAAAAATTTTATTATGGGATGAATGACCTTAATCTAACATTTTTTCCACTTGTTTATTCTTAGGGAATGGACCTTTGTAAATTCCCAACTATTTGTTAGATGTTTTGGTGGGTTCAGGAGGATCTATTTCAACATATCCTCTATCTATGAGGTCTTGAATGAAGTGTTTCAAATTCAAACTTTTATCTATGGTATGGCCTTTAACATTATGATATTCATAATATTCATGGTATTTGTACCACATTAGTTTTTGTGCATCATCAGAAAAGGGTGTAGTATTAGAAAACTTATTCATCTTCATTACATCTAATTGTTTCAAAATTGATGAAAAAGAATTTGTAAGTTGAGTGAACACTTGACGTTTAATTTTAGGTGCAACCAGTCATTTGGAAAGTTTTAATGGGGAGCTATTCTTGACTACTTGAACTCATTTTGAATTTGTGATTCGATCACCTACAATGTTCTTTTTCTTGTCAAAAAAAATTGGGTTTTTGTTAGGTTTGGATTCATGATTATCTCACTAATTTGGCTTTCTTTCTCAACAAATTCTTCAAAAGTGATTACATAATGCATTTTCAAGTGAAAGGATATTTTAGAATGTGAGTTTGGCACAAAGATACTGACAAGATGTTTCTCTGGAATAGATCAAGGGAAGTGACTAGATAACCCTTGTCATCATCGTAGGAAACCAACCAAGTTTTCATTAATACGTTGTTTAGCGTACATAATTCTAACATATATATGTCACTTTCCATACTGAATGAAAAATGGAACACAAAATTCTTAGCTAATTCACCAAATGTAAAGATAAACCTTTTGGGTATATGAAGAAACCATTCAAGTTCTTGGCCTCTAAGATTTCATGGGAAAAATTGAATAAGATATTTATTGTTATATGCAAGTTTCTGGTAGGCCATGAAGTCTTTGACATGATCATGTGGATCACCTTTACCATTATATGTTTTAAATTTAGGGTAGTCGAAGCTAGGAGGAAAGGGCATACACAACATTGTCTGATCGAAAGGATATGGACATAGTTCTTCAAATTCTTATTTCTTAATGTTTCCAACGTTATTTTCATGAATATTTGTGAGGGAATTTTTCATGATTTCCACTCTTGGTTGAATACCTGACCATGTGAAGGTTTGGTGGTTATATACACATGATTAGACTTTGATGTTTCACCACCACAATCTTTCAGTGTAAATATAATTTTATATGACCTTAGGTTTCTTATTACGTTCAACTCTACTTGTGTATTTCTGGACATGGGAATATAAGCTTACCAATTGATGACTAAGGGATTGTAATTGTTGTTTAATAGTGATCTCGTCATTTTGGGGTACTTCTTGAGTTTCATGTGGAGGTGGTTGTTCATGATATTCATTCTCACCTCTAACTTCAAGATTAATTCAAATGAGTGGTATGCGATAACCACTCATGTTTTTAAAAGGTGATTCTTCTTCATTGTTATTTCTTTGAACACAAGTAGAAGCATGTCCTCAGTTTAATATGTCCTCAATAGATCGAAGGGGAGGTTTTTCTTCTTCTTCTCCGTGAACCATGTTTGGAAGAACAATAGGGTCAAATTCAGGTGGAAATTTATCTGCTAATTCTAAAAATTGTACTAAAACTCGATCTCTATTTTTGAAAAGGAATTTACCCATGTGTTCAGGGTCAAAATTCAAGTTATCTCGAGGATGTGTCTCCTCATTTGCACTATGGTAAATTAATTTTTTATCTTCAATTAATGGGCTTGAATTATTTCCAATGGAAGGATTTGATCCTAATATTCTATGTCTCATTCTTGTAAGAGGAGGCATAATAGGAAATGTTTCTCTAAGGTTTTTAAAATGTGTAAAATTACTACAATGAACCTAGGAAAAAGAAAGCAACGTGGCAGTTGCAAATGTCACAAAGAATCACAAAGAATCAAGGAAAAATCAAACAGTGTACTAGTTGTAAATGATAAATGACTTTTCCAAGGTGATGAAATGTATGACAAAAGCCACAATGGAAAATCTAGCAAGTTTGAATAAGGGATCAATCGTAAAAGAACCTACTCCCTATGTCTAAATGTTTTCTCAAATATTGTTTTTGATAAGATGAAAAAACAACTTCAATATTTAAATCGAATTTGTAGACAAACAAGATGTAATTATTAAAAGGGGTTGAAGTGAATTTGATAGAGTAAAAATATAATGTATATAGTCAAAACAATTTTAATACAAATACGGTCCAAGTTTTGAAAATGTAGGCTAATAATGCGAGAAGTGTAACTACATCACCTTCCAAAACTTAAGCCAATGTTTGAAATAAAACAAGGTCTAAGTATAACACTGAGTCAACACAATGTGAGAAGTGTAACAATATAATTTAGACACTTATATCAAGTTTTGAGAAAATAAGATGTAAGTATTAAAAATGTATTGATATAATGTGAGTAGTGTAATGACGCAAAGGGAAATAAAAATAGGATAACCTTCTATAATGAGACATCTTAATATGGATTTCAAGACAAGGCTATAAAAATATGAATACGTACCAACACACTTACATCAATGTCAAAATAAGGAGTGATGTAAATGGGTGCAAAAGTGGTGGACACGATATTGGAAGTACTTTGCATTTCTTTATTTTGACCAAGAATGTCAATAAGAGAATAAGTGAGACAGTACAAGTGCTGATGAAAAATTCATAGCCTAACTTTGGTATAGTTTCACCTTATTCGAAAACAAGGTAGAAACTAGGAAAAAGTTTTTCTTTGTAATTTTTGTGATGAATAACATATGGTGAAAACTTTAATAGAGTATCCCCTTGTTTGATTAACAAGGTTTTGACCCCAAGGAATATTTTTCTTTGTGAAGGCTCTTTGAAACATGATTGGATAAATTCAAGTTGGCCCCAATGCCAAATGGTTTCCTAGGATATTTTTCTCAACACTCACCAATACTTGTCTAAGAGAGGTACGCTTCATTAGACAACTCCTAGAAAAAAGGACCATTACCCCACAATAAAATTAATGAAATTGGCTCCATACAGACAACTTGAAGCATTCATCACATCTATTTCTAGTGAAGTAGGTATTAAGGAACTTCCCATTTCATCAACCAGTTCCCTCAAGGTGTTGACTAATTTAGAGTTCCTGTGGTAATCCTCATAATGAATTTTATGGCTTATGCCAAGATACTTCCCACAATTTAAATGGGATGGGTTTAAGCCATTATTCGAACCAGCAAATATGGTGTTTTAAATGAAATGGTGTGTTTTTTTATCTTTTATTTAAAATATGGTTTAGAAAACCATTGGCAACCTACACATGATGTCATTAGTGTTTGTTTCAAAAATATTCTTTGGTAAGAAAAAGGTCTTGCACAACAGTTTTCCACGAAACCCAAAATGTTTTGAAAAAGAATCAAGATCACTTTTGGTTCTCAAAATCACCCTAAGGCCTAAGAGAAGATCATATGTGATGTTTAATCCAAAAATTTAAAGAAGGGAAAAATTAAATCAATTACCAATTAAATGCTTCAAAAGATTAATTCCCTTAAATGATTTAAATGGCGAAATTTCCTAGAAACATAAATGTTAGAAACGAAGGCCAATGTTGCTTTTATTTCTCAAGATCGCCAAAAAGGTGCAAGAGAATATCATACACAAGATTTGATCTAACTTAAGTAAAATGGAAAAACAACATTCACAAAATCATTTAAAAGGTGTTAATAAAATCATTTCAAAAGTAAAAACTTGCAAAATAGAAGTTAGAAAAACTTTAAAAACAAGAGATGATACCAAAAACCAAATTCTAGAAATTTTGAAATTCAAGCCCAAAAATCCACATAGAACACTAGCGCATAGACAAAATGCTAGCATAAAGAGGAAAATGGTAGCATAAAGATTATCTACATTAGTACTCAGACAGGAAACAATAATGCATATAGGACAATGTTGGTATAACAAGGTTCAATGATAACACTCTTTTGTAGAGATAAATAACATTGGTCAATGGTAGTGTAGACAGAAACTACATTAGCGCAAAAATAGGCAACATAAACAAATTTCCATGGAGGTGAAAAACACAGGAAAATGATAGCACATTTCCAAACAATGGTAACACAATGAGGAGTTACGCTAGTGTATAGACATACAAAACTAGCACAAAGACAACCATGTATATGTAAAGAGGATCAAAACTAACACACAATAGAGCAATTCTAGTGCATGAAGAGAAACATAGATGCAGAGATGGTTAACGGTAATGAAGGGAGCCTATGTCTCTTCAATAACACACTAAAAATGAGAAAAAAAATGTCAAAAAGCTCAAATTTTTGTTGATAATCTTTAGTGTTTTCAATATTTTATCTCCTTCAAACCAATAAGGAACACTCAACATAAGCAAACTCAAAAAAATGTGATAGGAAAAAAAAGTTATATCAACATGTGATAAAAAGAGGTTAGTATACAAAAAAAGAAACTTAACTACAAAAACTTAAGAAATGTGCATGAGACAAAGGAGGGTCCCACTGGGCATGCCATATGTATGAAAGAAAATAAACCAAGCTAAGTTACTTAATGAAAAATGACACTACATAGTCTCCATAACTCAGCTAATCTATCAGAAAGACCATGACAAATGTAGAAAGAGAAAGTTAATCTAATTACATGTCCAACATTAATACATTAAATATTAATCCATATTTTTGATATGTTCTATGTTCTATGTGATTTTAGGTTCTCCTTTTGTTAAACCAAACGTGACTATGTGCAATCAAAGGAAATCTATCTCCATGAAGAGGAAATGGATCTCACCAATATGGCTTAATTGCCACGTATGGTTCTTCCTTTACTACTCTTTGCAAGTAGATGATAGAATGGATTCTAGATCAATAATATTTTCAAAGTATAAATTCTCTTATCATGTGCATATAGTGTAAATATGAAACACTGGTGTAATATTGGAAGGGAGGTACTAGGTTCTTTATATAGCTTTGTAATTTGGAAAAACCTAGAAACCTATAGAATGTGGAACAAAGATAAAGTAGAATTCAAAAGGGATAAACATGATTAGAAATAATTAATTAGTGATTAAAAACTCATGGGAGTTTGATAGGATTTTAATTAATCAACTAGGATTAATTAATAGGACAAATTAAGCTTAGATAATCCATTTGGAGAATATTTAATAGGAAATTGATAGAATTTGAAGGGTTTGAAAGGGGGATTTAAAAAATAAGAAGTTTTATTGATTAAAATGGATTAATTAACTAATAAATAGTTAATTAAAAGAGGATTATAACTAACGTAGTGTCATTAATTAGCATCCAAGATGGGGGAAGTCTAGTTAATTAATGAAGTGTCGTTAATTGACCAAAATGAAGTAGAATGTTAGATAATTAGCAATAAATCAATAATTATAATGCAATGATGGGAAAGAGGATAAAAAGTGTAATTTTAGTAGTAAAACTATGTAGTTAGATCATGGGTGAGTTATCTTTATTTCTTGGATTACAAATTTCTCAAGATGACAAAGGTATATTCATTTATATTAAGGAAATGCTTAAAGAATTTAGAATGGAAGATTGAAATCTAGTAAGTACACTCATGATCACATGTTGTAAGTTGAGAAATAATGATGAATCTCTTGAAGTAGATCAACCTCTTTATATATCAATAATTATAATTCTATTATATATAAATGCATCAAGACCATAGGTTTTGTAGTGTTCCATAGGTTTTTTTAATATTTTATGGGTGTCTATGGTGTATAACAGGTTATAGTAATGCCCATGTATTGAAGAACCAAACTGAATTATTTTATGGGACTAAAATAATACCACTCAACAAAGGATATATTCTACATAACAAAGAGAAAGACGTAGAAGTTATAAAGTTTGTTAATATAAAGGAGGATAGCCACACAACAAAGAGAAATATCTAGTATGAAAATAATTGTTAGTAATGGTCATGAAATTCCACGAGACCAATAGAAAATAGAGATGTCCATGGGAATCTTAGAAAACTTTAAACATTCAAATTTTAGAATTGTTAGGAAATAAGAGATAAAATATGCGGAATAATCCCTTACAGAATCGCAACAGTAGAAATTAATATGCAGAAAATATTACAGATCTCAAATAAAAGTGCAGAATAAATAACACAACATAGAGAGACAAGATTTAACGTGGTTCACCCAATTTGGGCTATGTCCACCAAGAATCACTTGCTCAGATTTTATTACAAGCCTCCACTCTCTCAATACAATACCCAAATCCGTTTGGAGCTATACTCAACAAACTCTATAGAATTCACACCCGAATTCAAAACACATCTGTAATACATTTGCTTGTACATCTATCATATGCATAAGACCATATAAATAGACAACTGCTTAAGTAGTTTTACAAAACCGTGGGTATCAAAACAATGGAGAAAAACAAAACTGTCCCATAAACCTATCAGAAACCGAAGAGGTGGTTTTACAAAGCAATGGGTACCAAAAAATATGGGCCCAAAAAACAGCCCATAACGGTTACCCATTACCCATGGGTTAATAAACCACCCATGAAAATTTTCTTCGGGGGCTTCACCCCCGAACCCCCCTAACCCACTCTGCGGTGAGCGGGATCACCATAAGAATACCCGAGTGTAACACATAGAAGGTGTACCACACTCTAACATGAAAATAGGCTCCACAAACATAACAAGAATATACTAAAGCTTAATCATGATTTATATTCAAAATAATGTTGACTTATGAAAATTCATGTATGTTCATGAAATGAACATGGTATATAAATGGATTTAATTGTTAATTCATATGTGTTCTCATGGAATTATGATTCCAATTTTAAAATAAAAGAAGAGAGAAAGAAGAGAGGAGTTATTATCAAAGACAAATCAAGAAGATTAAATTTTTGTATTTTTGAGGAAGAATGAAGAGCGAGAAGTATATGAAGTAAGTTGAATGTGAAGTGTGGAATGTAAAAATATATCAATAAGATTGAAGTATAATCTAAGTACCATCATTAGGTTGAAGAAGAAACTACGAAAGGTGGATATTTACATTTTTCAGGTTGGTCCTCATACAATTGGGGATTTGTAATTCCCGCTTAAACTACCACTTGAGACCAAGAAACAAACTAGGAAAATTATTGGAATAATTTTTTTTTGATAAGAAGGGTCTACAAACAAGTAGCAAGATACTAGTTTGAAACTAAATAGGTTCCAGAATAGATTCTGATTAACCAAACACAAGATTTCCATTTTTATCTTATAACAAGTTTACAAGGTTCCAATTTGGAGGTTACAAGTTTTACTATGGTTCAGGGAGAAATTTATCCCCAGGCCTACTCTCTATCAATCCCTAAACTTCAACTAGATTTTTCACACACTTAGATTTATCAAAAATTTCCTAAACTAGGATCATTGGATAGGAAATTTCCTCACCTTTCCAACCATATAAATAAGTCCTCCTAACTCCTTGTAAAACTCAAGTTATGGCCAGGTGGAGTTTTAGGGGAAAATTTTCCCTTAGAAGTCCGTGGGGTTAGGGAGAAAATGCCTTCGCGCCCCCGTCGACGCCAAATGCCAAGTCACCATGTTTGGTCATGGTGGGTCATGGGAAAAAAACATGAAATTAGTTTTCAAATGGCCACGTGACGCTTTGTGATTGGCCGCGGGTGGGAAGAGATTTTTCACCCAAGGGGTTGTTAAAAAATTTTCCAACCCATGGGACATGTGTTAACACCGCATTGGCTGTAGGGATGCGGGTCAGCAGAGGAAAAAGTGTTTTCCAAAAGTGTAAAAAGTTAAGTTTTCAATTGTAAATCCCGGGCCCTCCCTGCCACGTGTCATGTGATTGGTGAAGTGAAAATTTTCCAAAGGAAAAAAATGTTAAATTTTCCATTTTGATCCATCCACCCCCCCCTCCTGCCATGTCAACACATCATTGGTTGGGGGCCGCAGGGTTGCGGGAAAAATTGGGAAAATTTTCCCAAGGCAAAATTTTCAAAATGTTAAGTTTTATTAAGGGTCTCACCCCTCCAAGGTGCCATGTGGAGACTTCTGATAGGATGAGAGGGTGGTGGGGCCACGGAACTTTTTGAGTAATTTTTCTAAAGTTCAAAATTTAAATTTTTCTAAGGTCAAATTATTTCATTTTTGGTTTGGGATGGCCATTTTGAAGTAAAACTTCAAATGGCCATAAATTTTGATAGGAAGCTCCATTTTAGGAAAATGAGGACTTTCCAGAAAGCTCTCAGAGTCCTCTTTGCATAAAAATCATCAATTTTGGAATTTGGTTAAGTTTCAAGGGTCAATTTTAAGAAATTGATCTGCAAGGTTTATAATTTTAAAACTAGCAATTTTCAACTTATAAGATTTGATTCGATTTTGATATTTATTCTTCTAAGCATGTAAATTGAGCATTCAGAAATGGTCTTGGGTAATTTTAAGTATATTTTCAAGGTCCAATTTAGATATTGGGTTGCATTTGGTAAATTTTACATTTTTTTGATAGTAAGTTGGATTGTGAAGTTAAAATTAGATTTGATAGAGTTTTTGAGATATTTTCTTAAATATGAAGTTCAATGTGGGTTCAATAGGACCTAATACATCTAAAATACTTTGTTTCCTTTCTCAATTTTAACTAAAAATCTGAACTGTACATTTTTGATGAAATTCATTGCCAGAAATAAAGAAAGGAACAAAGATCATTCACTAACAAGTTTATTAACCAATTTGCATCTTCCAAATATGGGGAGGCATTTCAAATATTATCTAAGACATTCAATTGATTTGAAAAATTAATTGACAGTTCATATGCAAATTTTAAACTCCATTTTTGATTTCAAACATAGTACATTTACTGGAAATGCTATTTCTTAATCTCTTTTAAAAAAGATTTTTCATTTCACAATAGCAACTCGGATCTAATACAACAATGAGAGTTTGAGAAAGGAATGTAATTATTTATTTGATTTCCAACAATAATTCAACAGTTTATCTCTTTCTTTGAATTTCAAGTTACAATGCACAATACATATTTCTTTCTTTCACATTCTTCTCAAAACACAATACGGAATAATAATTCTTTACAATTCACTTATCACTTTCAATCTTTTAAATTCAATACAATATGTCTTCTCATTACAATTAATAATACAATTCATCCACTTCAAAGTGGGAAGGTTACAATGAACTTTCTCAAAAGGGAATGACTGTCAAACTGATTTCTCCAAGCTCCGAACAGCAACAAGCTGATTTCTTCATCTTTTATCTTTTAATCACAACAAGGAAGGGGGAAAGGCAACACTCTCCACCCAACCAAGATACCCAATGGGAAAAGAGAAGCCATCTTTCCCCATTGGCCCCCGAGCCCCAACCATATTGAAATAGAGCATGATAATTCAACTCATGGCAACATGGACTTCTTTCACATGCAAGCAACACTCATATATCACAAGAATCAAAGAAGGAACAAATAAAAACAAGGCAGCAGTTCTCAACTGCATTTGAAAATAGTCATACAATCACAAAGGCTTGAGCAAGCAAGCCAAACAAGAGCAAGAACTATGGAGGTCTCCTTATGCCTCCCATGTTGAAATTGGACATCCACCTACAACAACCACCAAGAACATAACCATCCCATAAACATTATTCCTTCGTCAACACCTCCTTATCCCTCCTCCAAATTTATCCCTTATACCTCCCCAAAGTAAGAAATGCATGCATATTCTTTTCCTAGGTGGATTCCAAACCAACACTCCCTCCTCAAGACAAGTGCCAATGGAAAATCCCTTATCCCTCCTCTGATTAACCTCATAGTCTTCTCTCCACACCATTCCCTAAGAATTCTACCCATCCCTCTAAGAATTGCAAACACAAACACATTCAAAAATTCATGCTAAAAGAGGGAAAAACAACAATTTTAAAAGAGTGAGAGCCTACCTCTCCATAATGGAGACTTGTTTCCAAAATAGTAGTTCTTTTGATGCTCAAAACATAGTCCCAAAACAGCAATGTACAAGCATGTGAATCAATCCAAGCTCTTCCAGAAAGCATGCTCCAAAGGCAAGAGAAAAAATTTGATCCAAGAGTGCAATCACAAAGTTTCAACAACCCCAAAATGAGGAGGAATTTAAATTTTTAAAGGAGAAGGCGAAAGAGGATGATGTGGATTCCAAGTGGGATGCCACATCATTTTTCTTCATTCCCCAAGAGTGCAATCCACATCAACAATAAATCACCATAAATAAAATATGACAAAATTACTTATATACACAATGTAGCCCATACCCCAAAAGGAATGCATTTAAAATTTGTAAGACAAGTGCAATCCATACTTACCCAAATTTATGTCAAAATACAATAAAATAGATTGATTTTGAATCCAAAACAATAATTATGGTTGGTAGAGGTGTTTGAGAGGTGTGGGACAAGTTTAACTTGTCCCACAAGCCTCCAATTTAGGCTCCCAAGACCAAGTCCGAGTTTCAAAGAGGATGGAGTGTTCTACACTCCAAAATCTGCCTTAGACAATCTATCATTTCACTTACACAACTCTTACACCCTCTTACAATTTCTTACACATGCATTTATATTTATGACATTTATTTATCACGGTCTTTTATAAAGGTTTATTTATTTACCACATGGTTATAATAAATATAAGTCAATTTTCATTTTCAACCAAGAAAATAACATTAATTTATATTCCACATCATAATTAATTTAATTAAATTTTAACTATAGGACTCTCACATTATACTATCACATTAAAAATTTATTAAAAGAAGGAACACCATACAAATAAAAATACACACAACAATACTGAAAAGGGAAGGTACAAATAAAACACACATATCCCCCCATGGTCAAAATAATGGAAATACCCCCATGGGAAATCCTAACAAAACACCACATACAACTCAAACATAGTTGCCATGGTGACCTTGTTGATTTCACACTGAATTCCAATATCGTTAGTCTTGAGTCCTCCGACAATTTTTTTTTTTTAACCTGCAAATTGCAATATACCCCTTTGGCCTCGTGGCCATATTAGAACATCCAAATGATATAAGCAACATAAAATTATTAAATCCAAATCACACAATTATCACGAATATAACATTTATCATTTAAATTCAATTTTCTACTATATCATCATCCAATAGATTTCTATACTAGAGCTATTCATAATATCAATGTCATATGTCTAAAATCAACATAAATAACTTGTCCATGTCAACTAGTATATCATCATCCACATAATAATAATAATGTCTCAATGACCCTCAAGCATAATAATTGAATCCAGATCAATATTAATCCATAGTCTAACATCTAACCATCATACTAAGCAAAACATAATAATGTTCATAGGAATCCATGATCTAACATATACATATCATACTACATCAAAACATAATTATGTCTAAAATATGATCAATAGTGTCAGGATCAGTATCTAAACAGTGTCAAAGGAGAGTGGGTACTAAATCCTCCTCCCCTTAGACACGACTTCCTCCTAGAAGTGATTGGAAGAAATGTGGAAACTGTACTCATAAAACAGTAGCATCCTCCCAAGTGGCTGCAGTCTCATCATATCTGTCCCACTGCACCCGCACCTGATCAATCTCTTTTCCTCAAAGGCATAGCATCCTATGATCGATGATACAGATGGGATCCACCATAGCTTGCCCCCTATCCTATACATGCAATGATGTCCAATCCATCACATGAGAAGGATATGTGATGTGTCTCCTAAGAACAGAAACATGAAACACATCATGTACATAAGACAAGCTGGGTGGCAATGCCAGATGGTAAGCCAATGGGCCAATATGCTCCAGGATCTCAAAAGTTCCAACGAACTGAGTGGCTAACTTAGAACCTTTTCCATAATGGATCGGGATCTTATGTGCCCTAACACGAAGGAAAACCTTCATGCCCACATCAAAATTACACTTGGTTCTATGCTGATCAGCATACTTATTCTGCCTATTCTATGCCTCCTGCAATCTATGCCTGATCAACACTACTTGCTACTCCATGTCCTATAAAAGAGCTGGTTCGAGAGATACTCTATCCTCCAACCTATCCCAGCTAAGGGGTGTCCTGCACTCCCTACCATACAAGTCTTGAAAAGGATCCATGTCTATAGAACTCTGGAAACTATTATTGTAGGTAAACTCCACAAGATATAGATACTCCTCCCATCTCACCTAGTGATCCATCATGTACATCCTGAGCATGTCCTCCAAAATCTAGGATTCACCCTCTTGGTTTATCCATCTGTCTCAGGGTGATAAGTTGTGCTGAAGTTAATCTTTGTCCCGAGAACATACTGCATGGTAGTCCAGAAATGGGAAGTGTACAAAGGATCGCGGTCACAAATGATCTTTTGTGAAATCCTGTGTAACCTGACAATCTCATCCAAGTAAACACGTGCCACCACACTAGCTTTATAGGTGGTCTTTATCGAAGAAAAGTGAGCTACTTTTGTCAATTTATCAACCATGACCATGATGGTGTCGTGGTGATATCTCGACATCGGTAACCCAACAATGAAATCCATGGAAATGGTGTCCCATTTCCACTCCGGTATAGCATGAGGATAGAGAAGGCCAGCTGGATGCTGATGCTCAGCCTTCACTTTTTGGCACTCTAAACAATGCATGACAAAAACTGAGCCACATCCCTGTGAAGACCTCTCTAGTGATATAGTTTTCTCAAAGTGGCGTGCATCTTCTTCACCTTAGGATGGGATGAATAGGGTACACGATGTGCCTTTTTCAAGATGTCGTGCCTCAAGCCTCCATCTCTAGGAACATATATCTGATCTTTGTGCCTGAGAAGACCATCTACCTCTAGAGAGAAAAAATCAAATTTCCCTTCAAGGGGTCTCTGGGACTCAATCTCTGCTCGAGCTACAATGTAGAAAATATCAAGAGGAAGCTGCTGAAGGATCCTGCTCCGTAAATCTATGCTCACTGAAGTAGCCATGCTCAAATGCCTCTGTCTACTAAGAGTATATAAAACCACATTCTCCTTCCCTTTCACATGCTCTATCTCCATGTCATACTCAAAAATAAACTCCATCCAACGTCTCTGACGAGTGTTTAGATTGGGATACGTGAAGAGGTGGCGAAGACTCAAATGATCTATCCTGAGTATGAATATCCAACCAAGAAGAAAATGTCTCCATCTAAAAAAATCATGCACAACTGCCACAAGCTCAAGATGATGGGTAGGATAATTAATTTCGTGATCCTTGAGTTTGTGTGACTCAAAATCTATTACCTTGCCATCCTACATAAACACACCTCCTGGTCCTACTAAAGAAGCATCTGTGCAAACAAAGAACTCACCCTATGGATCCAGCACTGCAAGAATGGGTGTTGTAGTGAGGCACTCCTTTAGTGCCTTGAAGGCCTACTCACATCTATTCATCTAAACAAACTTCTTCCCTTTCTGCTGAAGGGAGGTGATGGGGTGCGTTATCCAAGAGAAATCCAGAACAAATCTCTTATAGTAACTTGCTAACCCCATGAAGCTGCACACCTCTGTCACTGTAGTGGGTGCTGGCCAATCCATAATGGCTCTAATCTTGGAAGGATACACTATGAAACCTTCACCTGAGATGATATGACCTAATTACTGAATCTCTTACTGAAAGAAAGCACACTTCTCCAAGTTCCCGTAAAGTTGCTACTCACGAAGACACTTAAAAACTTGATAAAGGTGCCTCTCGTGCTCCTCACGTGTACGTGAGTAAATATGAATTTCATCAACAAAGATGAGCATGAAGCAATCAAGAAAGATCTTGAATACCCCATTCATCAAACTCATAAACACTGCGGGGGCATTCGTCAAACCAAAAGGCACCACTGTGTACTCATACTGCCCATACCTCGTATGAAAAGTATTCTTATTGATGTCTGCCTCTGTAATCCTCAACTGATGGTACCCTGACTTGAGATCAATCTTAGAGAACACCATGGCTCCCTTAATTTGATCAAACAAGTCATCAATACGAGGCAGGGGATAATGATTCTTGATCGTTACCTTATTCAACTGGAGGTAGTCTATGCACAACCGCAAGGATCTATCCTTCTTATTAACAAATATAACTAATGCACACCAAGGGGATACACTAGGACGGATAAGGCCTTTCTCTACAAGGCCCTCGAGCTGTAACTTGAGCTCATAGAGCTCTGGGATGGTCATCCGATAAGTAGCTCGTGAGATAGGTTCTACTCCTAGAACCAGATCAATATGGAAATCAATCTCATGTGGGGGTGGCATTCCCAGTAGCTCCCCTAGGAAAACATCTACATACTATCTCAAAATGGGATGGTCATCTAGTAATGGCCCACTAGACCCATCCTCTATGCGGTCACTGACTCTGACTGTATACATCTGACAACCCCATTGCACACACTGCTTGAGCTGCATAGTGGAGATAGTGAGAATAGAAACGGGTCTCCTGACCCCAGAAATCATTGACTCAACTCCAAGATCATCTACACAAGATATAGTATTATGATAGCAATCCATCCTAGCCCTATGTGCAGACAGTCAATCCATGCCTAAAATGACTCCATATGAGCCAAAGGAAGTACACAGAGATCTGAAGTGGTGGAGAAAGGTCCTAAGTTAACAACACACTCCTTTACTAAGGAGTCTATAGAGACCTTGGCTCTCAAAGCCATCTCAACATCCCAACTATGACCAGGTCTAACAGCCACCAACCTACATTGCTCTACCAAGGTTAGTGCAATAAACGAATCAGAAGAACCAAAATCAAACAATATAGAAGTAGGAACACCTCTAATGCTACCTATAGTCTCAATGACGGTGCTATGGTGCTTAGCCTCGTGGTTCTCAACCACTACATAGATCCTGTGACTCCATCCCATGTCTTTGACTGTAGGCTCTGAGATGGGTGCCTTACCCTTATTAGGGTTCTGGGGGCAGTCTCTCCAAAAGTGTCCTGCTACTCCACAACTGAAGTAACCACTTGAAGTCCTCAAAACTGCAGCAACACCAGAAGGTACCCTAGAGGTAGGTGCTGTGGACCATAATGATCCACCCATAGTTTGTTGTAGCCTCTGTGGTCAAGCTCTAGCTGAATGAGCTCTAGCTCCACCCTATGTCCTTGTGGGACCCCTAGGAGGCCCCATGCTTTGACATCTCTATGCATCATCTCTCTGAGGAGGCCTAAAAGGTGGGCAGGACTATTGTTGTTACTGTTGTGGCCTGAAAGATGACTGTGAAGAATGCTGACCCCCTCAATCTACTATCCTACAACTGCTGAATACAACTCCTGACCCGGTCTCTATCCTGATGGGTTTTACCCTGAGTCTCCTCTGTAATCTAGGCCTTCTCAACGACCTCTGCTAATGTCTGTGGGTAGTGGATCCGAAATGCACCTACAATGTCTATATTAAGGCCCTAGATGAACCTGTGGATCTGCACCTACTCATCTTACATGTAATAAATGTACTTAAGCAGGTCCAGGAACCTAATCTCATACTTGACCACTGTAAGGGAAGCCTGTCAAAGATCATGGAACTCATCGATCCTCTACTATATGAATCTCCGTGGCAAGTATCTACTCCTGAATCTCTCCTCAAACATATCCCAAGTGACTATCTCTATATCTATATGGAGCTTCTACTCCTCTGTCCTCCACCATACTCCAACTCTATCTTTCAATAGATGGATCGCAACATGAGCTTACATGTTGCTAGAACAAGGACAAAGCTTGAAGCAACCGCTCAAGCTAACCAGCCAGGCCTCTTCCTAGAATCCCCTTGTGTCACCTAAATAATGTGAGAGCCTAAGCTTCAGGATCTCCATGATGTGATCCGCAGCTGTGGTCTGACGGCCTTTAGGCCTCTCCACCTACCTATCCCCAAGCCTAGGGCTCCGAGACCTCTCTCTATGCTCCAGAACTCTATCATCCTGCCTCCTAAGTGGTGAATCTACTCTGAATGACTCTGCATGAAAATTCTCTCCTCTATCCTCCTCACCATGTGGAGGAGGTGCATATCCCTGAATGGAAGTATCTCTATCCTATCTGCCTGAGTGCCCTCCTACTGATCCTCCACGTAAGGCGGCATTAACATCCTAGAGGGACTGTAAAATCTATGGTAGGATAGCTGCTAAACCCTTGTCTAGTGGTAGTGGTGGCAGTGGTGGAGGTGGTGGTGACTCTGAGCCTTTGTGAATGTTCCTCCTACTCTGTCTAAGCTCCCTGCACAGACCATAGTGGTAGTTATTTCATTACCTTGAGTTTCCTTCAATTTTCTAAGTTTACTAACATGAACAATTTTCAATTAGTTTTATTTTGTAGATTATCAATTTTCTAGTTTTACGTTTCAAGTCTCAATGTTTTGAGTGTGCTCAATGGTCCAAGATTTTGAACCACTACTCTAATACCAAGTGTAATGCCCACTTCAACTACCACTTGAGACCAAGAAACAAACTAGGAAAATTATTGGAATATTTTTTATTTTTTTATAAGAAGGGTCTACAAACAAGTAGCAAGATACTAGTTTGAAACTAAATAGGTTCCGGAATAGATTTTGATTAACCAAACACAAGATTTCCATTTTTATCTTATAACAAGTTTACAAGGTTCCAATTTGGAGGTTACAAGTTTTACTAAGGTTCAGGGAGAAATTTATCCCCGGGCCTGCTCTCTATCAATCCTTGAACTTCAACTATATTTTTCACACAATTAGATTTATCAAAACTTTCCTAAACTAGGCTCATTGGATAGGAAATTTCCTCACCTTTCCAACCATATACGGAATTCCTCCTAACGCCTTGTAAAACTCAAGTTATGGCTGGGCGGAGTTTCATGGGAAAATTTTCCCTTAGAAGTCTACAGGGTTAGGAAGAAAATGCCTTCGTGCCCCCCGCCGGAATGCCACGATGTCAAATGTGATTGGCAGGCCATGGCGGGTCATGGGGGAAAAACATGCCCAAATGGCCACGTGACGCTTTGTGATTGGCCGCGGGCCGGCAGAGAAAAAATTTTTCACCCAAGGGGTTGTTAAAATAATTCATAGATCATGCACCCATAGGGACACATTGTTAACACCCCATTGCTGGGGATGCGGGGTCCAGAAGAAGGAAAAAGTGAAAATTTTCCAAAAGTGGTTAAGTTTTTCAATTCTAAATCCTCGGGCCCTCCCTGCCACGTGTAATGTGGGGTTGTGGAGAGAAAGTGAAAATTTTCCAAAAGAAAAAAATGGTTAAGTTTTCCATTTTGATCCATACACCACCCCCTCCTGAGACGTGGCAGCACGTGATTGGTTGAGGGCCGCGGGGTTGCGGGGAAAATTGAGAAAATTTTCACAAGGAAAATTTTTCAAAATGTTAAGTTTTATAAATGGTTCGCCCCTCCAAGGTGCCACGTGGTGATTTCTGATAGGATGAGAGGGTGGCAGGGCTGCAATTTTTTTTGAGAAATTTGTCTAAAGTTCAAAATTATAATTTTTCTAAGGTCAAATTATTTCATTTTTGGTTTGGGATGGTCATTTTGAATTAAAACTTCAAATGGCCATAACTTTTGATAGAAAGCTCCATTTTAGGAAAATGAGGACTTTCCAGAAAGCTCTCAGATTCCTATTTGCATATCAATCATTAATTCTGTAATTTGGTGAAGTTTTGAGGGCCATTTTTAAGAAATCAATCTGAGGGTTTAGAATTTTAAAACTCAAAATTTTCAACTTATAAGATTTGATTTGATTTTGATATTTATTCTTCTGAGCATGTAAATTGAGCATTGGGAAATGGTCTTGGGTAAGTTTAAGTATATTTTCAAGGTCCAATTTGGATATTGGGTTGCATTTGGTAAATTTTACATTTTTTTTACAGTAAGTTGGATTGTGAAGTTAAAATTGGATTTGATAGAGTTTTTGAGATATTTTCTTAAATATGAAGTTCAATGTGGGTTCAATAGGACCTAATACATCTAAAATACTTTGTTTCCTTTCTCAATTTTAACTAAAAATCTGAACTATACATTTTTGATGGAATTCATTGCTAGAATTAAAGAAAGGAACAAAGATCATTCACTAACAAGTTTATTAACGAGTTTGCATCTTTGAAATATGGGGAGGCATTTCAAATCTTATCTAAGACATTCAATTGATTCAAACATATAATTGAAATTTCATATGCAAAGTTTAAACTGCAGTTTTGATTTCAAACACATTACATTTACTGGAAATGTTATTTCTTAATCTCTTTTAAAATAGAGTTTTCATTTCACAACAGCAACTCGGATCTAATACAATACTCAAATTTTAAGAAAGGAATGTAATTCTTTATTTGATTTCCAACAATAATTCAACAGTTTATCTCTTTCTTTGAATTTCAAGTTACAATGCACAATACATATTTCTTTCTTTCCCATTCTTCTTAAAACACTATATGGAATAATAATTATTTACAATTCACTTATCACTTTCAACCTTTTAATTTCAATACAAGATGTCTTCTCATTACAATTAACAATACAAGTCATCCACTTCAAAGTGGGAAGGTTATAATGAGCTTTCTCAAAAGGGAATGACTGTCAAACTAATTTCTCCAAGATAAGAACAGTAACAAGCTGATTTCTTCATCTTTTATATTTTAATCACAACAAGGAAGGGGGAAAGGCAATGCTCTCCACCCAACCAAGATACCCAATGGGAAAAGATAATCCATCTTTCCCCATTGGCTACCGAGCCCCAACCATATTGAAATTGAGCATGATAATTCAACTCATGGCAACATGGACTTCTTTCACATGCAAGCAACACTCATATATTGCAAGAATCAAAGAAGGGACAAATAAAAACAAGGCAGCAGTTCTCAACTGCATTTGAAAATAGTCATACAATCACAAAGGCTTGAGCAAGCAAGCCAAACAAGAGCAAGAACTATGGAGGTCTCCTTATGCCTCCCATGTTGAAATTGGACATCCACCTACAACAACCACCAAGAACATAACCATCCCATAAACCTTATCCCTTCTCAACCCCTCCTTATCCCTCCTCCAAATTTATCCCTTATACCTCCCCCAAAGTAAGAAATGCATGCATATTCTTTTCCTAGGTGGATTCCAAACCAACACTCCCTCCTCAAGACAAGTGCCAATGGAAAATCCCTTATCCCTCCTCTGATTAACCTCATAGTCTTCTCTCCACACCATTCCCTAAGAATTCTACCCATCCCTCTACGAATTGCAAACACAAACACATTCAAAAATTCATGCTAAAAGAGGGAAAAACAACAATTTTAAAAGAGTGAGAGCCTACCTCTCCATAATGAAAAGTTGTTTCCAAAACAGTAGTTCTTTTGATGCTCAAAACACAGTCCCAAAACAGCAATGTACAAGCATGTGAATCAATCCAAGCTCTTCCACAAAGCAAGCTCCAAAGGCAAGAGAAAAATTTGACCCAAGAGTGCAATCACAAAGTTTCAACAACCCCAAAATGAGGAGGAATTTGAATTTTTAAAGGAGAAGGTGGAAGAGGATGATGTGGATTCCAAGTGGGATGCCACATCATTTTTCTTCATTCCCCAAGAGTGCAATCCACATTAACAAAAAATCACCATAAATGAAATATGACAGAATTACTTATATACATAATGTAGCCCATACCCCAAAAGGAATGCATTAAAATTTGTAAGACAAGTGCAATCCACACTTACCTAAATTTATGTCAAAATACAATAAAATAGATTTATTTTGACTCCAAAACAATAATCATGGTTAGTGGAGGTTTTTGAGAGGTGTGGGACATGTTTAACTTGTCCCATAAGCCTCCCATTTACGTTCCCAAGACTAAATCCGAGTTTCAAAGAGGATGGAGTGGTCTACTCTCCAAAATCTGCCTTACACAATCTATCATTTCACTTACACAACTCTTACATCCTCTTACAATTTCTTACACATGCATTTATATTTATGACATTTATTTATTACAATATTTTATAAATATTTATTTATTTACCACATGGTTATAATATATATAAGTTAATTTTCATTTTCAACCAAGATAATAACATTAATTTATATTCCACATGCTAATTAATTTAATTAAATTTTAACTATAAGACTCTCACATTATACTATCACATCAAAAATTTATTAAAAGAAGGAACACCATACAAATAAAAATATGCACAACAATACTAAAAAGGGAACATACAAATAAAACACACATATGCCCCCATGGTCATAATAATGGAAATCCCCCCAGGGGAAATCCTAAAAAAACACAACATACAACTCAAACACAGTTGCCATGGTGACCTTTTTGATTTCCCCATGAATTCCGATATGGTTAGTCTCCAGTCCCCCAACATTGTTGTGATTTTTAACCTGCAAAATGCAATATATCCCTTTGGCCTCGGGGCCATATTAGAGCATCTAAATGATATAAGGAACATATAATTATTAAATCTAAATCACAACATTATCAAGAATTTAAAATTTATCATTTAAATTCAATTTGCAACTATATTATCATCTAATAGATCCCTATACTAGAGATATTCATAATATCAATATCACATGTCTAAAATCAACATCAATAACCTATCCATGTCAACTAGTATATCACCATCGACATAATAATAATAATGTCTCAATGATCCTCAAGAATAATAATTGAATCCAGATCAATATTAATCCATAGTCTAGAATCTAACTATCATACTATGTAAAACATAATAACTTCCAATGGAATTCATGATCTAGCATATACACATCATACTACATCAAAACATAATTATGTCCAAAATTGATCGATAGTGTCAGAATCAGTATCTAAATAATTATAAAGGAGAGTGGAAACTACATCCCCCTCCCCTTAGACTCGACTTCCTCTTGGAAGTCACTGGAAAAAATGTGGAAACTGTACTCATAAAATAGTAGCATCCTCTCAAGTTACTGCAGTCTCATCATATTTGTCCCACTGCACCCGCACCTGATCAATTTCTTAGCCTTGAAGGCCCAGGGTCCTATGATCTATGATACAGACGGGATCCACCATCACCTGCCCCTAATCCTGCACCTGTAATGATGTCCAATCCAGTACATGAGAAGGATCTGTGATGTATCTCCTAAGAATAGAAACATGAAACACATCATGTACGTGAGACAAGCTGGGTGGCAATGCTAGACGGTAGGCCAACGGGCTGATACGCTTGAAGATCTCAAAAGGTCTAATGAACTGAGGAGCTAACTTAGAAGCTTTTCCATAACAGATTGGGCTCTTATGTGGCCTAACATGAAGGAAAACCTTCATGCCCACATCAAAATTACGCTCGGTTCTATGTTGATCATCATACATCTTTTTCCTATTATGTACCTCCTATAATCTCTACCTAATCAACACTACTTGTTGCTCCATGTCCTGTAAAAGAGCTGGTCTGAGAGATACTCTATCCTCCAACCTGTCCTAACTAAGGGGTGTCCTAAACTCCCTACCATACAAGTCTTTAAAAGGAGTCATGCCTATAAAACTCCGGAAACTATTATTGTAGGCAAACTCCACAAGATACAGATACTCCTCCCATCTTGCCTGGTGATCCATCACATACATCCTAAGCATGTCCTCCAAAATCTGATTCACCCTCTCAGTCTTTCCATCTATCTCAGGGTGATGAGCTGTGCTGAAGATAATATTTGTTCCGAGAACATACTGCATGGTAGTCCAGAAATGGGAAGTGTACAAAGGATTGCGGTCACAAATGATCTTCTACGAAATCTCGTACAACATGAAAATATCATCCAAGTAAACATGTGCCACCACACTAGCTTTATAAGATAAAAGTGACTTACTTTTGTCAATTTATCAACCGTGACCATGATGGCATTGTGGTGATATCTCAACATCGGTAACAACACAATGAAATCCATGGAAATGGTGTTCCATTTCCACTCCGGTATAGCATGAGGATAGAGAAGGCTAGCTGGATGCTGATGCTCAGTCTTCACTTTCTGGTACTCTAAACAGTGTGACACAAACTGAGCCACATCCTTGTGAATACCTATCCAGTGATATAGCTATCTCAAAGCGGCATGCATCTTCTTCACCCCAAGATAGGTTGAATAGGGAGCATGATGTGCCTCTGTCAAGATGTCCTACCTCAAGCCTCCATCTCTAGGAACATATATTTGACCTCTATGCCTAAGAAGACCATCTGCCTCTAGAGAGAAACCATAAAATTTCCCTTCAAGGGGTATCTAGGACTCAATCTCTGCTCGAGTTGCAATGTACAAACTATCAAGAGGAAGCTCCTGAAGGATCCTACTCCGCAAATCTATGCTCACTGAAGTATCCATGCTCAAATGCCTCCGTCTACTGAGATCATATGCAACCACATTCTCCTTCCCTTTCACATGCTCTATCTCCATGTTTTACTCACAAAGAAACTCCATACAACGTCTCTGACGAGCGTTTAGATTGGGCTACATGAAGAGGTGGTGAAGACTCAAATGATCTGTCCTAAGTATAAATCTCTGACCAAGAAGAAAATGTCTCCATCTAACCAAAGAATCACACAACTACCGTAAGCTCAAGATGATGGGTAGGATAATTAAGCTTGTTATCCTTGAGTTTGCGAGACTCAAAATCTACAACCCTACCATCCTACATCAATGCACCTCCAGGTCCTGCTAAAGAAGCATCTTTGCAAACAAAGAAATCACCCTGTGGATCTGGCACTACAAGAATGGGTGCTGTAGTGAGGCACTCCTTCAGTGTCCTAAAGGCCTACTCACATTTTTCCATCCAAACACACTTCTTCCCTTTCTGCTGAAGGGAGGTGATGGGGTGCGCTATCCGAGAGAAATCCTGAACAAATCTCCTATAGTAACCTACTAACCCCGTGAAGCTGCGCACCTCTGTCACTGTATTGGGTGCTGGCCAATCCATAATGGCTCTAATATTGGAAGGATCGACTATGATACCTTCAGCTGAGATTATATGACCCAAGTACTGAATCTTTGATTGAAAGAAAGTACACTCCTCCAAGTTCCTATAAAGCTACTGCTCACGAAGAAACTGCAGAACCTGAAAAAGGTGCCTCTCATGCTCCTCACACATATGTGTGTAAATCATAATTTCATCAAGAAAGATGAGCACAAAGCAATCTAGAAAGGTCCTGAATACCCCATTCATCAAAGTCATAAACATTGCGGAGGCATTCATCAAACCGAAAGGCACCATTGTGAACTCATAGTGCCTATACCTCGTACAAAAAGTATACTTATGGATGTTTTCCTCCATAATCCTCAACTAATGGTACCCTTACTTTAGATCAATCTTAGAGAACACCGTGGCTCCCTTCATTTGATCAAACAAGTCATCAATGTGAGGCAGGGGATAAGGATTCTTGATCGTTACCTTATTTAGCTTGTGGTAGTTTATGCACAACCGTAAGGATCCATCCTTCTTCTCAACAAATATAACTGATGCACCCTAAGGGGATACACTAGGATGGATAAGGCCTTTCTCTAGAAGTCCCTCTAGCTCCAACTTGAGCTCACAGAGCTCTGAGGTGGTCATCTGATAAGGAGCTCATGAGATAGTTTATGCTCCTGGAACCAGATCAATATGGAAACCAATCTCACATGGGGGTGGCATCCCTAGTAGCTCCCCTGGGAAAACATCTACATACTCTCTTAAAATGGGATGGTCATCTGAAAATGGCCCACTAGACCCATCCTCTATCCGGTCACTGACTGTGATTGTATACATCTGACAACCCCATCGCACACACCGCTTGAGCTGCATAGTGGAGATAGTGTGAATAGAAATGCGTCTTCTGACCCCAGAAATCACCGAATCAACTCCAAGATCATTTGCACAAGATATAGTCTTATGATAGCAATCAATCCTAGCCCTTTGTGTAGACATCCAATCCATGCCTAAAATGACTCCATATGAGCCCAAAGAAAGTACACAGAGATCTGAAGTGGTGGTGAAAGGTCCCAAGTTAACAACACACTCATTTACTAAGGAGACTATAGATACCTTGGCTCCCGAAGCCATCTCAACATCCCAACAATGACCCTATCTAACAGTCACCAGCCTGCATCGCTCTACCAAGGATGGTGCAATAAACAAATTAGAAGAACCAGAATCAAACAATATAGAAGTAGGAACACCTCAAATGCTACCTGTAGTCTCAATGACCGTGCTCTAGTGCTCAGCCTGGAAGTTCTTGACCACTGTATAGATCATGTGACTTTATCCCATGTCTTTGACTATAGGCTCTGAGATGGGTGCCTCACCCTTATTAGGGTTCTGGGGGAAATCTCTCCAAAAGTGTCCTGCTACTCCACACCTAAAGCAACCACCTAAATTCCTCCAAACTGCAGTAGTGCTAGAAGGTGCCCTAGAGGTAGGTGTTGTGGACCCTGATGATCTAGCCATATTCTACTGTGGCCTCTGTGGTTGAGCTCCTGTTGACTAAGCTCTAGCTCCACCCTGTGTCCTAGTGGGACCCCTAGGAGGCCCCATGCTTTGACCTCTTTGTGCATCAACTCTCTCAGGAGGCCTAAAAGGTGGGTGGGACTACTATTTTTGTTGTTGTGGCCTGAAAGTTGACTGTGAAGAATGTTGAGCACTATGGGGAGGAGGAGCTGACCCCCTCGATCTACTATCCTGAAACTTCTGAATACAGCTCCTAACCTGGTTTCTATCCTGTTGAGTTTTACCGTGAGTCTCCTCTACAATGTAGGCCTTGTCAAGAGCCTCTACTAATGTCTATGGGCAGTGGATCTGAACTGCACCTCCAATGTCTATATTAAGGCCCTGGATGAACCTGTTGATTCACACCTACTCATCTTGCATGTAATCGATGTACTGAAGCAGGTCCAAGAACCTACTCTCATACTCAGCCACTATAAGGGAAGCTTGTCGAAGATCGTGGAACTCATCGATCCTCTGCTGTATGAATATCCATGGCAAGTATCTACTCCTATATCTCTCCTCAAATAGATCCCAAGTGACTGTCCATGAATCTATATGGATCTTCTGCTCCTCTATCCTCCACCATACTCCAGCTCCGTCTTTCAGTAGATGGATCGCAACACGATATTTTGTGTTGCTAGATCAAGGGACAAAGCTTGAAGCAACTGCTCAAGCTAACCAGCCAGACCTCTACCTAGAATCCCCCTATGTCACCTGAATAATGTGAGATCTTAAGCTTTAGGATCTCCCTGATGTGATCCGTAGCTATGTTCTGATGGCCTCTAGGCCTCTCCACCTACCTATCCCCGAGCCTAGGGCTCTAAGACCTATCTTTATACTCCAAAACTCTATCATCCTACCTCCTAAGTGGTGAATCTTCTCTAAATGACTCTACATGAAAATTATCTCCTACTATCCTCCTTACCATGTGGAGGAGGTGCTTGTCCCTCAATGGAAGTATCTCTTTCGCTATCTGCCTGAGTGCCCTCCTACTCATCCTCTGCATGTAAGGTGGACATTAACATCTCTGGAGGGTCTATAAAACCTGTGGTAGGACAACTACTAAACCCTAGTCTGGTGGTGGTGGTGGTGTTGGTGGAGGTGGTGGTGGTGGTGACTCTGAGACTCTGTGAATGTTCCTTCTGCTCTATCTAAGATCCCTGTACAGACCAGAGTGGAAGTTAGTTCATTACCTTGAGTTTTCTTCATTTTTCTAAGTTTACTAACATGTTCAATTTTTAATTAGTTTTGTTTTCTAGATTATCAATTTTCATAGTTTTAGGTTTCAAGTCTCAATGTTTTGACTGTGCCCAATGGTCCAAGATTTTGAACCACTAGCTCTGATACCAAGTGTAATGCCCGCTTCAACTACCAGTTCAGACCAAGAAACAAACTAAGAAAATTATTGGAATATATATATATATATATTTTGTATAAGAAGGGTCTACAAACAAGTAGCAAGATACTAGTTTGAAACTAAATAGGTTCCAAAAAACATTTTGATTAACCAAACACAATATTTCCATTTTTATCGTATAAGAATTTTACAAGGTTCCAATTTGGAGGTTACAAGTTTTACTAAGGTTGAGGGAGAAATTTATCCCAAGGCCTGCTCTCTAACAATCCCTGAACTTCAACTGGATTTTTCACACACTTAAAATTATCAAAACTTTACTAAACTAGGATCATTGGATAGGAAATTTCCTCACCTTTCCAACCATATGAATAATTCGTAACTCCTTGTAAAACTCACGTTATGGCCAGGAAGAGTTTCAGGGGAAAATTTTCCCTTAGAAGTCTATGGGGTTAGGGAGAAAATGCCTTCGCACCCCCGTCAATGCCCCAAATGCCACGTATCATCACATGATTGGTGCAGGGACATGGGGTTGCAGGGAGAAAAGTGAAAATTTTCCAAAGGAAAAAATGGTTAAGTTTTCCGTTTTGATCCGTGCACCCCCCCCCCCTCCTGCCACGTGTCAGCACATAATTGGTTGGGGGTTGCGGGGTTGCGGGGAAAATTGAGAAAATTTTCCCAAGGAAAATTTTTCAAAATGTTAAGTTTTATTAACAGTCTACCCCTCCAAGGTGCCACGTGGTGACTTCTGATAGGATGACTGGGTGGCGGGCCCACGAAACTTTTTGAGAAATTTGTCTAAAGTTCAAAATTTAAATTTTTCTAAGGTCGAATTATTTCGTTTTTGGTTTGGGATGGCCATTTTGAAGTAAAACTTCAAATCGCAATAACTTTTGATAAAAAGCTCCATTTTAGGCAAACAATGACTTTCCAAAAATCTCTCGGAGTCCTCTTTGCACAGCAATCATCAATTTTGGAATTTGGTGAAGTTTCGAGGGTCATTTTTAAGAAATAGATCTGTAGGGTTTATAATTTTAAAACTAGCAATTTTCAACTTATAAGATTTGATTCAATTTTGATATTTCTTCTTCTGAGCATGTGAATTGAGCATTGGGAAATGGTCTTGGGTAATTTTAAGTATATTTTCAAGGTCCAATTTGGATATTGGGTTACATTTAAAAAATTTACATTTTTTTGACATTAAGTTGGATTGTGAAGTTAAAATTGGATTTGATTCTTAAATATGAAGTTCAATGTGGGTTCAATAGGACCTAATACATCTAAAATACTTGTTTCCTTTCTCAATTTTAACTAAAAATATGAACTATACATTTTGATCAAATTCATTGCAAGAAATAAAGAAAGACACAGAGATCATTCACTAACAAGTTTATTAACCAATTTTCATCTTCCAAATATGGGGAGGCATTTCAAATCTTATCTAATACATTCAATTGATTCGAACAATTAATTGACAGTTCATATGCAAAGTTTAAACTCCAGTTTTGATTTCAAACATAGTACATATACTGGCAATGATATTTCTTAATCTCCTTCAAAATAGAGTTTTCATTTCACAACAGAAACTCGGATCTAATACAAAAATGAAAGTTTGAGAAAGGAATGTAATTCTTTATTTGATTTCTAACAATAATTCA